>JAJHZJ010000330.1:1200000-1727500 GCA_023548195.1 Bettongia penicillata ogilbyi
ATTACTTATGTCAAGAAAGAGAAACTAATGTTCCCTCTCCTACTTTGCCACCATACTTTTTATATTTAACTATTTGGAGTGACACCTACCAGCAAGATCTCTTAGTGAAATGTTATGAATATTTTAAAGCTTTCTTAACACAATTCCAAATTGCTTTCTAGAATGTTTGGAAGGATTCATAACTTCATCAAGGCTATATTTGTGTGCCTGACTTCCCATAGATCCTCCAACATTGATTGGTTCTCTTTTGTCATCTCTGTCATTTTACTGAATGCAAAGTGAAACCATGGATTCTTTTAGATTTGTACTTCTATTTATATTTTCATTTATAATCTTTATTTTGTGGTCAGGTTATACCTTAGGCCACAATATTCTGCATCATTTGAAATCCAGTCACTTAATGTCACTGAAGAGGCTAATTATTTTTGTATTTCTTCTGTGTTCTACAGGAACCTCAAAAAGAGGGAACTAAATTCCCCAGCTCAACTCTTCTCCTTCTCTAAATTGCCAGAGAGAACAAGCCGAGATGTCTCCAGAGCAGCAGAAATAATGGAGACTTCAATCCGATCGGTGAAAGAAAAAGTTTCCTTGCAGCACAAGAACTCTTGGCATCCAACTGGTAAATGTGACTTCTCTTTTTCATCTCCTCTCTTCCTCCCTGCCTCCCCCAAACCCCATGACTTTTCAACAATGAACAAAGAGAAGCAGCAGGGTCACCTTTCAAATGAAAGTTCTGTTGGTTTCATCTGGCAGGGTGTTTTCTTATTTGGCTCCAGGCAAAAATATAGTTCATCCCTGACTATTCAGTCAGTAGAAAAGTGCCAGTTCTTAGAAAATACTTATAAAACAATCACTATATTTTTTTTTATTTTTTGTTTGCCCAGGGAAAGAACCTTCTGCAATTTCAGTTATGTCTTGAGCCAATGCTTGACAATTTGAATAGCCTACCTTGTGGAATCAAAAGCAATCACAAACATGAGGAACCAACAATATTGCTGGTGTGCCAGCTAACCACTAACATCTCAGTATGAAAAAAAAAATACCCATTCAGGTTTCAGAGACATAAATTCCCTTTCAGGGAATCAGGTTTTGTGGCTCACAGAACTAAGAGTTTTAGAAGATTGCGATTTCGTATATCCCTCTCCACAAAGCCCCAGGTTTATGCAATGCTTAGCTAGAAGCATATTGTTTTTATAGTCATCTGTGAAATCAGATGGAAACTGATTTATTTCCAAAACCGTTAGGCTTTGGGGAGGGGACTGTTAGGAAAGAAGGGAACAGAATCCCTCAGGAAAAGAGTTTCTTAGGTAATAAAAAGTTATGGTTAAGTGATTTTTCTTAAGTAGTCAAAGGTTAATCTAAAACTGTTTTTGTTATCCCTACAGAAAATATTTCTTACATGTATAACATGAATCAACTAATGAAAAAAAAAAACCAGTTGTTCATATTTTTTTATTTTACGTCTTATTGCCAGATACTATGCTAGGCACTGAGGGTACAATTTCCAAAATAAGACAACCCCTGACCTCCAGGCCTTCTCATTCTAATAGGAGATTACACATTTAAGAGAATGGTAACCAGCAGAGGCAGTGTTGGGCTGGACAGTTATAGGGATTGTGAAAGCAGTGATAATAGAATGAAATGCTCTTTTCATTCATAATAGAAGTCTTGATGTGTTTACTGTTCTCAAAGTGAGCTGGAAAGTGGGAGGGAGGTAGTACTCCCTTTCACAAAAGGTTCAGATGGCAAAGTTCCCAGATAAGCTTAGGCTTACAGTCAGGAGATGGAGGTCCCAGTTAAATGAGAATCATGGTCTGGGGTCAACTAGATATAGTGGGTTAAAAAAATTTTCACTCATTTATCAATAAGGGCAGCTAACTCCCAAGGTGAGATTTCAAAGCTGAGTGGATCAGCTAGGGAGGGAAGAAGGCAATTGTCTCTGGAGGTCAAAGATATTAATCAGCTTTCCTCTCTAAGTTAATTAAATCATTGAAACTTTGATCCAGGACGCTGAAAATTAGGTGATTATTTTATGAATGACTTTTAGGAAAAGATGCCTCTTTACTATGCTAAAGATTTTCGGATAAATTATACTTTTACCACCTTTTTTTCTATAGGAAAACTTCCCTAATTCCCTAGTCAGATTCTTATTGTCACTTTTTTTCAGTTGTGTCTGACTCTTCGTGATCCCATTTGAAGTTTTCTTGGCAAAGATACTGGAGTGGTTTATCATTTATTTCTCCAGTTCATTTTACAGATTTAAGAACTCGGGCAAACAAGTTTAACTGACTTGCCTAGGATTATGCAACTAGCAAGCGTCTGGGGCAGGATTTGAACTCCAGAACAATCCTCCTGATTCCAGGTTTAGAACTCTGTCCACTGTACTGTCTAGCTGCCCTAGTCAGAGATTACTTTCCCTTCATTTGACTTAGGCTCACATTTTGTACCTAATGTGAGCTTTTATATCATATTCTATCTTGCACTGTAGTTATTTTAGAGCACTACATATCTATCCCTGTGTTATATTCTTCTGCTAGATCATAAATTTCCAAGAGGCAAGAAATTTTCAACATACCTAAACTTTGTGTATGAATGTAGATTGTACGTGACCATATGCATTTAGACCAACATCATAGTTACTTTGCTCCAGAAACAGACTGTCATACTGGAAAAAGGGGTGTAGTGTGAATGCTCCTTACACATGGCATTACAGCTCCTATTTTCATGGTTAAATTATAAGACTAATCAAGGACTCTTCCACTTGTAATGTAAATATCTTCTTTGGGCATTTTAAAAAATTTGTCTTCCTCTTTAGAATATGTGCTCCTTGAGGTCTGTTTTTACCTTTCTTTGTATCCCCAGTGTTTAGCACAGTGCCTACTAGATCACAGCAAGCACTTAACAAATGTCCATTGACTGACAGGTTTTTATTCAGGCAGTAAACAAAGATATTGGTGAAGGTTTTTCCATCCTGAGATCAAGGCTGCAAGAAATGTCACTTTATAGGACATTTGGTCATTTCACTTTACAGACTCACAAAGAGTAAAACCAAACAAACCACCATGAAGATAATTGTAATTTATGATTCAATACCCTTTGCAGAGGATGAAGAAGTAGAGAAAAAAATTTATGACATCTTTGACAAAATCTTCCAGACTAAATCACTGTATATCTTCTTATCAGTTTCAGTGCAAAGGCTGTCACAGGGGAGTACAGCAACAACAAAAAGTGATGAAAGATAGAGCTTGATACTGAGAGATGAAAGAAGTCAGAGGCTTTTAGACTACTAAGAATTGTCATAACTATAAGTCAAGGATGCCTTCTTCAAAAAGAGAGTGGAAAGCTCTGAATTTGGCAAATAGCAAGAGATGTCATAAAATGAACTTGAATTGATCTCAGCACTCAAGAAATGACTGCTTACTACTAACATGACAATTATTTCCCAGAGTTCTGTATGCCAGTCAGATCTCACTGACGAATTAAAGCCAATGTCAAAGTCAACACCAAATTAGAAGTTACTATTTGCAACTATAACAACTCCTAACAAACCAATTTAAATAAGTTTTTGACTCTAAAAACTAGGAAATGGGTAGAAGTAAAGACTGCCTCTGGGCAACACCATTTGTGAGAGGTTACTTAATGTAAGCAATCTCCCTGATACCGCTGCCAAAGAGTTACAAACTGTTGCAACCCATCAGTACTTGATCCCCGTGCCAAATGGGAAAATATCAGAGCCAAGAGCAATACTGATTTAGAATACAAGATAATTTGCAAAATATAGCAAAGAAGGAGCAAGAAAGATAATTGTATTGTACTCACTACAGGCGACTAGATATACAAAATGGTTTCACTTGGGTTTTCATAGCTACAAAAAGATTTCATCTTTTGTTTGTTACAGAAAGTCAAATATATAACCAAATTAATTGACTAGAAACATTTTGTTACCATTATGCTCAGACAAATGCTGGCACTACAGCTAGCAATTGTGAGAAAGGTGGATGAGACAGGCTAGCTCAGTAGGAGATATCTTCAGAGCCACTGCTATTGGTATGCCTAGATCATGATGGCAAGTGGGTGATATGTTACTGGGGTTATTTAAGCAAAAACTGCATGATCTGAGTCAGTGGATTTATTTAGAGAAATCTCCTTACGTGCCTTGGAGACATGTGAGCCTCCAGGAATGGGGAAAAGTACCAGTATGTTATTTAAATTTCCCAAGAAGTTTGGAGGGAAGCAAAGAAAATAGCCAAGGGCAGTGCATATGTATCTATCAGGCACTACTCTGGTGTCTGGTATTTTTTGACAGTGTTTGTTCCTGTCCTTACATAGAGGAAGGTCAATGTAATGGTAAGGACTGAGTCTGATGTAAAGGCTTCTCAAACACAGTCCCAGTTGAATTTCTGATACAGCAGTAGTTTTAAAATTCTGCCTCACCCCCTAAGATTATACAATGAGAAACTATTAAGTGTTAGAAAACTATGAGATCTGGGTAATCATCTGCACCAATTGCTCCTTCATGGAACATTAGTTGGTAGAACTGCAGTTCTCTAATTGGACTGGTTTGTGCTCCTATAGTAGAAAAGATAATGGTCAAATCTCCTAAATGATAAATCTGGCAGTTCTTAATGAAATAATGTGAATATTTGTAAATGAAGAGATTTCTGAAGCCCTTTAAAGTACCCCCAACAAGGATCAGGTGTAATATGTAAAACCATGTCTTTAACAGACGTTCTGCCAGCTGACTTACTGAGCACCATTGCCAAAGTTTCTGGATGCTTGCCTTACATGTCGCCACCCAAATGTCCAAACTCTTGCTTAGCAAACAAGTACAGGCTCATTACAGGAGCCTGCAACAACAGGTAATTAATATTTACATTCTTATTTTTCTCAACCTTTGATTTTATTATTGACGGCTCTTCATAGGCACTATAAGATACAAAGTGCCATCCTCAATCACTTTGGAGGTAAGTCCTACTAAGAGTATATAGCTCTATTCCTCTAAAAGTAGAAAAAATATCTACTCTCTTGCTAAAAGAAAAAAAAGAAAAATATTCAATAGCTCCTTGTTATCTACATGATAACGTATAAACAACATAGCCAAGGACTCAAGGCTCTCTGTAATTTGATTTCATTCTATCTCTCCAAGTTTATCTGTCACATGCATCCCAGGTGAATTTTTCATCCCAAATTATTTTACTTTGTATTAACTCATTACACTTTATGTGGTTCTATTTTCACATTGTTGCTTATATTATTCTCTCTGCCTAAATGTTCATTCCCTCCATCTCTATGTGTTGGAAAACGATCAATTTCTCAAGGTCCAGGTAGCCCTTTTCATGAAGTCTTCTCTTATTGTCATGAAAAAAAGTCATAGAACTCACAATATTTTAGAATTGTAGGATCAGGTATCATGGAGTTCACTGCCCTCCTCCATTGTATAAATGAGAAAATAGGCCAAGATAGGTAAACTGATTTTCCTAAGATCTTAACTCATAGCAAGTAGTAAAACTGGGTTTTAAAACAATTCATCAGACTCCAATTCCAATATTTTTATCTTTAAATTATGTTGTGATTTCAACTTCCTCTGAAATCTTACTACACTTATTGTCTGCAATACTTCTATCCTATCCTGCATTGTATAGGTTTCTTGTTTCTTTGATTATTTTGTGAATCCTTAAAGACAGACACTATATCTTAGGCTCACAAGGAGAAAGTGAGGCTGGTGACCTTGCACAGCCTTCCCTCATTCAAAACAAAGTCAAGTGCAAGTCATGTCATCATTTCTCTGATGGCATGGTCTTCTTCGGCAATGAAGGATGAACACAACACTATATTTTATTTATCCTAGTATTCCACATGGCACCCAAAAGAATATTGTGTGAATGGTAGACACAAATAATATTTGTGGAATGAATGAATAACTAAAATACATAGAGGTAGCATGTTATATGTATGTATGTATCTGTCTGTGTATACACATACATACGTATACAATTACAAATATGTCTATATGTTATAGAATTTGTTATATTTTTATTGTTATGTCTTTTAGTAGAATTACAGCTTTTAAGTTACATCTTAGCAACAAAGTAAGAACATATTTCTTGCAACTATTTATGATTCCCTTTCACAATGTTGTACCTGAGTGCTTCATTATGATGTGTAGGTGACCCTTTGTTCTCGAAGGCATGCAATTTGAGTACAAGCTTCGCCAGTTGAACCTAGTCTGAAAAGATTTTGAGTATATTCTTGGCAACACACTGATTTTGCTTTCTGAGGACCATTCTGGCAAAGCACGAAGGGACATCATTAGTAAGCTGGCGACTTGGTGATGATGTCTTTTAACCACAGCAACCTATTTAAATATTGGCTTAATTCACCACTCACATGAATACCATTCTTGTCTATTGTCCCAGTTATTACTTCTCATCTGGACTACTGTCATAGCCTACAAACCAATCTCCCTGCTCACCTAGCTCCTGTTTTAAACCATCCTACACACAACTGACAAAATCATCTTTCTAAGACATATGATATCGTAGAGTGCTATAATCTCAAGGATAAAATATGTGTGGGATTCTGAACCACTACTGGAAGTAGTGTGGCTAATGACTTGTACTACTCCTTATCCTATATCTTGCCATTGTGCTTTACCTAGGTTCAGTTCTGGAGGAGGGAACACTACTTATTAAAGGGACTAGGTTCTGATTTCTCAGGAACTCTTGCTTGAGTTCAAAGTACGAACCTGGAATCCCAAGTATGAGGCTAATTATAGCTTGAGTTATAGTTTGTGTCTAGGACTCCTTAAAGGAAAAAATAAAAGAGATACCCACTGCACAATATGAATCAGGGTTGGGACAGGTTGTTTATTCCTACACAGAAATACTAAACCTAGAAAAATCATAGTGTGCTTTAATGGAATGATTAATGGGAGATTAAGGAAATAATAGGAATCCAGGGAGGCAAGGTGGCTGAATAACAATTCAAAGAAGCACAACTGAGCTCCCAATACAACTTCTCCACAAATATCTAAAAACCATAATAGACCAGGGCAGGTAAGGAAATCCAACAAAAGAGACATGGATGTAAAACAAGGAAAAGGGAATTGACAGACCCATACAAGGAAGCTGTGAACATTTGCAGAATTCAGGAATAAGAGTCAACTAGCATTTTTGTCACTAATTTCCCAGTTACAGGTGGTAAATCCATGGCTAACTGAAGAGGATACTTTGTGCCTAAGATGAGGAGTGGACAAGGGTCCCAGACTTCATGCAGAATAAAGTGAAAATTTATAAATAAACAATAGATAAGTGGCTTTGATTCCCAGGAGCAGAGGAGGGTGGCATTTCCAGACTCCAACCTAGTCTGAAGTCTACAGTGGAAAAACTAAGGCAGCAAACCCAAACAAAAGGAGATGCTATGGTTCTGTTATTGAACTTTTACACCTTGTTAATAGTGGCCAAATCCAATAGCAGTCTATTGGAACTCTACCTGAAGTAAGCTCAAAACTGTATTGATTAACTCCAGATGGAAATTGGGTCTTGGCAGAGCTAAGATTAGGGAGGCAGTGATCATACTTGCCCTGGTTCAGACCACTTGGGTATTGATGAAACCTTACAGGTCTTCAGCCTGACCTTCCCCTGAGATCCTAGAATTAAACAATAATCAATTTGCCAAGAAAGCAGAGTAGACATTCTCTCCAAAAGTACATAGGTTCTGTGGCAAACACAAATTAAGAAGTCCAAAAATGGGCTGAGAGAATTAGAAAAGACATTTTAAAAGAGATTATCACCTAAAGACCTTTTACAGTGATAGGAACATTCAAGATACAACCCCAGTAAAATAGAATGACTCCAATATATAAACAAGTAAGACCACAGAGGTAATCAGAAATTGGGCATGAGTCCAACTAGAATTCCTAATAGAGATGAACCAAGAATTTTTTTTTAAAAGAGCTAAAAATAGTTTTCTAAATTAAATGACAAATAAAGGATAGAGGATCAGGAGACATTTGATTCTCTCATCTGTACTGGTCAAAGGCGAGGGAAAATATGCACATATTTTGGTTTAGAAACACAATTCAAGGAGTGGATCCAAGATGATAGAATAAAGGCAAGGACTCACTTCAATTCTCCCAAATTCTCAGCCTATAAAATAATGCCTCAAAAAGAATTCTGGAGTGAAAAACCAAACAAAAAGACAAGGTAAAACTATTTTCTAGCTCAAATCAATTTAGAAAGTTGACAGGAAAGCTCTCTCTCTCTCTCTCTCTCTCTCTCTCTCTCTGAGGTAAGGCTGAAGTGTGGTCCAATGCAGGCTGCATCAAGGCAGGTAAACAAGTTCCAGGTCCTGGGGGTTACAGAATTGGCAGTTATGGCTTCTAAATTCTCAGCCCACACAAATGGTAAGGATGACTGGTGAAAAGGAGATTACAGGGGACCCTTTGCTGGAGCTGGATGCAGGACTGTGTTGCATTACCCATACACAGTTCTGCAGGTTGAGGAGAAGTACTAGCACACTAAAGCATGTGGCCATGATGGGGGTGAGAGTGGAGGAGGCGGACCATAATTACAATTCTAGGGAGGAAAAGAGTGCTTGTATTCATACATAAGACAGGACAATAGTTTCTAAAACTCTCCCAGGATCACATCACCTTGATACGGTACCTCACCAGCCCCAAGTGAGCAGAGTCCAACTTTAACATAAAGTTCAAAGTCAGGAAATAGTCTGGGAAAGACAAAAAAAAGAATTTGACCATAAAAAGCTACCATGATAGAAAGGAAGACCAAGAAATAAACTTAGGGTAAGACAAAGTTCAGCTATGCCCCAAAAAGCCTCACAAATGCTAATTGAATCCAAACCCAACAAGAATTCCTATAAGAATTAAAGAAAAACATAAAAGTAATGGAGGAAAAAATGGAGGGGGAAAATGAGTGTATTGTTAGGAAGTTAGGAAAAAAAATAACAACCTGGTAAAAGAAGCACAGAAAATGCTGAAGAAAATAACACCTAAAAAACAAATTTGGCCAAGTGGCAAAGGAGATACAAAAACATCACTAAAGAAAAGAACTTTAAAAGAAGAACAAACTTCACTGAAGAAAATAATGCCTTAAAAATTTGGCAAGAGGAAGCCAATGGCTCCATGAGACATCAAGAAATAATAAAAACCAATTCAAAACCATGAACAAAATAAAAAAAAAAAAATGTAAAATGTCTCATTGGAAAAACAAATGATCTGGAAAATAAAACTGCAAGAGATAATTTAAGAATAATCAAACTATGTGTAATCCATAATCAAAGAAAGATCCTAAACATCATCAAGGGAACCTGCTCATATATCTTAGATCCAGAGGGTTAAGTAGAAGTTGAAAGAATCTGCCTGTCACCTCCTAAAAGAGATCCTTAAATGAAAACTCTCAGGAATGTTATCGCCAAATTCAAGAGTTTCTTGGTCAAAGAGAAAATATGTCAAGCAGCCAGAAAGAAAAAATTCAAATATCATGGAGCCACAGTCAAGATTACACATGTTTTAGTGGTTTAGTGTTAAAGGAACAGAGGACTTATGATATGATATTTAGAAAAGGAAAGGAACTAGAACTGCAGCCAAGAATAACCTACCTAGCAAAACTGAGTATACTCCTCCAGGAAGGGAGCCATTTAATGAAATAGATGACTTTCAATAATTCTTAATATTAAAAAAACCAGAGCTGAATAAAAAAATTGACACTCAAACATAAAAAGATAAACAAGAAATTTTAAGGGGTTTTATAAGGTTAAACTTTTTAAATTTCTACATGGCAAGATGACATATGTAACTGCTAAGAACTTTATCATTATTAGGGATATTAAAAGGAGTTTATGTAAATGGAGAGCATGGGTGCAAATTGTTCATGATGGAATGCTCTCCAAAAAAAATGAAGAGGGTGATAATGAGCAATGCACTAGCAGAGGGGGGAAGGGAAAGCTAGATTGGGGAAATTTTTCTCACATGAAAAAGACACATAAAGGAGAGCTTTTAGAACAAAATAAAAAATGGAAGTGAGGTGGGGGTGTGATAGTGGGCAATGTTTGAACTTCACTTTCATCAGAATTGGTTCAAAGAGAGAAGAATATCTATACACACTCAATTGGGTATAGAAACCTATCTTGCCCAATAGGGACATAGGTGGGGAAGAAGCTAAGAGAAAAGATTGATGACATAAGGGATAATGGATTAAGGGAGGGAGTGGTTAGAAACCAAACAGACTTTTGTGTAGGGACAGGATTAAAAAAAGAGGGAGAAGAAAAAAGAACAAAACAGGAGAGAGGGAAGAACACAATTAGTAATCGTAACTGTGAATGGTAATGGGATGAGCTCACCCACAAAACAGAAACACACAACAGCATGGATTAAAAACCATAATCTAACAATATGTTGTTTACAAGAGATACACTTGAAATAGAAAGACACACATGAAGAGTTAAAATTAAAGCCTGAAGGGGAAACTAATATACATTAGTTGAAAGTTAAAAAAAAAAAGGTGTAGCAACCGTGATCTCAGATAAAGCAAATGATAGACCTCATTAAAAGAGATAATCAAGGAAATTCCATTATACTAAAAGGTGCCACAGATGATGCAGTAATATTAAAAATTTTCACAGCAAGTTTCTTTGATAAAGACCTCATTTTTCAAATATATACTGAGTATAGAAGTGAGTTAAATTGATAGAAATAAGAGCCATTTCCCAAATGATAAAAGGTCAAAGGATGGGTCAGTTTTCAGAATAAGAAATCAAAACTTTATATAGTCTTATGAAGAAATACTCTAAAGTATTATTGATTAGAGGTATCACCTCACATCTATCAGAAATGACAAATGCTGAAGGAATGGGGGAAAATAGGTCAACTAATGAAAAGGAAACTGCTGGTGGGAATGAACTAGTCCTTCCACAATGGAGAATAATTTGGAACTATGTTCAAAAGGCTATTAAACTATGCACACACTTTGACCTAGCAATACCACTACTAAGTCACTACCCCAAAGAGATCAAAGGGAAAAAAAGACATATTACAAAATGTATTTATATCAGTTCTTCCAAAGAACTGCAAATCAAAGGGATGCTCATCAGTTGGGGAATGGCCGAACAAGTAATGGTATATGATTAAGACAGAGTATTACTGTGCTCAAAGAAATGATGAGATGGGGCGACTTCCAAAAAAAAGCATGGCAAGAGTTATATGAACTGATGCAAAGTGAAGTGAAAAGAACTTGGAGATCATTCTGCACAGTAACAGCAACGTTGCAATGATAATCAACCATGCAAGACCTCGCTACTCTGATGAACGCAATGATCCAGGATAATTCCAAAGGAATCATGATGAAGAAATGCCACATGCCTCCCAAGTTAGAACTGATGAATTCTGAATGCAAATTAAAGTATAATTTTCTTGCTTTCTTTATTTTTTGGTCTTTTTTGAAAGATGACTAATATAGGAATATGTTTTGCATAATTTCACATTGATAGCAATTTCAGAATTTGCATAATTTCACAATTGATAGCATATTTCTTGTCTTCTCCTTGGGTGAGGGAGGGTATAGGAGGGTGGAAGAGGATTTGGAAAATTTTGAAGAGAAAAGAATGTTAAAAATAAATTAATACTGTATAAAAGTGTTAAAGAAAGACAGAACAAAACCAAATTACTAGCAACAAAGATGGAAAAAGTGTCACAATCAATGAAGAAGAAATAAAATAAATTAGTGGGAACTATTTTACCTAAACATATATCAATAAAATTAATAACAAATAAAACAGATAAATATTTCCTAAAAATATAAACTCCCAGATTAGCAGAAGAAAAATAGAGAGCAATATAATTTTAGGGGAAAAAATAAATAAACCATAATAAATGAATGCTAAAGAGAGGAGTGGGGAAGGATCAGTTGAATTTACAAGCAAATTCTATAAAACATTTAAAGTAAAAAAAAAAAATCTAACATTATATAAACTCTTTGAAAAATTGGAAAAGTAGTGGTTCTACCAAATTCCTTCTATAATTAAAAAAATTATCCTGAAACTTAAATGATAGAAAGTAAAAAGTGAGAAGCTATAGATATGTTTAATGAATATTGATGTGAAAATTTAGACTACATGTTAATAAAGAAACTGCAATAATACATTACAAAGATTAAATATTATGAATAAGTTCAGTTTGTACAGAAATACAGAGCCAATTCAACATTAAGAAACTATAAATTTGGGGGCGGAGCCAAGATGGTGGAGTAGAAGGACGCACGTTTACAAGCTCCGAAACCAAAGCCCATTGAATTAATGTAAAAAGAGACCCCCATAACTTCTGGGTGAATACAAGGTGTGCAGAAGCAGAGTGGAAGAGATTTCTGTTCCAGGGAGCCCTGGAGACCCATCCCCAGGGTCCCTCGCGCCCCGGAAAGCGGACCCCACCCCCAGCGCTGCCCTGGCCGCGGCCCCAGAGAAGCTGATCCGAGCAGGCTTCAGAGACCGAAGCTCTGGCAGCCGGGAAAGTCCCTCCACCCACAGAAGCTACAGGTCAGAGAGAGAGAAGGCTAGGCTGGAGGAGGGGAGCTGAGCATCTCCGTGACTCGGGCCCCCTTGGGAGGAAGCGGCGGCGGCAGAGACAGGGGCAGGAAGCAGCGGAGGCAGAGGCGTGGGTGGCGGCTGAGGCGGCAGTGGCCCAGGACTCAGGAATCCCCCAGCAGCAGGCAGGATCTTCATTACGGAAGGTTTCTGCATAAAACCTGAGGGAGCTGAGCCTGGGAGAGGGCCCTGCCCCCACCCCGCTCTATTACTGAAGGCCTTTGCATAAAGCCCCTGAGGAAACTGAGCCTGGGAGGCGGGCCCCCCACCCCGCCCCCACCCGCTCCATTCCTGAAAGTCTCTGCATAAAGCCCCTGAGGGAACTGAGCCTGGGAGGCGGCCCTGCCTCCACCCCAGCGCCAGAACTAAAGCGTGCTGCGGAAAGCCCATTTGAATCTCAGAGGCCAAACACTAGCTGGGCGGATCCAGGCGGGGGTGGAAAGAAATCTCAGAAGTCAAGTAACTGGCTGGGAAAATGCCTAGAAAAGGGAAGAAAAATAAGACTATAGAGAGTTTTTTCCAACAAATGCAAATGATCCCGACCTTCGGATCTGATGACGAGGACATATCCTTGCCATCAGGGAAAGATGTGGAGGGCGGGGCCTCAGTACCCCAGACACCCCAGGGGGGTGGTGGGTGGGCTCAGGCCTTGGAAGAGCTCAAAAAGGACTTTGAAAAGCAAGTTAGACAGGTGGAGGAAAAACTGGGAAGAGAAATGACAAGAGATGCAAGAAAAGTATGAAAAAACGGGTCAATACCTTGGTAAAGGAGACCCAAAAAAATGCTGAGGAAATTAACACCTTGAAAAATAGGCTCACTCAATTGGCAAAGGAGGTTCAAAAAGCCAATGAGGAGAAGAATGCTTTCAAAAGCAGAATGAGCCAAATGGAAAAAGAGGCTCAAAAGCTCACTGAATTTAATAGTTCTCTCAAAATTAGAATGGAACAGATGGAGTCTAATGACTTTATGAGAAACCAAGAAATCACCAAACAAAACCAAAAGAACGAAAAAATGGAAGAGAATGTGAAATATCTCATGGGAAAAACAACTGACCTGGAAAATAGATCCAGGAGAGACAATTTAAAAATTATGGGACTACCTGAAATTCATGATCAAAAAAAGAGCCTAGACATCATCTTCCATGAAATTATCAAGGAAAACTGCCCTGACATTCTAGAACCAGAGGGCAAAATAAGTATTGAAAGAATCCATCGATCACCACCTGAAAGAGATCCAAAAAGGAGAAACTCCTAGGAACATTGTGGCCAAATTCCAGAACTCCCAGCTCAAGGAGAAAATCTTGCAAGCAGCTAGAAAGAAACAATTCCAGTACTGTGGAAATACAATCAGGATAACTCAAGATCTAGCAGCTTCTACATTAAGGGATCGAAGGGCGTGGAATAGGATATTCCAGAAGGCCAAGGAACTAGGACTCAAACCAAGAATCACCTACCCAGCTAAACTGAGTATAATACTTCAAGGGAAAATATGGTCTTTCAATGAAACAGAGGATTTTTCAGTCATTCTTAATGAAAAGACCAGAGCTGAAAAGAAAATTTGACTTTCAAACACAAGAATGAGAAGAAGCATGAAAAAGGAAATAGCAAAGAGAAGTCTTAAGGAACTTACCAGAAGTGAACTGTTTACATTTCATACAGGGAAAGACAATATTTCTAACTCTTAAAACTTTTCAGTATCTGGGTAGTTGGTGGGGATCACACATACACATGTACACGCATGCACACACATACACACATGCACATACATACAGAGATAGAGAGCACAGATTGAACTGAATAGGATGGGACCATACCTTAAAAGAAATTAAGGTAAATGGTGAGAGAGAAAGGTAGTGGGAGGAAAGAGAGGGAAATGGAAGGGGGGTAACTATATGTCATTTAAG
The DNA here is from genome assembly GCA_023548195.1 of Bettongia penicillata ogilbyi. NCBI lineage: Eukaryota > Metazoa > Chordata > Mammalia > Diprotodontia > Potoroidae > Bettongia > Bettongia penicillata. The sequence continues at coordinate 1,214,498 of JAJHZJ010000330.1, forward strand.
AGGCAGGTAGGAGTTTTTCTTAGTGGAGGGAAAAAGAGGAGAGCTGAGAAAAAAAAAAAAACAAGAAGTTTACCCTCATCACATTTGACTAAACGAAGGAGTGAAATGTGCACTCATTTTGGTATGAAAACCTATCTTACAGTATAAAGAAAGTGGGGGAGAAGGAGATATTGCAAGGGGGGGGATGATGGAAGGGAGGGCCAAAGGGAGGAGGGAGCAATTTGAAGTCAACACTTGGGGAGGGACAGGATCAAAAGACAGAAGAGAAACAATGAGGGGCAGGTTAGGAGGGATGGTAATCCAGTTAGTCTTACACAACACGACTATCAGGGAGGTCATTTGCAAAACTACACAGATATGGCCTATATTGAATTGCCTGCCGTCCCAAAGGGAATGGGTGGGGGAGGGAGGGATGGGGAGAATTTGGAACTCAAAGTTTTAGGAACAACTGTTTAGTATTGTTGTTGCAACTAGGAAAGAAGACATACAGTTAATGAGGAATAGAAAGTCATCTGGCCCTACAGGAGAAAAGTGAAGATGGAGACAAGAGAAGGGAGAGATGACAGAAGAGAGGGCAGATTGGAGATAGGGAAAATTAGATTGCTTGGGGTATTGGGGTGGGGGGAGGGGATAAAAGGGGAGAAAATTTGGAACCCAAAAATTTGTGAAAATGAATGTAAAAAATTAAATAAATAAATAAAATTTAAAAAAAAAAGAAACTATAAATTTAATTGACCATACTAATAATAACAAAAATCATATTATAATATCAATAGACATATAAAAGGTTTTTGATGATATAACATGATTCTGTTGTTTTTTAATAGAAATTGCATTAATAGATCTTTCCTTAATGTGTTAAGCAGCATCTATCTAAAACTAAGATCCAGCATTATCTGTCATTGGGCTAAACTAGGAGGCTTTCCAATAAGATCAGGGGCAAAGGAAAGATTTCCATTATGACCATTACTATTCACAATTAGGGCTAGACACGACAGCTATAGAAGTAAGAGAAGAAAAAGAAATTTAGGGGGAAATCACAGGCAAAGAGGAAACAAAACTATTGCTTTTTGCAAACAATATGATGGCTTATTTAGTGAATCATAGTCAACCAAAAATCTAATTGAAACAACAGCTTCAGGAACATAGCAGAATATGAAATAAACCTCAATAAATCATTAGTGTTTCTGCATATTATAAACAAAATCCATCATAAAGACATAGAAAGATTAATTTTACGTTAACTACAGAAATTATAAAATACTCAGCAGCCTACATGCCTACCTGTAAACACTATATGAACACAACTACAAAATTTTCTTTATATAAAGACAGATCTAAATAATTGCAGGAAATTAATTACTCATGGGCAGACTGAGTTAATCTAATAAAATTATAATATTGCAGAAATTAATGCACTGATTTTGTACCATTCCAATCATATTAACAAAAGATTAATTTATAGAGTTGCTAAAATAATTTTTAAGAATTCACCTGGAAACATAAAATAACAAGAATCTGAAGTGAAATAATGAAAAAGGTGGGAATAAAGGGGTTCTAGAAGTACTAGATCTCAAAATACAAAGTAGTTGTGATCAAAGAGATTTGCTACCAGTTAAGAAAATGAGAGGTATCAGGGGACAGATTAGGTGTGCAATATACAGAAGCAAGTAAACACAATATCCTAACCTTTAATAAAACCCAAAGACTATTACTATTGGAGCAAGAACTAACTGCTCAAAACAAACTGTTGGGAGACCTGGAAAATTGTCCAGCAGAAACTAAGTCTAGAACAACATCTCGCACTGCATATCAAAAAATGTTACAAAAATATACATGAAGGATGATTTCATAAGCAAATTTAGAGAAGCAAGAAAGAAAGTACTCATCAAACCCAGTGTTAGAAAAGAGTTCATGATCACAGAAGAAATAGAGAAGATCACAGAAGTTAAAATGTATAATTTTATTTATAGAAAATTTTAAATGTTTTATACCTAAAATCAAAGCAGCTAAAATTGGAAGAGATGCAAGCAAATAAAAATGTAACAATTTTCTCTGAGTAAGGTGTCATTTCTAAGATATATAATGAACTGTTTCAAAATATAAGAATCCAAGCTATCAAGTCATAGTAAAAATATTGAATAGTTAGAGAAATAGAAATTAAAATAACTCTTAATTTCTATCTCATATTCATCAGATCAACAAAGCTGACCAATAAAGGAAAATGACAAATGTTAAAGGGGCTGTTAGAAAACAAATACATTAATGAACTTTTGGTGGAGTTGTGAATTGATCCAGCCATTCTGGAAAACAATTTGGAACTATTTCCAAAAAGCTATTGCTCGGAGAATATATTTTGACCCACTGGTAGTGTTACTAGGTCTGTATCCCAAAGAGATAAATATAGCAAAAGGACCTGTATGTGACAAAATATTTATAGAAGCTCTTTTTTTGCTGTGGCAAAGAACTGAAAACTGGGATGGTAGCCTTATTGTCCTATAAATTTGATGAAGGGAAGAAGCATTTATATAACACCTTCTACGTGCCAAGCACCATGCTTTACAAATGTAATCTCATTAGATTTTCACAATACTAGGAGGTAGGTATTATTATAACCTCTATTTTGTAGTTAAGGAAACCAAGGCAAATAGGTTAAGTGACTCACACAAGTCTCTGAAATCAGATTTGAATTCAGGTCTTCCTGACTCCAGACCCAAAATTCCATCCAGTGGGTCACCTAACTACCTAAAGGAAGTCAAGTTTTCAGAGAAACCTAAGAATATTTATATAAACTGAGACAGAATGAAGTAATCAGACCCAAGAGTATAATCTATACAACAGCAATATTATAAAGACAATTTTGCAAGAATTAGGTACTCTAATCAATGAAATGACCATCTATGCTTTCAAAAGACTAATAGTGAATCTTGCTACCTATCTCCTGATAGAGAAGTAAGGGACTCAGAGTATAGATATATAGATGTAGATACACACATACACGCACACACACACACACATATGCACATGTGTGAGTAAAGACAGAGACAGAAACAGACACAAAGAGAGATGGTCAATGTAGGAATCTGTTTTGACTATCCATGTTTATCACAGAAATTTTATTTTTCTGGCTTTCTCAATGGGAAGATGAAAAGGAAAAAATGCAGATTTTTCTTTGAAAAAAATAAATAGATTTCTTATACCAATGGTCACAATCTTCTGGGACAATGATTAGGTACTTTCTGATCACTTCTGATACTTGTTGTTGGTAAAAAGGGGAAAGCTTGGCCCATGTTCTGGTGGTTGTTGGACTCTGATGCAAAGACTTCCACTGCCACTCCAGAGGCTGCCATTGCTACTGCTGTAGTGTGCATCCAGGATTTCCCTTCACAACTCGCAAGGTCACTCTCTGTCCTGGACATGAGGACATGAATCCATTATCTTGAAATTAGGAAATAAAAAAAAAACACTAAGAGAAGGAAAAGCAGCTGAGTGACCCTAGTAAAGACCCTCAGAAGTAGGAGTCATGTAAGTAAAACTGACATGATACCAACATAGACAAAGACCTTATTGTTCTTCAGTTCTCACTGCAGTCACAGCTTGTCTGATAGAGAGACAAGAAAGAGCCAATGGCAAACTTTGCTTCTTTTTAAAAGTCTCCTGAGTCACTGGCTCTTTCAGGTCAGCAGTCAGTTAGGGAACTCTTCCTAAGCTTTATCACCGAATCTGAAGTCAAAAAAACTCATCTTCCTGAGTTCAAATTTGGCCTCAGACATTTACTAGTTGTGTGACTGTGGCCAAGTCACTTAATCCTATTTGCTAGAGAAGGAAATGGCAAAACCCCTCCAATATTTTAGGCAAAAAAATCCCAAATAGGGTCATAAAGAGTCAAACATGACTGAAATGAACAAACAATAACACATATATTATTATACCTATTTTACAAAAGAAGAAACTAAGTGAAATTAAGTGATTCTCCTAGAAGTTAAGCACATGGTCACATACCTAGACTGTAAGAGGCAAGATAGAAACACAGATTTTCCTAACTCTGAATTCAACACCATGCTAAATTCACTGAATGTAATACCTCACTGAACCCTTCTGATAGTTTTCATTTTTTCTCTGTGTAATAATTCAGCTCTATTCAACAAATAGTTTTCAGGTTCCAAGAAGCAGCCTAGTATAGTGGACAGAGAGACAGCTTTGGAGACAAGAAAACATGGACTCTTGTATGTTTTCCACATATAGTGACCATGTTATCCCAGGCAAGTTACCTGAACTCTCAGTGCCCTTAGCAACTCTCTAAGAGTAAAATTTGAAGAGAAGTTACTGATCTGCCCTGGTACACATAATTTCCACATCTGGGAGTTTTCTATGCCCATGAAATCATAGATTTAAGTCCTTATTCCTATTCTTCCTATTATATGTTAGTCGCTGTTAATAGGCTACAAAAGCACTTAGGGAGCTAATATGCCCATCTCTCTACCACATGTTTACAGACATATACAAAATTCATGTTTATATATATATATATATACACATATACACACGCACACAAAGTAATTGTGGGAACAGGGTAGCAATAAGATTTGTGGACAGTAGGTAAAATGTCTCATATGGGGAGACCTTTAAGGGATGCTAATGTTTCTGAAAGTTGGAAATAAGGAGGGGAAGGCACATTAACGTACACATATGCATACATATGCATACACACACACATTTTTGAGTTCATTAACGCTTTTTTTTTTTGCTACTCTATGACTCACAGAGATTTGGACCACAGGATTCTAAATATTTGTGCTATTAGGGGAAAATAACTTTTATTCTGAGAGTTTGCTTTTGTTCCCTAAGTACTGCCCCAGAAATCCAGGCTAATTTTCAAGGACTGGTGGACAGTTGTCTAAACTTGAACTTACTGACCATTGTTATCTAACATGATAAGTTAACTGTTCATTTTAGTTCAGCAGAATTTGACTGTTATATTTCCCAAGACTGAATCCCATGGTCACAATTTCTGTGTGACACTGACTTAAGATACAATAATTTCAGGAAGCTGAGTTTCTCAAGGAGATGTTTAAAACTCAGGTTTCTCCACTGATAACTTCTGAACCAAATCTGTCTTTAAAATGGACTTTCCTTTCTTGTCAAATTTTCATTTATGACTTCTTTCCTCCCTGAAGGATATATTAATGAGGATTTGGGACTTTATTGATGAAACTGTTAGAAAAATCATGACATGATTAACTTGTGGTTTTAACAATCAACACCCCATCCCCCTGCCTTTCAGTATGTTGATATGTAGTAAGTGTACAACATTACCATAATGTCAAATTGACAATTGGCAGATGAAACTCAGGAACAAAAGTAGAGATTTTCAAAGCAGAAATACAATACGTAAGTTGGTTAAGAGATCACAAAAAAGCAAGATTTAGAACCAGAAGAGCCCTTGGAAATGATATAACTTAATCTCCTACAGAAAAATAAACAGACCTAGAGAGGGTAAGGGACTTTCCTAGGTCTCTCTGCTTCCAGCCAGCCAACTCTCTGAAATCCATAAAGTAAGCCACTTATCAGTAAAAAGAAAAAAATGTCCCTGGTCCCTTCCTTATTCCTAGTCCCCATTTTCTTCACTTATATCCCTAATCTCAATAGAATTCAATGCATTCTTCATCAAAATCCCTAAGTAAGAGATCATGGCTGCCATCTGTACCCTCTACCCCCAGCACCATTGCTCTTTTTATTTGTGCTATTTCTAGAAATATTAACTGCCCCTCTTCTTTAAAGATAATCTTTAAAAACCAAAATCACAATCATATCTGGATGTAATAGCCGAATAAGGAATCATATTTTATGTTCATTTTCCTTATGCTGGTGATCCAGCTTTTCCAAAGCCATTGGCAAGAACCACAGAATAGTCATGCATGCAATATATTTACTTATCTTGTCAAATTCTGTAAGTACCCATGAGGTTATTACTGTGTGATCAGTGCTCCCCCTCTCTGTCCTTTGATACAAGGCTCTCCTTACTATGAAAGAAATGCTCCAGTGTGCAGGACCATCCAATCACCTGAGACTCCCTTTTATTTTGAATTACCCTTCCTCAATTCAACCACAAGAACAACGGCCTGCTTCTAAACTAATCCTTTTTATCAATGTCAAAAATTCTGGGTAGGTCCGGAGTAGCTCAGACCAGTCCAATGAAACAATACAAAGACTGAAAAACATTTAAACAACTTTGGACAATAAAATTTAATAAAAATTATTTAATTTACAAAAGGAAATTGTAAAATTTCAATAACTAGTTGAAAGATGTTGATCCCTTCTATCTCAGCAGGCATGATGTCATTGGCAGCAATGCTGGGTAAGAAAAATGTTCCATACAGGAGTGGAAATTGGGTTACACTTTTAGCACTTCACCATAGACTTGGATTCTTACGCCACAGGAAGCAAGGAAGCAAAGTCCATCACTCAGGCCTTAGTTCCCTGAACCAGTCAAATCCAGATGATAGTATTCTTGTTACCTTAAAGTGAAATCATTCCACTCATTATAAATCAGATGCCTCTCCTGCCCAACCAAGCTAAAAACAAGCAAACAAACCACTATATTTAGTGGGTATGCTTGACACAGCGACTGAGAAATAGTAGGCACTTAATGAATGTCTGTTCATTGATCAATTGGCTAATAAGAAGCTATTGATTGTTTTTCAATGGTGGAGTGACTCACGGTTTACTACAATGGTTCCTTTGACTGTGGTTCATAGAATTAGATATTGAAGGCAGGAAGACCACTTAAGTTGGTATTCTAAGAATGCCAGCAAGGAGTAATGAATGCATAAACTAGTATGATGGCTAAGGAAATGGAAAAGATTCCAGACACAGAATCACTGTTCTGAAATAGTACCTGACATTCCCTTTCATAGATCTATCTTACGAGTTATTGGTTCTCCACAAGTGCCCAATTCAAATGAAAATGTGTTTATCTAAAGAGGATTACACTTCAAGCTATCAGAGCCTATTCTCACAAGATCCTAGATTAATTGACCAAGTGGACTAATAGAAAAAGAAAATTACATTCAGGAAACGAGGAAAACTTGATTATGGGAAAAAAAGGGAATGAAAGTCTAGATCACTTGCTACTATTGGGGAGAAGCCTAAGTGGGGAAAATAAACTAGTATAAGACTTGAAACTAGGATGGAATGACTGTTGCCCCCGGGTGTCACATGCTTTTTGAAATATAGACACAATTAGACTTAGAATATAGTTAGCGAGAAAGTAATCAAAATAAGAAGCTACCTGAATCTCAGGTAAAATTCTGCCCTACCCTGAGCTTCCCCTTCCCCATGACTTTATCTCCCAGTGAAGCAGTAGCTAGAATGTTGAGCCTGGAGTCAGGAAGACATCTTCTTGGGTTCAAAATCTGACCTCCCTTAGCAACTTATGTAACCCTGTTTGTCTCGGTCTATTCATCTGTAAAATTAGCTGGAGACAGAAAAGGCAAACCATTCCAATACCTTTGCCAAGAAAGCCCCAAATGGAGTCACAAAGTGTCAGATATGACTCACCAACAAGAACAAACAACAATGTTTTCATACTGTCCAATGAAGTTTGCCCCTCTGTACCATCCTATACACACTCAACTGAGTGGCCTCAGGCTTAAAAATTTTTAGTTGTAGCTGAGACTAGATGCCCTGAAGGAAAAAGGTGAAAAGAGAACATATAAGGAGGAAAAAGTACAAAGATGGGACGTGTCAGTAAAGACAAGTATTACCTCTTCTCTATTCTACCAACGGTGGGTACTCCCAAAGAATATGCTGGTAAATATTTAAGAACCCCGAAAAAAATGCATGCAGGACACACTTTTAAGTCTAATTAGCATTACAACATTTTATCCATTACTTTCTAAAGTCTAGATCTACAAAATAATAAATCAAGCCTTGATTTGTAGCAAGCACTGATTTCTGAGGTGTAAATGCTTAACACTGAAAACTATGCAGTTGGAAAGCCAGACCAAACTGGCTCCTACCTAAAAAATTACCAATTTAAACCTGAGTCCCTTAGTTATCACTCCTCAGTTTTAACTATAAACTGTTTGAAAGGTATTTCATTGTCTGATTCCAATAATTTCTTTTGAGAACTGCAACACATCACTTTTGTTGAGAGATTGATTTTAGATATGAATGAATTTGTAAATATTCCTCTTTTTTAATACCTATGGCAAAGCAAAAAGTAAGTGATGGACTCTAACCAATTCCAACCCTGTTGATTTCTTATATATTCATTTGATGGATAAAAAGAACAAATTAAAAAACCATCTATGTAAGGGAATTGCCAACCCCCAGCCTCTTGGATGGCATTCACTGGTCACGACTCAGGTAAACTGAGGGGAGACTGGTAAGGCATGAACAAGATGCCGCTGGGAGGAAGGGTTCTGCCCCTGTTTTGCTCAAGGCTATTTTCCCAGGCTTTCCAGAGAACAAAGAAGCCCAAAATGTTTTTCTTTCTAGGGGCTACGTGTCCACCCTGGGCAGTCCTGGTTTAAGGTAAATTACTTCCTTATATGGGCAAACTAATTGGTGATAGGTTCACTTAGGGCACTGGTGTCAGAAAAGGGATAAAAGACCCGCTCACTGCTTGAATAAACGGAGTTCTTACTATCTTGTCTCCCGCCTCAATCATTGCTTACAGCTAAACTCCCCCAGGGCCTACAGGTCTCTGCTGGTCAGATAAGCCTGTGGGCCTGAGAGATCAGGCCCAGACTCCTGGGGTCCCTAACACATCTAGATCCTAACACAGACATAACTCATTAGTATACTCAATTTTCTAATAATCAAACTTGCCAAATGTAAATCCAATATAAAAATGCAGATAAATTTGAACCAGTCCTGCAAATGCTAAGCAATTGATCCAAAATGCTAGTATCTTTAAGGATTATCATCTCTGTATTAAACAGTTCACCTGAGGGGGGTTTATGAATGGGTATTTGCAAAGCTCATAATTTACAAAGACTTCCACATAAAAAAGAAATTACAAATCCCTAACTGAAAAGTAGAATATAAATTTAAGTACTGTCCATGTAATCCCAAATCTACTTGGGATCTGAAATTCATTTTGATTCAACAAATATATTACTAATGATCTCTTAATTGGCCAATTTAATGGTCCTTTCTCAATCCTCATTCTTTTTAACCTCTTTACAGCCTCTCACTCTGTAAATCATCCTCTTCTCTTTAATGCTGTCTTGTCTCTAGTCTCTCCTGACACTTCTCTTTCCCTCTCTACTTACCTGATCACTCCTCTTTCTCCTTTGTTGGATTTTCATCTGTCATGCCTGCTAATAGGGGAATCTACGAGGGCTCAGTCCTGGGCCCATTTCTCTTCTCCCTCTACCTTATTTTACTTGGCGGTCTCATAAGCTTCCATGAGTTCTATCTCTGTGCTTATCAGATTTATGTATCAAGCCCTAACCTCTCAATTCATTTTCAGACTCACTCTCTCTAGCTGCACATAAACATGTTTAATTAGATGTCTGGTAGGCATCTTAAATTTAATATGTGCAGAACTAAACTCATTATCTTTATACCCAAACTCTTCCCTTTTTCTAATTTCTCTATTGCTATTGAAGTGACCACCACCCAGGCTTCCAAAATAAGTGTCATTTCTCAGTTCCTAACTCTTTTTCCGTATCCAATTAATGGTCAAGTCTTGTCTTTTTTATCTTTGGAAAATCTATTGTATATACTCTCTTCTCTCTTCTGAAACTGCCACTTGAGGCAGCCCTTCATTACCTTGAACCTGGACTATTGCATTCGTTAACCTTTCTGGTTGAAGTCTCTCATCCCTCCAATGTCTCCTACACTCAGCTGCCCAATTCATCTTCCTAAAATGCAGATCTGAACATATCACCCTCTCTATTCAATCAGCTCCAGTGGTTCCCTCTTCATCAACGTTGTTATTGTTGTCCAGTCATTTAATATATGTCTGAATTTGGCAAAGATACTGGACTGGTTTTCCATTTCCTTCTCCAGTTCATTTTATAGATGAGGAACTGATGCAATTAGAGTTAAGTGACTTGCCTAGGGTCATATAACTAGTAAGTGTTTGAGGCCAGATTTGAACTCAGGAAGATGAGTCTTCCTGACTTCAGGCATGTCACTCTATCCACTGTGACACTTACCTGCCCCTAGTCATCAAATGAAGTATTTATAAAGTGATTATAACATTGCCTAGCATGCAGTAGATTCTTAATAAATGCTTGATTCCTCCCACTCCCTTCCCTATTACATCCAGGATCTAATACAGCATTTCTATTTGAGAGAAGCAGAAAACTAGGAAAGAATTTTTACAACTAGTAACTGTTATAAAGGCTTCATTTCTAAAATATATAGAGAACTGAATCAAATTTACAAGGATACAAGTCATTCTCCAATTGATAAATGGTCAAAAGGATATAAAGAGAAAATTTTCAGAGGAAGAAATTAAAGCTATCTATAGTCATATAAAAATGCTCTAAATCACTATTGATCAGAGAGATGCAAATCAAAGCAACTCTGAGATACCACATCAAACCTATCAGATTGGCTAACATGACAAAACAGGAAAATGATAAATGTCGGAGAAGATGTGGTAAAGTTGGAACACTAATTCATTGTTAAATGGAGATGTGATCTGATCCCACCATTCTGAAGAACAATTTGAAACTATGCCCAAAGAACTATAAAAATGTGCATACCTTTTGACCCAGCAATATCAATTCTAAACCTGTGTCACAAAAAGATCATAAAAATGGGAAAAAGATCCACATGTACAAAAATATTTGTAGCATCTTTCTTTGTGGTGGCCAAGAACTGGAAATCAAGGGGATGCCCATCAATTGGGGAACGACTGAGCAAGTTGTGGTATATGAATGTAATGGAATACAATTGTGCTATAAGAAATGATGAATAGGCAGACTTCAGAAAAACCTGAAAAGATTTATATGAAATGATACTGAGTGAACCGAACCAGGAGAACATTGTACACAGTAACAGCCACAGTCTATGATGACTGATTTTGATAGACTTAGACTTTCTCAGCAGTGCAAGAACCTAAAACAATTCTAAAGGACTCATGATGAAAATGCCATCCACATCTAGAGAAAAAACCATGGAGTGTAAATACATAGTGAATTATTCTATATCCTTTTTTGTTTTGTTTTGTCTTTCTCAAGGTTTCTCCCATCCCTTTTAATTCCTCTATATAACATGACTAATGTAAAATATATTTAATAGAAATGTATATGCAGAGCCTATATCAGATTGCAGGCCATCTTGGGGAGAGAGAGGGGGAGTGAGGGGAAAAAATTCAAAACTTACAAAAGTGAATGTTAAAAACTAAAAATAAATAACAACAAAAAAAAGAAATCTATATGCTCAAAAAAATTCTATTTGAACTGATTGAGCATGAATGGAGATTGAAACAATTTTTTTTAAACTTTGTTTTTTTGGTCTGCATTTTCTTTTACAATATGTAAAATATGAAAATGTTTTTATGCCTATTCCTGCATAATCTACATCAAATTGCTTGCCTTCTGAAGGAGGGGAAAGAGGAGAGAATGTGGAACTCATTCCTCAAAAAAAAAACTCAGATTTTTTTTAAAGAATGTTAATTTTGTTTACATGTAACTTAAAAAGTAAAATTCAAATTAAATGGACAAATAAAATAAAGGCAGTCAACAAGAACTTATTAAAGCTTACTATATGCTAAGCACTAGGAACATTGGTTGGTTGTTGTCCTTCATTTTCAAAGAGGATCAAAATGATATCACCATGATCAAGGGAAATTTCAGTGTGTCCGACTGTGGCTGATCAGACCAAAAAGAGCTTAGAATGCTCTACCACAGGTTGGGCACTGATAGTCCATATGAATTTTTGGGGTGGGTACTCCAAATTTGTGTATCCTACATTTACTTTGTACTATCTCAGTTCTGCTTTGCTCACAGAACACAGCACCTTTTCTGATGTGGGAAGGACATGCTGAATGGTCCTGTGCCAGTGTCTCCCATGTTGCAGTCAAATACAAAGTTCTTGAAAGAGACCTTGAGAGTGTCCTTGTAGGAATATAATTACAAGCCAAAAGAATCATACTCCCTACCCTCAAGGATTTTACATCTAATGGGATGAAAGGAAACTGAAATTGGAGAGATGAAATGAGAAATGACAGTGTGTCATGCCTGGTCACCCTCCTTCAATGAAAGTTCTAGGAGCAGGCATCCAATCACAGGGAGAGGCCATGGAGTAGCGGTGTGAATTCCACAACTGGAAAAGTCTTCCAGAATAAACTGTTTTCTGATTTGTAATAGATAAATCTAGAATGTAGTCTGGTGAGAAATGAAGAAATGACAGAGTACAAAATTGGCATAGGAGATTGTCTTCATGCACGCAGAGACAGGTGATGACATATCATGTTGAATTTGAGAAACTATTAGCAATCTGGTTTAGAATATAGAGCATCTGATGAGGAGCATGAGTGGAGGTCATCTGAAGTAAAGTCAAAAAGTGTAAGTTAGATTCAGATGCTATAGGGCCTTTCTTAACAAACTGAAAGTTTGCATTTTAACCTAGAAATCATGGGAAGCTATTGAAGAGATTTGAGCAGAAGTTTGATATAGTCAGACTTTTGCCTTAGGAAGATTATTTTATCTGAGCATGATCCTTACTCCTGGAGAGGCTGAGGTTGGTAGATCACTTGAGCATGGGAGTCTTCAGTTATAGTAGGACTAAAGCCCAATCATGTGTCCACACTAAGTCCAACCTAATATGGAGAGTTTCCAGTAGAGGCTTCCCATTCAGCTCAGATCAGCAAAACTGAGCAGGTTCAAGCTTCTATACATTGACTGGGCCTGTGAGTGGCCATTATATTTCTAGCCAGTCAGGTGAGATAGGGAGAAAAAAAGAATTATTTTACCAGATGTATGAAGGATGGATTGGAATTGGGAGGGTAAAAACAAGGAAACAAAGTGTTAACTGTATGGATAAAAAATTAAATTATTATTCAGATGTTTCCAGCTATCTGGTTGTCTAATGTTATATAGGCCAAATACGTAGTGTTAGGTATGCATAGCTTTAGACGTTAGCTTTTTTCCCTTTTTTTACCCTTAGCATTAGTGTTGACCTCCTTGAAATAATCCGTTCATTTATTTCCATCTGGACTAAGTACACTTGGCTTGTAGGCAATGTTCATGCATTTCAGGCTAAATGACTTAATGTAAAAGAAGGATTTTCAGAGCCCTGTAGATGTAACTTGGTGTGAGATAAATGGTACTTTGAAATCAGAAGGAAACATCAGGACATAATTCAGCAAAATCTGAACTTGTGTTAGGGAAGTGTATTTACACAGTTGGGGGTAGTTGCTGGAAAAGTGAAGTGGCCTGAAGGAATATGATTTGGCCTTTCATCCATTTCTTACATAAAATATATAGTCATGATGTTCTATAAATAGGAATCTCAAAGCCTTCTGAAAATATTGAATATTGGACAAAAATGTATGTCAATATTAGATAAGATCTCTCCATTTTCAAAGAGGCTTTAAAACATTCCTTCATGACTATAGATGAAATAGTGTCTTTCACCAGTCTTTCTAATTGAGTACTTTTCAATTCTAGAGGGCATGACTGGAGACTCAATAAATAGAGTCTCGAACTTACACACCAAAATCATTATTGCCAAGAGTTGCTGCTTTCTTAGAAGCTGAATTAATTCTTTCATGTTGTTTAGGTCTTAATCAAGAAAGGCAGCATGATGTACTGGAAATGACACTGGACTTGGAGATAGAAGGGGCCTGAGTTTGAATCGTACCTTTGACATTTACATTAACTACTGTAGTTGTTTCTCCTTGAACAATTCACTTAAGTTCCCAGTTTCAGTTACTCCTCTAAAATGAAGTAGTCAATTAGATGTTCTCCCCCTGCCTCAAGTCTCTTACCATTGCAATCCATATTTCACTCAGCTTCCACAATGACTTTCCTAAAGCACTGAACTGACCCTCTCACTCCCCATGCAATAAAATCCATTGAATTTTTTTTAATTCCCAAGATCTTTTTGGTATTTAAACCTCTTTAACCCTGACTCCTTCCCACCTTTCTAGTCTTTTTTTAAATTATAGTCCAACTAGGCACTATACAACCCAGCTACACTGAACTTTTTGTCCCTTGTAAATAATACTCTTCCTTCTAACTCTGTGTCATATGCCGTAAGTCCCTTCTTACCTTCTCCTATTTTTCTTGACTTTCTTCAAGACTCTTGTCAAAGTCCATTTTCTATAGAAGCCCCTCCTTTCCCAGTTGTCCCCTCAACCTAATTCCCTCAGCAATTCATTTTCACTTTTATGTACATAGCCATAATACATAGTCTTTCTTATTAGAATGTGAACACTTTGAGACCAGAGACTATTTTTGCTTTTGTTTGTATACTTAACACCATGCTTGATAAGTACTTAAAATATAGTAAATACTTAAAAAATGCTTGTTGGCTGACTTACAGACTGACTGGCCTTCCAGATCTAATATTGGTTAAAACCAGTTGATTCTATTTTGGTGTAATAAATCACATTCTTAGGCTTGACCAAAAATAGTGTGAATTGTAATTTCATATATGTGTGTATGTATACACACTCATTATACATACACACATATATACATATACATGCATATATATATATATATATATATATATATACACACACAAACATAAATGTGTTTGTGTGAAATTGGAATCCATACTACTTTATCCACAAAGAACTAGGGTAAGATTATGGAGCTTTTGTAATTTCCATGATAGTAGTGACTACTTCATTTTAATCTTTGTATTTTCACTACCTATCACAATGGTATTGTTGTTGAGATAAAAATAATAGTATTTGACAACTGATATCAATTTTTGGAATGAGTATGAAAAATAAAGGATGATACTGAGAATTTGCGTGAAATGAATAGATAGATGTTGGTACTATCAATAGTAATAAAGACATTAGAAGAGGGTTTTACTTTGGGAAATTGAGTTTGAGATGCTCATAAGGTATCAAGTTCAAAATAGACAGTTCATGATATGGGCATGTAATTAAGGAGAGGAATTAAAGCTAGATATGTAGATTTCAGTGTCATCTGCATAGAGAAGATAAATGAAATGTGTAGGGTCTCCTAGTAATGGAGTATAGAGGGAAAAGAGAAGAGGGGTCCAGGAGAGAATCTTGGGAGCTATCATAGTTAGTAGCTATAGTATGGATGGAGATCCAGCAAAGCAGAGTGAGAAAGATCAATGAGACAGGTAGGAGAACTAAGATCAATGTCACAAAACGCAAATAGGAGAGAAAATCCAGGAGGTGGCCAGCAATTCCAGGTGCTACAGAGAAGTAAAAGAGGATGGTGATTAAGAAAAGGGTATTAGTCTTGGCATTCAAAAGATCAGTGGTAATTTTGCAGATTTCAGTAGAGTTCCTTGTGAGACTAGAGTCCAGGCAGAAAGTCTACTTAGCAATGATGTTCAACTTTTTGAGTTGGTAGAGAACATTGGTTTTAAGTTTCCTCTGGGGTGGGGAGCATTAAACTTTTCTCATCTCTCAGCTAGTCTCCAGTCGAATAGGAATTTTTGAATTTTCTGTTCTGATGTTTCACTTAGAATTCAGAATATCACAGGGACTTGAAAACTGCTCCTTGAGAAATATCAAGGAGTGTTTCTAAATAAATCATGGGTAACTAGGATCAGATATACCACCCTAGACATCTGTCTCTTCTCTAAGACACTCTTTCAAAAATATTGTTTCATTTTGGTCAACTTTGTGACCATTTTCTCCAAAGCTGTTGTTCATCCAAATCTAGTAATGGAGATAGAAACGCATTCATTTAGTCTATAAACCAATTCAGAAAAGCTATGAGATCTTAATGTAACAGTGGTGAGGTGGTATGGGTCTATGTCAGTGAGTAGGGAGGCAGAGATTTTAGTGTCAAGAAAGGGAACATTGGAGTTTTTCTGCTCGATCAGTGAATATTCCTTTCCAATATCTCAATTTCCTTAGTAAGACCTGGGTGGTTTTGAACAAAGTAGCATTGCTTTCCAACTGGAGAGAGTAGAAACAGTGATCCACGTGGAGAAAAGGACGAGGGTTCTAATCTTAGCACTGCTATAATGCCTGTGACATTTGGCAAATAACTTTACCTCTCTTGATCAGAGTTTCGTCATTTACAAAATTAAGGAAATTTGACCATATCACCTCTGGAGTCCCTCCAAGTTCAGGGAACCTCATGAAATGTCTCTCTTCAAAGAAGCACCTCAAGCTCTGGCTTCTACACTAAGCTTTTCCAGATTCTTTCTTTCCGAAATGTCGTTGTCCCCTTCCTGCATTTTGTTACACTTAACTAGCTTATGCTTATTTTGTATTTATTCCATTTATATATATGTATGTGGTATCCTCCAATAGAATGTGAGTTCTTTGAGAGTAGAGCATGTAATTCTGTGTATAGTATCACCTCATATAGTAGTAGGAACATAGCAGGCACATAAAAAAATGTTCATTGATTGAGTGATCCAAGAATTTAGAGCTGGGAAGGAATTTTGCACATAGAATTTCAAAGCAAAAATGCACCTAAAATCACAGACATGTTAGAACTGGAAGATGAATGGCCCAGAGGTCATCTAATACAACTTTTTCCATTGACATATGGGGCAGTGACTTGAGTAAGGTCACACAGATAATGCCAGGATTTCAAAGCCAGTGTTCTTTCTAATTCCCCTAACTAGTAGACTAATGTCTTCACCTCCAAATTTACCTTCCATTTATTCTGTGTATCTCCCTTATTAGAATGTAAGTTAATTGAGTGTAGGGGCTATTTTAGGTTTTGTTCTGTTTTGTTTTTATTTATATCCCCAGCCCTTAGGCAATAGACAGTATGATGATAAAAAGGGAATAAGCATTTTCATAGTTCCTACTATTGGCCAGCACTGTGCTGGGAACTCAAATATTATCTCAATTGATCTCTACAACAACACTGTAAGATAGAAGCTATTATTATCCCCATTTCCAGTTGAGGAAGGGGCAGCTAGGTGGCACATTAGACAGAGTGACCAGCCTGAAGTTAGGAAGACTCATGTTCCTGAATTCGAATTTGGCCTCAGTCTCTAAGTTATGTCACCCTGAGCAAGTCACTTAACCCCCTTTGCCCCAGTCTCCTCATCCATGAAATGACCTGGAGAAGGAAATGGCAAACCACTCCAGTATCTACCAAGAAAACCCCAAATTGGGTAACAAAGAATTGGATGCGACTGAAAAATGACTGAACAGCAGTTGAGGGAAAGTGAGCCTAACAGAGGTTAAGATACTTGCCCACATGACTAGTAAGTAGCTGAAGTCGGATCGGAACTCAGGTCTTCCTGACTCCAGGTGCAGTACTCTCTTGAGTTCACCATCTAGCTGTCTCTGGCATGCAGTGAGGACTTAATAAATGCCTCTTGCTTCTTCTGTCTAACCTGTACCCCATAGTTGTGTCACAAATTGTTCAAATTCATTTTGACTAAGGGAACATGCATGCCAAATCGCCAGTTTATATATCAAAATGTAGCAAGAAAAATTAAAAGAACTAGATTTAGTTTAAAATCAACTTTCCAAATCAAAATAACATAATGTATTTAATAGTTAGGCTTTATTTGTATAGTCTTTACTCAAGATATTAAATGAGGAACGAGCCCAAGGGGGGGTGGATCTGATTTGGTTGGTTCCCACAGCAGGAGAAAGAGGGGGAGGGGGCAGAATGCAAAGCAAAATAGCTTGTGTGACCAAGAAGACAAGCAGGAGTTTAAACTCCTATATCTATCTTCATCTAGCCTATTTATGATGGGGGCATTGAAATGTCTGCTTACACTACGTCAGTGCATTTGGAATAGGCTTTAGTTTTCTTTGTCACCAGCGGCTAAAACTTCATAAGCACCAACGTTCTGAAACTATTCAAGTAAGTCCATAGTCCTGAAAGTGCTGTCAAATTCCTGGATAAATCCCATGTGTCATAAGCATGTCCTAGATTAGGATAAAGGGGACCCAGCCACAGATTGACACGTGGCCTCACTCTGCCCATTAATTGTTTTTTTTAGATCTGTGCTTTCATTGATTTAAGGAAATGCCCTGAGAAAACTCCTTCTACAAATGCAGATCAGCAACTTTATAGTCTCAGGCACTTGGCTGGAATATTGAGAAGTCAAGTCAACAAGCATTTGTTAAGCACTTCCTATGTTCCAGACACTTTGCTAATCTAGCCCCCTCCTACTTTTCCAGTGTACTTATATCTTATTTACATGGTACATTTTCCTCTATGCAGTGACATTGGCTTCCTGTCTGCACAAACAAGACACTCCAGCTCTCAACTCCAGGTATTTTTTCTGGTTGTTCCCAGTGCCTGGAATGGTCTCTGTCTTCATCTCTACTGATTGACTTCCCTAGCTTTCTTCAAGTTCAAACTCCTTAAATATCACTGCCTTTCTCTAATTGCATTGCATTTAACTGACTTTTATTTATTTATTTTGTATTTATTCTGTTTGCATTTATATATGTGCATGTGATATCTCACAAGAGAATGTAAATTATTTGAAAGTAAAGTTTGATTCTTTGTATATCACTGAGTATACAGAAGGTATCAGAGACATAAAAAAAAAATTATTGATTGATGATCCCATGATTTAGAACTAGGAAGGAATTTAAAAGACAGAGTGATCCAGCATTTTTCAGGAAGTCTTTCTCAGGCCTTAATTCTAGTCCGTTCCCTCTTTTAATTATTTCCTGCATTTTACTTTGTATATATTTGTTTGTATGTTGGGCTCCCCCACCCATTGGATTGCCATCTCCTTGAGAGGGATTACCTTTAGCCTTTTTTTTTTTTAACTCTTATTACTTAGCAGAGTGACTGACACATAGTAGATACTTAAATATTTGCATGTTCATTGCTTCCGTGACAATACATATCCATCTCATCCTCTGCCATTCCCTTTTCTTTTTGCCTTCAATCTTTCCCAACATCAGGGCATTTTCCAATGAGTCTCATCTTTTAATTTGTGGGCAAAGTATTTAAGCTTCAGCATTTGACCTTCCAGTGAATATCTTGAATTAAATTATTTAAGTATTGACTGATTTGTTCTCCTTACAATCCAAGGAGATCGTAATTATTTAACTAGATAAGTTCCCTCTGAAAATGAGCTGCAACTATCTTCATTCAATCCAACTGGATTTAGGGAAATCAGTTTGGGTTACTGTTGGGTTATAGGGGAAGGGATATATTTGTCAGAAATACATAAGATGAAGCCCACTAATAACAATAGATCACCTGTTATATTAGTTTGCATTCAAAGAGTACTTTATAGTAAAAAGTGCTAGCATATACATTATCCTATCTGATTCTCACAACTATTCTGGGAGGTTGACAGCACAAAAATTGCTATCCCCATTTCACAAATGAGGACCCAGAAGTTGAGAGGTTAAGACATCACACAGTTGCAGTGTCAGAGGAAGATCATGGTCAGAAACCTGCAGCCCCTAGGTGGCACAGCATGGTAACTGGAGTCAGGAAGACCTGAGTTCAAATTCAACTACAGACACTAACTAGTAGTATGAAGCTGGGCAAGTGACTTACCTAGTGTCTAACAGTTTCCCATCTATAAAATGGAATAAAAATAGCAGCTATTCTACAGGACTGTTATGGGAAAAATACACACACTCATATATGTTAGCTATTATTAATTATAACTCTAAAATCCTGTGTTACTTCCCCTTCATTTCTTTTAGAGTTTGTAGGTTCTTCGTGAATTACTAAAACATAAAAGCCAATCAGGAGGGGAAAAAATTGGCTAAGCACTCAAATTAACATTTCATTATTTTTAATTGAGTGAAATAGTGCCTTTCCCATGAGCAGCACTTTATGCAATTCCAATAAAGACAAATCAACTGTAACAGCTTTGAATGCTTTATTAAGATGACTCCAACCTTCAAGCGTGGACCTAGTGCTGTTAATTAACTACATTACTGTCCCATCTAGTTTTGCAAATTGAGTCACTGTGGTGTACTGAAGATCTAATGGAGTAGTAATAATACAATTATTCCCAGCTTTGAGTCCTTCCAGACACATGCCATTATGTATCTAAAGTAACATCACTTTCCATCATTGAGCTATTCAAGTACAGAGACATGAGGATACGAGAGCTGAGATGAATGATGGTGCTTTCCCTTGGAGTTATGCACCATATGAGATCATCAACAGATTTGGGAATGGAAGGAACCCAAACTTATTCCATCACCAGAGGGGCTTCAAATGAATCTTTCTTGTAATTGCCCTGTTAGGTATTATTCCTTCTCCCATGACGATTTCCCCAATTCCTGCTGGTTAATAACAAGCTTGCCTTTTGAATCTTCCATAGCACATTGTTTTATTAGAATCATGCAATATTAGAAAGACCTCAGAAGACATCTATTACAACCAAAATGGGGGAGGTAGATATCTACTTCATGTAATATTTAGGACAGGTAGAAATTCAGGCTCTGCTTGAACTCTTCCATTGAAGAGGGCAGTCAGTTAATAAATATTTATTAAGTCCCTACAGTGTGCCAAGCTAAAGCTAAGAAACTGGTGCTGCAAAGAAAAGTAAAAAGCAATCCACTCACTGTCTAATGGATTATGAGGCTCCACTGTTTCTTGAGGTAGTCCATTCCACTTTTGGATATTTCAATTTGTCATGCAGGTTTTTCCTTACATCAGGCTTAAATTTTCCTCTATTTAACTTTTACCCAGTTCTCTTCATTACTGTATTTATCATATAACATGATGTATTACCATATCTATCTGCTTGTATATCTTATTCCTCTGGAGAACTAGAAGTTCCCTGAAGTCAGGTACTACTAAGTCACGTTGATACACTGAATCTCCTCTAATGCTCAGCAAAGGGTTTAACAACCATTTTTAAATGTCTATTTAATTGAACATTAGCTGTCTGTTGTTCGTATTATAAATGCTAATAAATTTGATTCTGTGGATAAAACTATTACAAATATGTGTGTTCTGTTGATTAAAGTAGGGCTTAAACTTAAAGACATTTGGCTATTATTTTGAAACAGTAGCCTTAAAACATTCCATAATTAAGGCTTTCCAAGAATTCAAATGTGCCACCCTAACCAGTCCAAATGAGGTATATCAGTGGTTTATGCTTCAATTCTCCCAAAATACAACACTGAAACCACCTTCTCACTCAAAAATCTTCAGTCATCCCTCATTACCTACTGAATAACATTAAAACTTCTTATCCTAGCATTCAGGGCCTTCATGATTTTGATCCTACCAAGTTTTTTAAACTCATCTCTTTTTCAAATATATTATGCTCCAACCAAACTGGGATGTTCAATGTTCCTAAAACATGCCCTGAGCCTTCCTATCTCCTCCATACCTTTGTTCAAGTAGTTAACACTACCTCTAATACCATGGTCCTTTCCTTCTTTGGCTAATTCCTACATAGAGGCATCTGGATGGCATGATGGGTAGAATGCTGACCCTGACATCAGGGAAATCTGAATCCAACTTCTGACTCTGATTCTTACTAGCAGTGTGTTACTGGGCAAGTCATTTAAACTCTGCCTTCCTCAGTTTCTTAATCAGTGAAGTGATAATAATAGCACCTATCTCCTAGAGTTATTGTGAGGATGAAATGAGATCACATACACACATGTAGATGTCTACATCTACATGTGTGTATGTGTGCGTATACTTGATAAACTTTTTTCAAAATCAAGTTGAATATTATGTGCCACATAAAACCTATCTCTGCCATATTTCCCTTCCCCAGAACCAGAAATCGTCTCTTTCCACTGAATTTTTACCACTCTTATAACTTTATATTTGTGCTTGAAATTCTTATCCAAAAATACTAAGTATACTACAAATTAATGTTACATGATCTCAACAGCGTTGTCAATAAGGCAATATAATCCTTTTACATTTCCCTAAACCATCCACTACACCATTCACCACAGCAACTTTTCCAAAGCTTTTCATCTCTCCTCAGATTTTCCATGACTCCCCTCTCACACCTCTCAACTGAGAATCTTGCTTTCTATTTCTCTGAACAAAAGAGGTCATTCACTGAGAGCTCACCCTTCTCCCTTGCTCCTTATTTCAGATCACTCAAATACCTTCTACCAATATTTCCTCTTTCACCTGCTTTCTTGTCAAGGAAAACCCCCTCTTCATGCCCAAGTGATCTTATTCCAGCTCATCATCTCCAATAGATTGGCATTCTATTGTCCCAGCCTATCAATGATCTTCAATTTCTCCTCATCTACTGACTGCTTGCCTACTTTCTACAAACATTCCCATGTTTACCCATCCTTAAAAAAATCCTCATTTGATATCCCCACTTGTTACTTCCATATCTTTCCTCCCTCTGTGTGTGTGTACTAAAATCCTTGAGAAGACCATCTGTAATTGATGCTTCCACTTCCTTTAACCATCTCATTCACACTGCATTCTTGACTTCTGACCTCATCCTTCAAATGAAATTTTTCACTCCAAAGTTAACAATGATCTTCCTTAACTGATGGTCAAAGTACGTGAATAGGCAGTTTACAGTGAAAGAATTCCAAGATATCAATAGCTATATGAGAAAATGCTCTAAATGACTAATAAACAGAAAAATTCAAATTAAAAAAACTCTCAGGTAACACCTCATACCCATCAGAATGGCCAAGCTAGCAACAAAAAAAGAAAATTACAAAAGTTGGAGGGGTTAGGGAAAACAGTTACTTTAATGCACTGTTAGTGAAGCTGCAAATTGCTCCAACCATTCTGGAAAAAAATTTGGAAGTATCCCTAAAAAGCAATTAAACTTCATACCCTCTGACCCAGCAAGACTGCTAAATGGCCAATGTCTCCAAAAAGATCAAAGAAAGAGGAAAAGGACCCATCAAAAATGTTTATAGCAGCTCTTTTTGATGTTGCCAGTGGGAATTAAGAGGATGCCAACAAAATGGGGAATTGTTGAACCAGTAATGGAATACTATTGTTATAAGAAATCATGAAGGGAATAGTATCAGAAAAACCTGGGAAGAATTTTATGAACTGATGCAAAGTGAATTGAGCAGAACAAGGAGAAAGTTTTGTCCAATAACTTTTTAAGATAATAAACTTTGAAAGAGTAACTCTGATCAACACAGTGACCAACTCTAATTCCAAAGACCTCATGATCTAATGGCCTTTTCCCAGTCCTCATCCTTCTTGACTTCTCTCAAGCCTTTTTCATTGTCAATCACTTTTTTTTCCTTCTCTCTAGACATTGCTTTCTCCTGGTTATTCTCCTACCTGTATGTTTGCTCATTCTCAGTCTCTGTTGCAGGATATTCATCCAGGTCATGCATATGGGTGGCCCCTAAATTTCTATCCTGGGCCCTCTTCTTTTTATCCTCTATGCTTTATCACTTGACAATCTCATCAGTTCCCATTATTTCACCTATCATCTTTATGAAAATGGTTTTCAGATTAGCCTCTCTCCTGACCTCCAGTTTTGCATCTCTAATTTCAAACTGGATGTCCAATATGTCTAAAACAACTCATTTTATTTCCCTTAAAGCTCTCCTCTCTTCCTAACTTTACTGTCACTAATGAGGCCACCACCACCCCATCAGTAACTCAGGGATCACCTATGGTATCATCTCTTCATTCTTTCATACATATTCCATAGCTAATCAATTGCCAAAGCCTATTGTTTCTACCTTTGTGATATATCTTAAATATGCCCCTTTTTCTCTAGCATTGTCACCTCTTTAGTACAGGCCCTCATCAAATTACACTTGGATTATTCCAGTAGCTTACTGGTTGGTTTCCCTTGTGCCAGTCTCTTCTCATTCCAATCTGTCTTTCACACAGCTGTCAAATTTATCATATATGAAAATGTTACTCCCCTCTCCATTCAATCAATTCTGGTGGCTCCCTATCCCTCAAGGATCAACTATAAAGTCTTCTTTTAAAAGGATTTTAAATCCCTTCATGTCCTGCCACCCAATTACCTTTCCAATTTCTTATACTTTATTCCCTACCATGTATTCTTTTTTCCAGTGATATTGGTCTCTTCACTGTTTTTTGTAGAAGGTACTCCAACTCTCAGCTCTACCTATTTTCCTTGGCTGGCCTCTGTGTCTAGAATTCTCTCTCTCCTCATCTTTGATTCCTAGTTTTCCTGGATCCTTTTTAGTCTCTGATAAGATTCCACCTTCTATAAGAAACTTTTCCCAGTCCTCAATTTTAGTGCCTTCCCTCTTAGATTATTTCCATTTTGCTCTGCATATATCATTAGTGCTTGTATGTTGTCTTCTCCATTAGACTGAACTTCTTGAGAGTAGGGACTGCTTTTGCCTTTCTTTGTATCTCTAGTATTTAGCACAATGCTGGACATAGTAGGCACTTAATAAATTATTATTGACATCTTCCCATATATGCTGGCAACTCAAAGTGCATTAACTGCTTCTTACTCTTTGTATTCTCCTATACTAACTTTGTGTCTTTTACTTAGTGGGCACCTAATCTCTTTAATAAAAAATTTTGGATATATGTCTAATTTTATCTCTAGACAGAAACTTTCTAACATATTTCCAGATAGGAATGTCTGAAGCAGGGTATGGAAACTGCAATGCCTCAGGAACCCTACCTAATATTATTATATAAAAGGAGACTGGATGAAATAAATATCAGCTAAAGAAAGAATCAAGAGATGGAAAGGGTTTCAGAGACCATCTTGTCTAATTGAATAAAAATCCATTCTATAGCATTGAATGAATTTCAGAATTTGAGAGTTGGAAGGGACCTCACTGATCACCTAATCCAACTCATGTGGCAAAGAATTCTCACTACAACATACTCAATGAGTGGTCATCCAGCCTCTGTATAAAGACCTCCAAGTAAGGGGAACTTCCTTGCTGGCAAGAAAGCAACAGCCAGAGAGCTTTTACAATATGGGAATGGGAAAAGGATGGGTGTTTGCATTTTATATATTGATGTCAATTGCATTCTAGTTGCTAGAAGCTACCTCTTCAGTTGTCATAAGCACACAAAGTTGTTACCTGAAGCAGTGGAGCTGAACTACATCAAAGGGATAGTTCTACCCATAACACTTTTATTATGCTTCTCATGCATTTTGGTTTTGCTTCTCAAAAAATTTTAAGTGTGTTTTTTGTTTTGTTTGGTTTTTATTTCCCACAGAGACAATCCCAGGTGGGGAGCTGCCAATACAGCCCTGGCTCGATGGCTCCCACCAATCTATGAAGATGGAGTTAGTCAACCAAGAGGCTGGGATCCCAACTTCCTTTACAATGAATTTCCACTGCCAATGGTTTGTACATCATGATGCCACAGAAATCAAGCTGGCATGTATATTTTCTATAGCACTTAGGCAGTTCTTTTGGCCTTCAAAAGCAGAACAGTGTCATATACTTCCTTGATGTTTAGTAGAAATGACATTGTACAAGCATGGACATTCATGTAGCCTTTGAACGATAAATGAATAAATTGCCCTAATGGGGAATGACCATCTGGCCCACTATCCTCATTTCAAGTTGTAAATGATCCCCAGAAAGGTGGAAGGGATCTTCCCAAAGCCGAATATTGAATCATATGAAAAACCATGACTAATTCCTGGGTCTTTTAACTCCTCCTGAATGATCTTTCCCAACTCTCAAAACAATGGTGTTTCGTAATTATAATGAATTAAATCCCTCTGTACAATTATAGGCGAGGATGGGAAAAAGGATGTTCAATGAAAAAGAGAAATGCTTATTTGCTGGAAGAGGGGGAGGGAAGCATTAAACAGTTGACAGGGTTAAATTGAACAGCTGGTCAATTCTCTTTACAAATTATGGATTTTTTTCCCTGAATTAACAGGCTACCATAGCACCAACACAATATTTACAGGTATCCCTGTACAATTCTGAATTGCAAAATACCACAGACTCTCCACATGGAAGACAGAACTACAATATTTATGCAGATACCAGAAAGCCAAATCCATCATAATTTATACACAATAACAATGCATCCCCAAACCTTCCCCCACAAGATTTCCCACAAACCAGCTCCATTAAATAAATCATAAACACGCTCTTTCACTCACACTAGCCAACTGCCTGCTAGCCTGCATCCTTGCTACCTCTGACTGCTCTCATGAATAACTTCCTCTCAGCTCCGCTCTAGCTCTGCCTCTTTCTTGTCCCCCCCATCAGCAAACTCCTCCCTCTACACACTCATGTGACTCAGGCTTCCCTGTGATGATGGGCAGGTCACATGGGCCTATTAATGAAAGGGTAAGGTATTTCCATTTAAATTACCATTACAATTACCTAGGGAAATTGACCAGTTATTTCAGCATATGTGAACACCTTGTTGATTTCCATTTACAAGGAATTTCTTTGACCATATTTTATGTGATCCTTTTAAAAAATTCATTAGAAATAGGACACTGAAATCAATATAAACAACTAAAGTGACTTTGTTACTGCTTACTTTTAATGTCATTCCATGAAGTAGCATGGCATTTTTTGTGTCACTTTAATTTCCCATCCATCAGGATTCTTTGCTCAGTCTCATTCAACCTTATGCATTCTACTGGGGAAAAGAAAGATAGAGAGCTAGATATAGTTATACATACATATACACACATACATATATATGTATAGACACATGCACAAAAATGTACACATACATATCCCCACACATGCATACCTATAGACATATGTATATATTTGTGTGTGCATACATATATAAAGATATACATCAACTAAATACATAATAATTTAAGCAATAAGGAAATACTAATAATTAGAGGAACCAGAAATCATAGTTTGCAATAGTTTCAGAAGTACCCATATAAATGAAATCAGAGATACACTAAGTATTGAATTATTATGTAATTAGAGAGAATGAAGCATGACATGGTAGACAGGGAGCTGTCCTTACCATCAAGAAGTCCCATGTTGAAGTCCTGTCTCCAACACTCATTTTCAGTGTGAGTCAGGGAAAGTCATTTAACCCCTCAATACTCTAGGCAACTTTCTAAAACTATAAATTTCATAGAAAATGACCATCAACATCAGTAAAAAGAAGTTTCCTCACCTGGAATTTCACTATAGCAATGAAATCATAGGTGGGGTTTTAAAAAAAGTGTAATACTAAATCAAATGAGAAATCAAACTGAATTTAGTATCTTATATAAAAGTCATAAAATTCTTCCTTACCCACAAAGAAGTCTCAATTTTATTGTAAGCTCTCTGAAGTGAAGACTGGTTCATTTTCTGTCTTTATATCCCAACATCTAGCACCATTTCCTTCATATTACACTGTATTTAATATTTGTTAAATTGAATTTGAATGACAATACTCAGTCTGTTGTCACATTACTGAACTTAAACAATTAAACTTTAACTGCTCCAAGCTGAAAACAACTAGTGTTGGGGAAGATCACTTTAGAGATATTTTTTTTCATACATTGAAGAGGAGAACACAAGATCTAAATTTGCAGAGCCATGCTTTCATCTTCATCAAATACTTAGTTTAATCCTTAATGTTGAAATTCACAAAACACTAAGCAATATGTGACTTTTGACAAACTTACTTTAACTATCAGTTATCTACTGGTGTACATATCTGAATGTAAAAGAATATTAACCATAGAAATACTTATTCTGTGTGATTGAAGGATGTTTGACCAGATAATTTCTTGAGGTTCTTTCCAGCTTTAAAGTTGATGCTTCTGTATGTACATTCAGTGGAATATAAAGTACTTGAGTACAAAGTCTGTTTTCATTTTTGTCTTTTCATATCCAAGGTCTTATACAGTACCTGGTATATATTAGGCCTTTACTAAATACTTAATGAATTCCATAAAATCAGATATTTTTAAAATTGTAAACCTAGATAGGAAAAGCATAGCTCAAGTATCTTTCAATGTGAATTATAATCCATGTACTTAGTATTAAATGATCACCAAAATGTCTTCCATAGTGTCAAATGGAAGGATCACACTGCTAGGCTGTGCTCCACCTATATAGAATTTGGTGAGGTATAAGCAGAGGAAGAAATATCCCAGGGAAAGAATCCTTAATCTAGCACCTTACCATTACAATCACGTACTACATAGAGAATTCCTGTCCAAAAATGACAGCTTTTTTTCTGTCTACCATTTCTCCTTCTTAACAACTGAGCAACTTGTGAAAAGTTAAGAACTGACATGTCTAGCAAACTAATTTTTCCCCACAGGTCCGAGAAGTAACAAGAAAAATAATCCATGCATCAAATGAGGCTGTGACGGAGGATAACCTGTATACAGATCTCCTGATGGTGTGGGGACAATATATCGCTCATGACATTGCATTCACACCCCAGAGTACCAGTAGCGCCAGCTTCTGGGAAGGAATTGACTGCCAAAGGACATGTGAAAGCCCAAATCCCTGCTACCCCATACAGGTAGGCTTTTACCAGGTGGTTTTGAAAGTTCTTGTTCAAACAAATGCAAAGCTGGTGGTGAATCAAAACCTTTCTGTCTGATATCCCAGAAATGTGAAACACCTTTATGTTGTATGGGCAGTCAAAATTCTCTTGGCTCATGAGCTAAGCCAGAAATTTGACAAACTCTTTCTACTAGCTGGCTCAGGTGTCTGGCACTATCTCCCCACTCATTCATATTTTGGCCACACGGTGTACAAGAAGAAAACTGTTAAAATAAAAATCACTAAGTACATTTGAGAGGGGAAGCAAGACATGGTGAGATAATAATTATTGGACTTAAAATCAAGAGACCTAGATATTCAAATTTTCTATCTTATCTCAGGAAAACCATTGACCTCCCTGAATCTGTAAATGAGGGATAATAATATTCTTACTACTTCATTGAGCTAATATTAAAAAAGCACTATACAAAGCACAAAATGCCATATTCTGTTATGAGTTGCTCCCATGAAAAGTAGGGTAAACTGTCTCATGCAGCATGGCTTCCTCCCAGCCATTGACTGGTGGCAAATCATCAAGGGAGGTCAATCTGTTATGTATGAGTGGAAGGATTAGTCAATTCAATAGAATAATAAGTAGATAAAGTATTAAAAAATAGCTCCTGGAGCACTGCTTCTCAAATGTAGGGCCTCCAGGTCCATGTACTCTGTGGGAGTTTGCTTCTAGTTAAAATTCTGAAGCTAGAGTAACTGCAAGTTGCTAAAGAACACAATTCAGCAAAACCAAAGACATTTAATGAGACAGTATAGTAAGGAAAATAGCAATGGAATAATACCCCCTTGGTATCTTAATTTATTTTCCTTTCAATCTGGCCCCTCACTTCTTGATGTCCAGGCTTGCCGACCTCATTGTTGGGGAGATTCTTCTTGAACTCTCATGGAACTAGAGTTGGAAAACTTCCGTGACATGCAATTATAGGACAAAAATATTTGTCCTCACATCCCTTGTGTCTAATCAATCCAAACAGCCTCTCAAAATCCTGGTTATTTCTTTGGGGTGGCTGCTTCTGCCCATATGCCCAATCTTTCAAATCCATGTGGGATATATATTCTATACATCATGTTAGGAACTGGGCTTCTCAGCATTAACTACTTGAATTCACCTTGCTAACTTTTAGCACTCACCTAAGGGCTTATCACTCTTTATCCTTGCCAGTACTTCTTTTCTAAATCACCAAAGGACTCGAACTCATACTTCATAATGATATCATCTGCCATAGGTAAATGAAAATTTCAATTAGTTTAATACCTTTCGTGGGCCCTGAGTTTTTCTTTCCTTTCTTTTCTTTCCTTAGACTTTAAGATACAGCTCAGGTATCACATTGTATTGACTTTCTTTCTTGATTGCCCAAGTTGTTAATGACCTTGAAATACTATGCATCATTTGAATTTAAATTATATTTGAATTAATTGTGTAATTAGTGTGTCCCTCCCAGAAGAATGTAATATCCTAGAGGTCAGGGAGCGTTTGATTTCTGCCTGTTTATCCGCAGCACGTATTCTTTCCCTTATGCCAGTAGGTGCAAAGTAAATGTTTTTTGATTTGATATAATCTTCTCAGGTTACAGCAAGGCCGTTTTCTAGTCTGTTGTCTAGAGAGCCTCTCCAAAATAAGGACAAGCTGACTATTCTTTAGTGCTAGACAGAGGTTATTAGCTACTACCTAATCAATGCCAAGCCTAGGTCCCTAAGGCTAAAATTACCTTTTCTTTTAACCCCAGTGCCTTCATTTAAGTTCCCACACAGCAACATTATGTGGGATTTTATATATATATATATATATACTATTGTGAATATATATATATATATGTGTGTGTGTGTGTGTGTGTGTGTGTGTATACATGCTTTATAGCAGCTGAGCTAAAGCAAGCTGAGGGTAACTGATAGACCCACAAACCCATCAGTGAGTTAGGGAGGTATTTACCCCAGGCATGTGAAGATTTCCCCTGGTGGAATGGGTAGATGAGAACAGTTTGTTCCAGCAGAAATGAAGACAGCTGAAGCAAGTACTCTGAGACATTTAGAGCCTGGCCAGACATCGAAGACATCAAGATCATCCACTGCATCCCAGACCATTGTCAGTTATCCTGACCTTTGTCTTGCCACCAGACTTCGATGACTCTGGCAGAAAGTGAGAGGCTGATGACTGTCTAACTCTGCCTCACTTAAAACCCAATGATATCTATTTAAACTCCATGATGTCATTGGTCTTCCTCCACAAAGAAGGATAATTAATGACAGCAGCTAGGCAAAGCAATTTGAAGATAAAATAGAAGATGGGGAAGGTGAAGAGCCTAGGCTCTGGGTTATTATTTGCAACCTATTTCAATCACATTTCTGCTTTTACTTTGTTTATCTATCATCAGTACTGTCCAGACCTCAGGTTTGGTGCTTATTTTATCCAGGAAAAAACCTTCAGTCTTCTCAAAAGAATGCAGCCTGGCAGTATCGACTTTTGCCCAGCATGCTTTGTGAATTTATTCCAATTCCATAAATTCTTTAGGTAATTACACTATTCGTTACCAGAAACTGGAAAAGTATTTGGCAGTGAGGTAACAGAGAAAGAAGGTCGTACTGGAGTTAGAAGACCTAGGATTTTA
This sequence comes from Bettongia penicillata ogilbyi, assembly GCA_023548195.1. Taxonomy (NCBI): domain Eukaryota; kingdom Metazoa; phylum Chordata; class Mammalia; order Diprotodontia; family Potoroidae; genus Bettongia; species Bettongia penicillata. Next base: position 1,245,635 of record JAJHZJ010000330.1, read on the forward strand.
ATGTTGCTCTTTATCTTAGTAGGCTTGTATTTATGTCCAAGTCATGAGACCTCACTGAACCAAGAAAGAGGATGGCAATACTTACAACTGTTTATTTCAAAAAGAGGAAATCATTTTGTGAGCTAAGTAGTAGGAGAAAGAGGATGAAAAATGCCAATGGTCTTCAAGAGGGAATATGATAACAAGTACCCCATGGGAATCCAGAATGTTTCCTACCCATTCTCCTCCCAAAAAATAGTTCAGTGACCTTCAGGCCATGTACTTTGAAGATGTAGTCACAACTGAAAAAATGAATCAAAAACTTCTGATTTCACGATACGAAAAGAATCAGTTTTGTCTATGAACCTTTACCGAACGTTTTTGAATGTGAGGGTGAAACCCTCTTATTCACCTGTTGCTTGCCTTTCATTGTTATTGTTAGAGTTTGGGGTTGATTGTTGGGGTTTGTCCCTACTTTTAAATTTTGAATCCCGGAGAAAGACAACAAAACAATGAAAACATCCTATAAATAATTCAGTTGCCAAACTGTCACTCAGGGCAAGGTTTCCTGCTGTCCTCTGGGCCAACAAAGATTTTTCCATTAGTTAGGTGAAACTTTAGAACCAGAGTGTGTGATTGGCTCTCTCCCATGCCTGAGAAAACTGAATTTGTGCTGCTGATATCTGCAGCCCAGAGATACTTTGTTGGGGGAAAGGGAGTAAATTTTAGATCCTTGGGGAGTAAGGTGGGTCTGCAATAACACTACCAATTCACATTATATAGCACTTTAAGAATTGAAAAGCATTTTAAGTATATTATGTCATTTCCACATTGTAAGATAAGTGTTATTAATTCTCCTTATTTTACAGAGGAAACAGAGTCAGACACTTTTAAGCATCACATACGATATAAGGAAAGGAGGAGAGAGATAACAAGCATTTATTAAACTCCTGCTATATGCCAGGCACTGTGTTGAGTGAGTTTTACAGACATTATCTCATTTGGTTCTCACAATCACCCTGGAAGAGAGATGTTATTATGATTCACTTTTCACAGTTGAGGAAACTGAGGCAGAACTAAGTGACTTGCCCAGCTAGTATCTAAGGCTAGATTACAGCCCAGGTCTTTCTGACTCTAGGACCGGCACATTACTGTGCCACCTATCTGCCTCTGAGGTGATATTTGAGCCCAGTCCTTCTTGACTCAAAGTCCAACACTTACCCAACATTACCAACATTACCCTACACTGCCCTGGCAGAGGCAGATCCAGTAGATCCTATGGACTATACTTCCTTTCAGGAATACGAGTTGGTTTTACATGGATTGGTTTCATTAAGTGACTTAACCGCTTAAAACCTACGCAATTCCTTATAGGAAACATTTAGTTCTCCATGGGAGAAGAGCACAGAAAATTAATTAATGGTGAAATCTTATTACTGAATTCTCAGCATTTGCTAGTCATTCTTGGTCACTTTTCATCATATAACTTGCCAGCTGCAGTACCTAGAATTCTTTTCTGGTCAACTCAAGCTTAAGATTCTCTAAGACACCTTAAATATGTAGAGTTTTTACTTTGTTTTTTAATTACTGGGACTAGCAAATTTCAGGAGATGATGTGAGCTGAGGTTTAAATTTAAAGTTCTGAACACAATATAATCGCAGGTTCAGAAAACAGTCCTCTTTTATGTTCCCCCAGATTAAACATGAGGATTAAGAATTTTTCAGGTTCTAAAGACAAATATCCTACACATTCTTTAAGGTGGCTTCCAGTACCATGTCTTCCATAAAGTCTATCCTGTCTACCCCTGGTAAAAGTAAAGTACTATGATCAGTGGAGGTGAAGGCAAAAATTAGTATTATTGTTATATTCGTGGAGGTGAAGGCTAAAGTTTATTCTAAAGTGCTTAGGAAGATGATAAGGAGGCACTGTGAGGTAGTAGAGCAGGGCACTGGACTTGAAGTTAGAAGAGATCTGGGTTCAAGTCCTAATTTAATAATTTATTAGCTGTGTAACCATAAGCAAATCACTTAAATCACCTGTCTCAGCTTGTTTATCCATAAAATTGGAATAATAATGGCACTTGCCCTACTCGTCTCACTGGGATATTGGTAGAGAAGGCTTTTATAAAACTTACGGTACAAGCTTTTCACCTCTCATTATTAAAATCTCTCCACGGAGCTAATTTTCTGATATTGGGCTGCCGCTGCTAGGGCAGTGATTCAGTTTTCTGGGCCTCAGTTTTCTCATCTATAAAAGGAAGATGTTGGTTTCCATGGTGCCCCTTCCAACTCTAAATCTATGATTCTCTCCTGATGAAGTGAAACACAGTACTGTCACATTTAGAATAGGAAATCTCTGCTCTGCATATAACATTTATATTTCCAGTTTTGTTTTTTGACTAGTTTAAAAAGGATAAAGCAGCTCTACCTTCCCTCAGCTCTCTCCTAATGAAATGGAGATGCTGAAAACTAACTTTGCTCAGTTCTTTGTGGCCTGAAATGTGTCACCATTACAGGGCTGGTATTCAACCAATTAACATAAGATCAATGGGAAAAATCATCCCTTCCCAGACATGGAAAATGATCCCTTGGAACTCAAAACCATTTGCCCTCCTTATGTTATTGCCAGTAATATCTCTCTGAAGCATGTAGCCTTGGCATATCACTGAGGTGACTCACCATGCCTCATTACATGGGCACATGGTGATACATTGCAGGAGTTCAGAAATAATGGAGTTTCAGAAAACCACTGCTGCTATGCACCTCCCCATTAAATGGAGTCCATTGGCGTTAGAAGCACAGAACATCAGGACTGAAGGGAATTTTTGCATCATGTTGTGAGTAATAGGAGAAACAGGCATTGGTTTTTAAAGATAATTTAGTTGCATTTGGAGCATCCCCCAGGTGCTCATTACCAGAGCACAGTGTGGCTCCTCTTAGTAGATATGTCTTAAATTAATTTTCATACTTTCAATGTAATAAATAATTGTTGACAAATATTTATATAATATAATAAATATTTTTATAATATAATATTTATATAATATAATAAATATTTTACAGTATAAAATGTGATGCATATATTTCATAAATAACAATATTTATAAATAATTGTGGAAGAAAATGGCAAATTACTCTAGTATCTTTCCCAAGAAAACTTCAAATGGAGTCACAAAGAGTCAGACATGGCTGGAAAGACTGAATAACAACAAAATATTATATGTATGTGCATAAATATAATTAATATGTATGTACAATAAATAATATGATACAATAAATATAATAAATATTTATTTAGGATCACCATACAGATTTAGAACTGGATAAGACCTTAAAGTCTCAGAGCTCACGTCACCTCATTTACAGAAGAGGAAACTGAGACCCAGAGAGATTAAATGATTTGAACAAGTCACTATGCCAGTTGATGGGCTTACACAGATGAAAACTGACGGTCATTCCCTGACCTCAAGAACTTGGCGTGTTGGGAGAGGAGAGGAATGAGAACATGTACATGAGGAAATGAGACTTGGAGTCAGGAAGACCTGGGTTCCAATCCTGCCTTAAATTATCTGTGTGACCTTAAGATCTATAAAATGAGAGGATAGGACTAAGGCCCTTAGCCTCTAAGATCCCTTCCAGATAGAAATCTCTCCTTGTGTTGTTCTATCAACAAAAGAGAGATCCAGACAAGCGTTCTAGTAGGGAAAGCTCACTTTCAACCAGATCTGGGGAAGTGAGGAGGAAATCAGGAAAGGCTTTTCCTGAGCTAGATCTTGAAGGAAGAAATTAATTTCTACAGAAGATGAAAAAGGAATATTTTACTTGCAGAGAGGACAGTCTACACAAAGGAAAAGAAAACAAAGCATGAGGAAGGAAACAGGAAAATTTTAATAGTCTGGTGGAGCATGTGAAAAATATTGGAATGAAATAAGACTGGGGAGATGTCAGTGCTAGTACAAGTACAAGTCAAGGAGATGGATGAGGACAGAGACTAACAAAGGGAATAGGTGACAGAGAGGAACCCCTAAAAAGATAGCAAATAGTATTATACAATTTAGATCTGAAAGAGATATAAGAGATTCTCTAGTCCAGCGCCGATTTCTAAACAAAGAAACCCAAGTTCCACTTGTGAGTGACTTGTTCAAAGTCTCACAGAAGAATTAGGGTCCCTTGACTCCACATCCTGTATTCTTCCCATTATATTATACTGTCTTTTATCTTCCTTCAAATCAGATGTGCCCAGGAAATTGTAAACAGAGTTGAATCCATTCTTTCATGCAGCTTCCTGCCAATGAAACATCATCAGTTGGAATGGAATGCCTGCCTTTCTACCGTTCATCTCCAGCCTGTGGCACTGGGGATCAAGGAATTCTCTTTGGAAATCTATCCAGATCAAACCCAAGGCAACAAATGAACAGCTTAACATCCTTCCTTGATGCTTCCACAGTGTATAGCAGCTCCCCTGCAATAGAAAAGAAGTTGAGGAACTTGACTAGCGAGGAAGGCTTGCTTCAAGTTAACACAGTCTATGCGGATGAAGGCAGAGAGTATTTGCCTTTTGTGACTCAAGTCCCTTCAGCCTGTGCACAAGCTCCAAACACAAAGGAGTCTGAAAGAATCGAGTGCTTTTTGGCTGGGGACAGCAGGGCCAGTGAGGTGATCTCCCTGGCTGCCATACACACCCTTTGGCTGAGAGAACACAATCGCCTGGCCAAAAACCTAAAGATATTGAATGCCCACTGGAGTTCTGAAACCATTTATCAAGAGGCCCGAAAGATTGTGGGGGCTCTGCATCAGGTATGTCCTTCCACACACTGAGTTTATGACCGTATCTATGCCTTTGTTCTGTCACTGCTTTGCAGTTACTGTCCTCATTTTAAGAGCTTTGGGTTCTTTTTTTGGGGGGAGGGAGACAAGGAGAAGTATTTAATATCTATTTCTGCCACTAGAGAGTGACAAGTGTTGAGACTTTGAGTAAGAAAACATTCGTATGTAGCCCTGGGATAAACTACCTTCTATAAAATGAACGGAATGAACTGGATGATTTCTAAGGTCCTTTATGGCTCTAAATTCTATGATGCTGTGTCATTTACATTATCTGGGACTCAGTTCTCTCATCTATAAAATGAGGGGACATAAAAGGTCCCAAAGTTCTAGTCCTAGACTTTGCATGGGAAAGACCTTAACACTGAATTGAAATCATAACAATAAATGTGGGGCAATTATATAAAAATAGCAATTTCTTAATGATCCTCTGAATATCTATTTTCTACTAGTCTTTCTTATTTTTCCTATTTGAACCCCAGAACTGCCACTCAGCTTCCTGAGGATAATATTTGACTGCACTTTCTGTCAATGTATTTATCCTTTCCTTGGTGGGTCCTCTTCTATGCTAAGTAATTCCAACCTTTCCCCCTTTAAGTGGCAATTTGAAAGGATGTTTCTGCTTTCCTTTTCATTCTTAATAAAAAGGATCAAAATAATGAGCTTTCTACGACAAACTTTCTAAATGGTGACCAGATATGTTACTTCCTGTTGGTGACCTGAGGTGCCTAAGATAGACTTAATGTCTACCTCTACCCTCAGTTTAGTAGACTAGAGGTTAATTGTTCCAGAAGGAGCAATGAGTTTCCTCAGTTATCTCTAATGGGTATAATGTAGTCATCAGACATTTAAATAAACTGATATTATATCTTTTGAAATGATCAAATCATTCACCCAGTATAGGTGATGACACTTTGAAAATAGGCTCATAGAACACAGCCTTAGTTGAATGTGGTTATTTATTTTTATAAAAAGAAGGATTATATTACATATTAAGAATTGAATCTCTTGATGACACTTAGGGTAATTGGGGTGAATCAGGGATGCAGTATTGTACAAGAAAGCACGAACTTTGGAGCCTTAGTTTGGATTTCTAGATTTGCCACATGAGCAATTAACCTCCATTTCTTCACCTGCAAAAAGATTTCCTCACCTATAAAAAAGTACTGGTTATATTACCTATTTCAAAGGGATGTTTTGAAAATCCAATAAGCTATTGTATGAGAAAGCCCCTAGTAAGCCTAAAAATTAAAGTTACTATGTGTATGAGTTGTTATTATGTGAGTAATATGTGTAGTACTCTTACCTGGAGTAAATAAATTAGTGAATCTATAACACTAATCTTTTTGGAACCAGAAACGATGTTAAAAGTCATTTAGTTCAATAGAAAATAAGAAAAACTGAGTTTTAGAGAGATTTAATAGTTTGTCCAAAGTCACATCTAAATATTGGCAGAACCTTAGATATGAAAACAGTGAAGAAACTTGGGAAGGAGTAACATAGATTTTAAATATTTAAATATAATGTGAAAATTTAGGCTTTAGGTTGTTGTTTTCAAAACTAGATGATTTCTAAGATTCCTTATAGTTCTTACAATTTATGATACTGATTTTATCCACATGCAGATATTGGAACAGTGTTTCACATTTCCAAATGTGAAAACATCATAGCTTTTTGTTTCTTTCCCTTCCTATACATAAAAACTCGTTGTTATTAGGTTTTCAGGTCTTTTTCTTCTTTTAGCTATTTGAAACATGTTTTTTAATAGCCGTTAGGTTAATGTGTTTTGTTTGGCTATGCATATTTCTTATAAGACATTTATTTATATTTTTTTTTCCTTCAGTTGAATTGGGGGAGGGCAGAAAATAAACTTCTATTATTTTTTTTAATAGAGAGGGGGAAGTGCACCAGACAGGAAATAATGCACTTACTTTCAGATGAGCTCACTACATAATGCTACAAATCTGGGTGACCAAAAGAATGGAGTTACCTTGTCAGAAATAGGGAAGTTAGGAAGAGGGAAGAGTTTAGAGAGAAAGATAATGAATTCTGGCAAGCATAATATCATATTGTCCTAAAAATTCCAATATAATGGTATAATGTTAGAAAAAGGAGCATTAACTATAAAATTTGCAAAAAGGAAATGTGACTGTGAACTGATAAATTAGCAGGCAAAGAATATAAATAGAATGCAATGTAGAAAATACCGGGAAGAATTAAAGAGAGTGGTAAAGGAAAATTTCATTGGGAGAAGAAAGGAGAGTGATGCAAGAAAATTATAAAAAGTGAATTAATAGCTTGGCAAAAGAGGCACAAAAATATTGAAGAAAATTAAAAAAAACTTTTAAAGCAGAATTAGAATAATGGTTAAAGGGGCACAAAAATTCATTAAAGAAAAGAATTCCTTAAAAAGCACAATTGATCCAATAGAAAGAGAGGTACAAAAGTTCACTGAAGAAAATAATACTTTAAAAATTAAAATTGGGCAATTGGAAGTTAATGACTCCATGAGACATCAAGAAACAATAAAACAAAGTACAAAGAATGAAAAGTAGAAAAAAATGTGAAAATTCTCATCAGAAAAACCACTGCTCAGGAAAATAGATAGAAGAGAGACAATTTAAGAATTATGGGACTACCTGAAAGCCATAATAATAAAAAAAAAGCTTAGGCTTAATAATTGAAGATATTATAAAAGTGTCCTGATATCTCAGATTCAGAAGGTAGAATAGAAATAATAAAGAATCTGTCAATCACCGCCGAAAGAGATCCCAAAATGAAAATTCCATAGAATATTATAGCCAAATTCCAGAGCTCCCAAGTTAATTAGAAAATAATTCAAGCAGCCAGAAAGAAACAATTCAGATATCATGGGCCAACGCTCAATCACATGATTTAATGACTTCCTCATGAAAGGAAAATGGAGCTTACAATATGATATTCTGGAGGGTAAAGGAAGTAGGATTGCAACCAAGAATAGCCTACCCAGAGAAATTAAATATAATCCTTCTGAGGTGAAAATGGATATTTAATGAAATAGAGGACTTTCAAGAATTCCTTATGAAAAGACTAGAACTGGATAGAAAACTTGACATTCAAACAGAAGACTCAAGAGAAGCCAAAAAAGGTAAACATGAAAGAATAGTCATAATGGATTCAATGATAGAAAGATGATACATATAACTCCTAAGAAATTTATCAATATTAGGACAGTTAGAAAGACTCTACATAGATAGAGGACAGGACTATAAATCTATTATGTCCAAATAGTCACAAAATAAAATGAAGGGGGAGAAAGAAAAATGCATTAGAAGAAGGGTAAAGAGTCACACATAAAAGAGGAACATAAGGAAGAGCTTTTATAGTGGTGGAAAAGACAGGGAAGGTGGTGGGCAGTGCTTGAACCTCAGTTTCATTGGAATTCATTTAAATGGGGAAGTAGAATTAGAGAGTGGAAAATGTGCTTTGTGTAATCTCATGGGTATATCAATATCATTTGCTAGCCTTCTTATTGGGTGGGTGACGGGTGGGAAAGAGGGACAGAATTTGAAATTACAATTTTAAGAGAAAACATGTATTAAATAAATTTATATTTTTAAAAAGAAAAATTGAAGGGTTTGGACATCAGAGCTGCATGCATTTAGATCTAGAAAGGACATTAGAAATCAGCTAGTATGAATGCCACTCATTTTCTAGATGACCATCTGAGATGCATAGATGTTTAGTGATTTGCTTAAGGTCCTAAAACTGAAGTTCAAAGCTAGATTCTTTTATTCCAAATTCAGTGTTCTTTTCACAGTACTATACTGCCTCAGATGATGTCAAAAGTCTCTTCCATCTCTAGAGTCTATGGCTTGTTTATTTTTCTTTTCACATAAGATCAACCAGTCAGCTAATAAACATTTATTAACCACCTACTATACGTCAAGCACTGGGGATACAAAGAAAGCCAAAAGACAGCCCCTGCTCTCAAGGATCAGTTTAATGTGAGATTCAATATGAAAACAAATATGTAAAATCAAGATATATAAAGGATGAATTGGAAAACATCATTAGAGCAAAATCACCAACATCAAAGAGGAGCAGAAAAGCTTTTTGAAGAAGATGAGATTTTAATTGGGACTTGAAATAAACCAGGGAAGTCAAGAGTCAGAGTGAGAGAATTCCAGGTAAGGGGAGCAGCTAGTGAAAATACCTGGAGTCTAGGGTTGGAATGTCTTGTAGAAGGAACAGAAAGTAGGCCAGTGTCACAGAATCACAGAATTTGGGGTGCTGAGAGGTGAATTAAAGTACATACTGGAAAGGTAGGAGGGGAACAGGCTATAAAGTGCTTTGAATTATTGAATAGATGGTTTTATATTTGATGCTGGAAGTAAAAGAGAGCCACTGGATTGATTAAATTTAAAGTGACATGTATCACATATGACATGATTATAAGTTGACCATAGGCTTAAAGTTAGAAAAGAATTTACATACCACCTAGTTAAATGTCCTCGTTTTGCAGATCAGGAAATGAAGTCTATGGAAGTAAATAAATGCCCAAATTCACAGAAGTAGCAAGTAGAAGAATTGTATTGGAAGCCACGTCATTTGACCCAAACCCAGTATTCAGATGAGGTTTAACATCCCTTTAAACTCTAATTAATTGGGATGTTTTTGCACATTTTAACAAAATAGCTTATTTTATTTTTATTTTAACAAGTTTATTTCATTTTAGCAAAGTAACAAAATGGGCTAACATATGTTTCAGACTAGATGGTGAAGAAAAGAAGTGAAACAGTAAAACATTCTTTTTCCAAACTCTATCAAGGTCAGACATAGAAGATGAAATCCAGATACAGTGTAATTATTTAAAAGAGCATTAGTTGGCTATTTGCAAATGGCTGACTTTGGGGATTAGTGGTGCTATGTCAACCTTTAATACCAAATTCACTCTGACTTTCTTTTGTCACAATGTGCTTGTTGCCCTCCTCTGGGACAGGAGGTTAAATCCCTGGTACACTAGAAATGGAAGAGTTGTCACAAACCAAGTTTACACTTGATCTCAACATTGGCTCATTGTCCTAGATTTAAATGGGTTTGTCTATTTCCCTTCCATTTCAATGAGATGAAACCAATAGGTATCACATGAGAATATCAAAAACTAAAATGTTGCTACTCTTCCTATGAATGTAAAAAAACACATTAATGTTATTGGGAGATTAAGGGAAAACTCAAAACATTTGCCCTTGTAAATTGTATTCCATCATCTTGTGTGAGGCAGCATCTATATTACAAAGTCACAACAGCTAGTTTATGATCTGGGAAACCTACCAGAATTATGAAATGGGCAGCATGCAGGTGGAGTGGGGTTAGGACTGTGGGACATTTGCACAAGGCCAGCTTTGGATGGGTTGTGCTATATAAAATAGAATCAATGTCACAATCTAAAAATTTCTGTGATATCAATCAACAAGCAATTTTTTCTTAATTACCTACTACATATGTGCCAGGCACTGTACTAGGCTCTGAGGTTACAAATACCACAAATGAAACAATCTTTCTTGCAAGGAATTACTGGAATTATTGTAAATACAGGGAACCTAAAACAAAGATAGAGTATTTGCTTTATTTAGACCAGGCAACTGGTTTTATTACTGTAAAGAATACCTGGAGAGAATTCTACTAATACAAATCTGCACTTGCTCGGCAAATTAAAATCTTGGAAAGTTGTTTGGGTAATTTGAGAGTTAAATAACCTGAGGTTACATAACCAATATATGTCAGAGGTGGGACTTGAACCCATGTCTTCCTGATTCTGAGATTCTATACATACTATAGCACACTGCCTTTCATTAATTTTTTGAAACCTGTCAAAACCACTAAGTTCAGTTGGTTTTTTAATCCTATTTTTTTCAGTCCACAAAGACTGACTTTGTGCTTCAGTGAAAGTGTCTTACAAACAATCTGAGACATTTTACTGGAAATCCGTGTTCTAAGCTCAGATTTAAAACTGAAAAGGAACATAGAGACAAGAAGTACCTTGCCCAGTGTTACACAGCTAGGAAATTCCTAATAAGGCAGCTAGGTGGCACAGTGGATAGAGTGCCAGACTTGGAGTCAAGAAGATCTAAGTTCAAATGTGCCCTCAGACATTTAGTGTCTGTGAGACCCTGGGCAAGTCATCTAACCTCTACTTAGCTTAATGGACTAGAGGAGGAATTCCAGTATCTTTTTCTCAAGAAAACCCCAAATGTAGTCACAGAGTCAGACGTGACTAAAATGATGGAACAAGTCTCCTAGTACAGCACTGTATTTATGCAACCATTCTAGAGGGGAGTTTTCACAATGATATGAGTGAGTGTGTGTGTGTGTGTGTGTGTGTGTGTGTGTTTTCCAATGGCACCAGTGAAATGAGACATCAATGTTGCATAGTGGATAGAGTGTTGGTCCTGGAGCCAGGGAGATCTGTGTTCAAATCAAGATTCATACGCTTACTAGCTGCATGATCTTGGGCAAGTGACTTAACCTCTAACTCATTTTAATCTCTGCCCCAGTTTCCTCATCTACAAAATGTAGATAATAATAGTTCCAGGGGTATTGCAAGGATCAAATGAGATAACATTTTAAAGCATTTAGCATATTGCCTAGCTCTAGCACATGGTAGGTGTTTAAATAAATATTTCTTCTCTTCCTCATGGCTTTTTTGGCTTGCTTTTTAAGCTATATATGTAGACCTGCAGTGGGATGATTCTACTGAGTTAAGAATAAAAAAAACCTGTCACATAGATACTTGAAGAAAAGGTTTGAGTACATCCATGAACTCATTGAGAATTGATATTTTTCCCACCAGTAGACAACACAACTTATTCACATGTCTCATCCATCCTATATGACTTTTACACAAGTTCTTCCATAATCTTCCAATGGAAGACATGCCCTAAAGACTCTTCTCTGGAGCTTTTAAGAATTCATGGATACCAGGGCTATCTATCTATAGGCAGATATTTCCCATTTGATTATTATCTCCTCTGTTGCTACATTATTGAACCGCTTCTTTCTCTGCTCATATATGTCCTTGATGCTTTCTTTTATATCATTTCTTACATGTGATCCATCACAATAATATCCTATAGTCTAGTTATACCAAAGTTACTTATACCAAGTTATATCTTTCCATTACTCTTTGGTTTCTCTGTTCTCATGACGCTTCTGAAAGTGCTGTATCTTAATATTTTCAATCATTTAGCAACACCTCAAGAAGAATGATAGTTAAAAAAAAATAAAAGAAACCATGGGGGTTTTGGTAAAGAGCCTCTTGGGATTATAGAAAGCACTATAGTTTTCCAAATTAGATCCATCCTATTATCTTCCATGTGTTCAGTTCTGGACCCAGATCATTATTAATCTGTAGTGTTCATCCAAGATATCTAGTTATCAAGGAATTAAACCAACAGGCTGGTAACCACCTGTGCCATAATTTAGGCACCATTTAGTCTTCAATCACTTGTTCTTTTCTGAAGGATCACCAAGTCTCATTTCTCTTGAGTGGTCTTTGATCTCAAAGAGGAGGTCTCATGGTATTCTAGGATTCAATGCACTTAACACAAACTTCTTAGCATCCACAAACCAGAACTGGAAAACATCTGTTGGGAATTTATCACCCATTTGGAATGTGTCCAAGAATATCCTAGGAAACAATGGTTAAACCTTCAATTTATGTATATATTCCCAATTCCTAACATACCATGGTCCAAGCAAAACTAGCCTTCTCTCTATTCTCCACACAACGCACTACTCTCCTCTCCATACTTTTGCATTGACAATTTCCAATGTCAGTCTCACTCCGCCAGGAATTCATTTTCTTCTCAGTTTCTCCTCTTAAAATTCATAAGTTCCTTCAATACTTAGACCTATTACCACTTTCAGCATCAAAATTTTCCTGATACTCAACTGCTATTGTCCTTTTTACCTAACTACATTGTAATTAACTGCTATATATTTAAATTTATTCTTTGGGTATTTATGTATGTACATGGCTTCTCAGACACAATGTAAGCTCAATCGCAACAATAATTTTCACTTTTTTGCATTGTCATCATAGTGTCTAAAACACAGCAGATGCTGAATAAATTCTTGTCTGTTTACTTTTTAAAAATTTTACATTCATGTGTAATCTCTCTTCTACTAATTCATGGCAATTAAAGAAAATTTTTTAAATGAACATAAATGGTCCAATAAAATATATTCCCACATTGGCTATGCACAAAAGGTACTCCTAATGAATGCATTTTGATTGATTGAGATATATAGAAAGAAATACACATATATATATGTAAAATATATATATTCAAGAACATATATTTTTGTTCTTTCTTCACTTGATATTGATAGAGATTCATTGAACATAGAATTCAGTACTGATTTATTTATGGGGGAATTTTATATCATTTAAGCATATGCATGGGAGGCATCTTATTAGAGATTTTAAACCTGGGTTTTAAACCTGAGTCAAATGAGTTTTTATGATCTATAAGCAATAAGTATGTTGGGGTCTTATGTGAGTTACACAGTAAATTACCGATGAAAATTTATTCTGGTATAGAGAATAGTCTATTGAAGTTAGCCTTTTGCCTTTTCATATTCTCATCAAGTATATTTTTAATATATTCATAGACCATAAGATTTATGGAGATAAGAAAGTTGGCATATTATAGTTGCTGATTTTTTGTCAAGTTAAAAAATAATTTTAAAATATTACTAACTTTGGATCAACTCTTATGAATAGCCCTTACTGGGTGATAATCCCTGTATCTACTAGCTACTGACAATTTTTCTTTATGCATTTCTATCCTAGATTTAAAGTAACCAAGTGATATGCTCTAGTATTTTCACATTAATTACCAAAGTTGAAAATATTTCTCTCATTATTGAATCGATTTATTTTGAGCCATCATCCCAGTTTATTAAACATGAATTGCTAAATAAACAGGGAAAGGAATCATTTTTTTCAATTGGTTTTCACTTCTTTCTCTCTTCGTTACACACACACACAGACACACACATACATATATGATTTATATGTGTGTGTGTGTGTGTACCAAACCCTGTAACCTACAAAACTTAAAAATCTTTAAAATACTATAGGCTATATAATTTATTTACTATAACAATAAAACAAAGATATTACAATGTATTAGTAGTGAAAAAAATTACAAACAAATTTACCTTTACATGTTATTTCAAAGTCTGTCTTCTCCTCAATTCTAGAAACACAGTCCTACTGTTCAGCTTTCTCAGGATGGCATCCAGGCTTTCAAGAATTTTCTTTATCATATTTCTTTGCAAGGTAAAAGTTAAAATAGTTCTCTCAGAAGAGAAGTTCCTTCATTATGTTTCTTTTTCCTTCTCCTCAGTCTTCCTTCACATGCAACAGGAAAATCTCTCAAAAAAAATCAGTATCTATAATATCTGTGAAAGAGGTTATTGAAGCTGGTGTTAGGGCTTACATAAGTACTGATTTTCTCCTTCTATAGAATATAAGATTCTTGAGGCCAGCGTCTTTGTATCCCCAGTACAGGGTCTTATATAAAATAGGCACTTAATTAATGTTTGTTGATTGTGTATCTACTTGGTAAAATTTAGCTAGTCTTCTTAATTTCGCCTTCTAATTTCTAAGTACAAATTTTACTAAGTCTTTCTTCTTCTTGAAAATATTCAGTACAGAGTAGTGATTGGTAGATCTGAGTGAGGGCATAGCTTGGCAGGGACCTGGCACTGTCCAGTGCTGAAGGGAGAGGCTTAGAGAGGTCAGACCTGGGACCTGCCCTGTTGAGGGGTCAGTCTCTTCTTCCTTTCCAGCAGCATTTCCAGATATGGAGATTAATCATCAATTTCTCTTGCTTTGGGCCATTTTTTGAATTTTTTTAAATTTAATATCATTTTCTTATATCGTTACTGAGGAATGCAACAAGAACACTCTTTCTAAGGTCTGACAGCTGATTTTGTATTTGTATCCCTTTGTGCAGGACTCATTGACTGTCCTTTAGCAACTGGAAAGAACTGCAGAGAAATTGTAGAGACCATCCTCCCTTCTCCCCCTGCTCTTCAACTAGCCTCCGGACAATGAAAGTTACACCAAGCTTGCTACCCCATTTGCAAGATCCTTTATCTCTAGCCCACATTTTTTTAAGGTCGTTTCCTAGTCTAGAAAGTAGTGTATTGGCTGCTTTTCCGTGATGATGAGAGGTTAGGGCACCCCTGTTCACAACTATTTAGATAGTATTGTCTGCTAGAATACCTTCCCCTGTATTGAGCAGGTTCACAGGCAGCGCAAGATCAATATTTTATTTCTTCCCTTCTGTTCACCCTTTGTTTCATGGTTGATTCAAGGAATTGCAGTTGGACACTTACTTTTTTTTTGGAAGATGTGTTTCCAAATAAGCCAAGGGGAGTAAGAATTCTGAAAACACCTGAAGGCATTTTTTTTATATATGGAATGATAACTTTAATTACAGTCGCTTACTACAATAGCAGGCAACTGTGTGGCTTGGTAGATTGAATGCTGGGCCTGGAGTCAGGAAGAATCATCTTCCTAAATTCAAATCTGACCTTAGATACTTATTAGCTTTGTGAACCTGGACAAGTGTCTAAATCATGTTTGCCTCAGTTTCCTCATCTGTAAAGTGAGCTGGAAAAGGAAATGGCAAACCACTCCAGTATTTGTGCCTAAAAAGTGCCAAATGTGGTCATGAAGAGTGTGTCACTACTGAATAACAACCTGAAGTGACCAGGAGGTTTTGCATGGTGCAAAGGCTAGTGCCTGAGAGGTTAAGATAGAAGTTCGGAGTGTGAAATGCACCTGGGAAGGAAGGATTCCATGAAACATCCTCTGGGACATTACTCTGTTTCAAAAGTGTGGACACACTTGATATTTTACAGTTTTATTTTATTTTTATTCAGAAGTATTTTATGCACTGGTTAGTCAAGAAAACCTCTCCAGCAGTTTGCCCATATTTTTCACTCGACCAATATTTACACCGATACTGAATGTATAATCTATTGGAGGAAAAAACCCTGAAAGAGACATTTACTGCTCACTCCATAACAAGTGCAAGCCTCCTTTTGTGATAAAGTATAAGCAAGGCATTTTTCTTAGTCATCTTGTTTGATAGAAGAGACTGGTGTTCATGGATGTTTCAGAGAAGGAAAAATCAAAAAGAGTTCATTCTCTCTCACTGGGAAAAAAAGGTGTCTGTGTCCACTTGTTTAGTAAAAACTACAAACTCATTAGCCTGACATTCAAGGTCTTCTACAATTTGGTGTTACCTTCCTTTTCTAGGCTATTCTCATTCTGTTCCCTTCCATAGAGCTTAACTGCATTCTGTGTTCCAGTCATATTTTTCTATGGAATACATACTTCATTTTCCCATATTTCTGGCTGTGCTCACACTATTTCCCTTTGTCATGAATTTCCTCCCTCTCCTTTTCCATACCAACCCCCAATCAATAATGATCTTTTATTCTTTGGATTTTTATAGCACTTTATTCTGCACTTTTTTGCTTCATGTATTGTATATTAATCATATTATATTACATTATAACATGTTATAACATGCTATATCATATTATATTATCATATTATATTATATGCAACTGTTATATCCTCTATTAAGCTTGCAGTTCCATAAACATAAAGATTATGCTTCATTTAAACTTTGGAATGCAGTAGGGATAGAATAAATGTTTACTGTATCCTATAGGAAATTGAGTTGAGAGAAAGAACACTGTGCCTCTCCAAATGAACAAGTGTTTTTTTTTTTATCTTTTTCCCCATAAAATTTCCTGTGTCCCTCTAATAAGACCAGAATGAGCCAATGATTCAATCCTCAGTGGAAAAAAAATCAATGTGCTAAAGACATTTTCACTCTTCATCCTATTGCTAGAGCATCACCTTCTGCTGATACATCTTTGACTGATTGTTATAAATGTCAGGAGTATATTTTTTTAGTTGAATGGGATTAAAAAATGCTTACGCTTCTCCCACGTAAATGGTACAGTGAGTTGTTTGACTAAAAAATTAGCAAATCGTTTGTAGATTTATTTTGAAAGAATCCATCCTTTTTGAAAGAAAGGGGCCCCGTTGATTGTCTGATCTCCATTTTTTTCAGTGATATTACTGTGATTCTCCCTTCACTTTTCTATATAAAGGGATGATCCACTATTGATTCATTCTTTGCAGAACTGAATGTCTACAAGGCACAACAACTTCATCTGCTGCCAGGGCAGTTAGGCACTGGAGGCAACAGGAAAAGGGTGGTTTCTTTTCTTGCGTTCAGGAAAGCTTTTAGATGTGGCTTGCCAACAAACCTCTCAAGACAACGTGTCTGATTTTTAGAGGTGAAAAAAAACAACAACTCTCTAATCATGGAGGCTGAACCCCATGGTTAAGGACCAATTGTGTAATGACAAACATAAAACAATCTGGGATCTGGCACAGCCAAGGTTCCCTACTTAAAAGCAAATGGAATGTGACTTTTTTCTTTATATTTTCTGGAGCTAAACTATTTGACATGAGAAATATAAGATTTTTTGCATCCCATTTTTTTTGAAAGGTTACAGTAGATCAGAAAAAATT
This sequence comes from Bettongia penicillata ogilbyi, assembly GCA_023548195.1. Taxonomy (NCBI): domain Eukaryota; kingdom Metazoa; phylum Chordata; class Mammalia; order Diprotodontia; family Potoroidae; genus Bettongia; species Bettongia penicillata. The sequence continues at coordinate 1,263,054 of JAJHZJ010000330.1, forward strand.
AGACTGAGAGTAGTTGAGTATTATGAAAAATATAGACCTTCTGCATTGATTTATTTTAGTATATACATGATTTTTTTTCTTTTTTATTAACCTGACAGCAATTCTACTTACACTATGCCCAAGATGACATTAGATACTAGCATTGAATAGGTTGGGGTTCTAAATCTGTTATTTCATTGCTGTTCATTACTTCCCTCATTGGAAGTAATTGCTCATTGGAATTAGTTTCTTCCATATAGATACTAAATTTAATTTGATTTTACATTTTCTCCAGTATTTAATTTTTAAAAAAATTCAAACTATGATGATTAATATAGCAAACTTGTAGATGAAGAAATTCCCTTCACAATGCAGTTTAACACCTCAGTAAGTTGTAAGTGAAAACACATGATTTTAAGGGCAATAGAGACATTTTGAGAACCCTAAACAAAGTAGAAGCAATATGATGTAGTAGATAGATAATCAAGCCCCCTTAGAGTCAAGAACATCTGGATTAAAGTCCTGCCTCTGACACATGTGTGGATAGGTCACTGACTCAAACCACTGGGTCTAAAATTATAAAGTATAAAGAGCTGCCAGTCTGTATCTGTGGAGAAGTTTTTGCACAATGAGAGTTCTCCAAAAAGGTCTAGGCCTCTCCACTTACCTCAAAAAAACAAAAAAAAAATGAAGAATTATATAGGTGTTGAGTGCTAGCATCCTTCTCCCTTTACCAATTGCTCACATGAAGTATGTAGGGGCAGCGAGGTGGTGCAGTGGATAGAGCACCAGTGCAGGAGTAAGGAGGACCTGAGTTCAAATCTCATCTCAGACACTTGACACTCACTAGCTGTGTGACCTTGGGCAAGTCACTTAACCTCAATTGCCTCATCCTGGGTCATCTCCAGTCATCCTGATGAATATTTGGTCACTGGATTCAAATAGAGGAGATGTGAGGCTGGTGACCTGCACAGCCCTCCCTCACTTAAAACAAAGTCAAGTGCAAGTCATATCATCATTTCTCTGATGGCATAGTATTCTTTGGCAATGGGCAAACACACACACACACAAACACACACACACATACACATGCACGCACATGAAGTATGTCTACCAGAGAGGACTGGAAGGAGCACAACCACATCCACATTACATTACATAGGACCAGTAACTAGCAGAATCAGCTGACAAATTTTCTAGATGGGAATTCTAAGACAAAGAAGTGAAAAACAAATCCCTTCAAATGACCCTTCGTATGAACCAAATCTCTGATACAAAGATTACCTTTTTATGCCATGGTCTTCACTACCAAAATGACAAATCTTAGCATTTCTCCAGGTCAATGGGGAAGCAAGTCACCTCACCTCCGTCAAACTAAATTATATCAGTAAAAGGAGAACGATAAAAGTAACAACACTCTAGTACTTGAAGATTTAAATAGAGCTCTATCTATTTACAACTGAGTGCCAGGCCTGGAAGCAGGAAGACTCATCTTCCTGAGTTTAAATCTGACCTCAGACACTATCAGTGTAACCCTGGATAAGTGACTTAATCTTCTTTGCCTCAGTTTCCTCATCTGTAAAGTGAAATGAAGGAAATGGCAAAGCACTCTAGTATCCTTGTCAAGAAAATCCCAAATGGGATCACAAAGAGTTGGACCCAACTGATAAATGACTCATCATCATTATCTACTCACAACAATCACGTGGGTGTGACAGCCAAGTTTTCTTATTTTCTATATGCGAAAACTGAGGTACAGAGAGTTGTGACCTGCCTGAGGTCAAACGTAATAAATAAGTGTCAAAGGCAGGAATCAAACTCGCGTCTCCTGGGTCACTCTTCACACCACTCTAGGCTGCTTCCACTGTTTGCCAAGCGCTTTTCCCACTACAAAACTCTAAAGTAACACAATCATAGTTATCCTCATAATCTGTTACTGTCTCAAGCCACTGTGGTTCAGGAGAGCCCTTTTGAATTTGTTTCCTGCTGGTAACCTTTTAGACACAATGAAGTAGATCAAGAGAAATTTAGTGGAAAGATTTTGAGGAAATATCTCTAATTTTGTCTTTACTTTTAGCCTGGTAACTTCATGGGGTGATTGGATTTAGAGTTGAAAAAAATCTGAGATCATCGAAACCAGTACCTTTATAGAAGAGAAAACAGAGGCCCAGGGAAAAGAAATTGTTTGCCAAAATTTTGATTTTGCATGTAATATCTAGCTGGTTATATATCTACCAAGTATTTATTTACCATCAACTAACTGTGTGTAAGGCGTAATGACTAGTGCTGGGCATACAAAGAGGTTTCTGTATTCAAGCAGTTTACTTTCTATCAGAGGAAAAATCATTTATGCTGCTAAGAATATACAAAGTAAATACCATGCAATTTTGGCAGAGGGGGACCCTGGCATCTGGAGGCATCAGGAAAGGCCTTATGCAAAAGGTATTGTTTGAGTTGAGTCCTGAAAGAAGTTAGAGATTCAAAACCAAGATTTAAACAGAATTTCTTGCTACAAATTCAGTGCATTTTCCATTCAGTCCAATTTGATTTGATAGGCATTTGTTGACCACCTAATTATACTTTGTTAAACACTGAGGTTCTAAAGAGAAAAATAAAGCAGACTCTGCCCTCAAGAAAATTACTTTATACTGGTGGGAATCACTATGTACAAACTGACTCTCATGATGATTTTTTTAACTCAGTACTTGACAATTTGTGCTTCATATTCTGCTAATATTCAAAAGAAATGTTTCCAAGGTGAAATGTAACATGCAATATTTGTCCAAGCCTCATTCTTTCCGGGTCTTGAATTTTATAATATAACAGAGCCACCACTCTTTCTTTTCATATCAGATTGAGCAGCCTGTTCATTTCACTCCCTTTTTCTTTAGGTGATTACCCTCCGTGATTATATTCCCAAGATCCTTGGACCTGTGGCTTTTGAGCAATACATTGGCCCTTACAAAGGCTATGATTCCACTGTGAATCCAACAATATCCAACATATTTTCAACAGCAGCTTTTCGCTTTGGCCATGCAACTATCCACCCAGTGGTAAGAAGACTTGATGCAGGATTCCTGGATCACCCAGCTCTCCCAAAATTACATTTGCATGAGGCTTTTTTTAGTCCATGGAGGATCATTAAGGAAGGTGAGTTGTTTTCTGCCTTTGCTTTGTGGGTGCATTCTTCTAATGTTTCATCAATTGTACCTAATTCATTCTAATATCTTAGAAGAGCATTAGTTAAAATTTATTTCTAATTTAGGTGACTGGACATCGTCCAAAGAATTACCATTTTGTGAAAGGAAATTGTATTTATTCCATAGCTTTATGAAAACACCTGCTTTTCATTAGAACCAACTTGCCACCTGAATTTTGTCTTTTTGAATAAATAGGATGCACGCTTCCCAATGCAGGTTGATTGCAAAGTGTGCAACTCATCTTCATTTTGGCATTCTTTCGATTAAAATCTCTAATTTTAGGATGCCATAATGTCATTTTTTCCATTTCCAATTTTTTAACTCAATAGTTATATCTACCACCATATGGCATTTGCTAAGTGAGTAGGTTATAATTCTGAATGAATTTTTTGAGATACTTTAATTCATATGTTAGGTTGTTCCCCAGTCAATTGCAAGTATATATTCATTGCTTAATATCTATTTTCTCTCCTAAATTCCTATTCATAGGAAGACATCTCTTAGGCTTTGAAAATTTGAACATTTCTAAATGTCTCAAAAATGGTCTTCAGGAAATGATGTTTTCTTTCTTTTTTTTGTTTTTGGAGTTTGTTTTTTTTTTTAACCACAGCTATTTATGAAGACCATCTACACTAAGAAAGAGTTCTTTCTATACTGGTGAAGCAATTATTCACACTAATAAAACCACAGAACCATGAAGTATTAATAATAAGTAAAAATAAATAAAACCTCCTTCATTACTACTTCCCTTTTGGAGGGTGAATTCTTCCGGTTCTATGCTCCTCCCAGAGTCTTTTTTGAGGGGGTGGTGCTTGTCCTAAGAGGTCCTCAGACAAACTGAAGAGGTGATACTTCCTCAGTGGATGAAAGGGGAATCGTACTGTATGCTAAAGATCCACCACATTCCCTAACTGGGATGTTCTGAATACTATGTAGTAGTAGTAGTAGTAGTAGTAGTAGTAGTAGTAGTAGTAGTAGTAGTAGTAGTAGTAGTAGCAGTAGTAGTAGCTGTAGTAGTAATAGCAGCAGCAGCAGCAACAGTAGGAGTAGGAATGTTTTTTTAAAACTTCACTATTAATTCCTTCAAGGTACCCAAGGTGTGTTTTCCTCACAATACACTAATAAGGTAGTTATGCATGCTTTGTTATGCCTGTGTAGGAAGAAACCAAGGTTCAGAGAGACAAAACTTACCAAAGTGTTGGGCTTGAGGGGAAGACAAATGATTGCATATGAGAGCCTAACTAGCAAATAGCTATTCATTCATTAGTCATCCATCGATTGTACACTAAGAACACCAAGCACACTGTTGCTCTCCAGTTAATGACTGATGGCTAAAGATCTGGCAGACTGGGTACCTGGACATAACTTTGATCATGTTTCTTACCTGATCAAAAAGCTTCAGTGGGTGCTTTCTATTGTATCTGGAAAAAATACAGACCCCCCCCAGTTTGGTATTTCAAGTCCTTCCCAATCTGGATTGAACCTATCTTTCCATATTGTTTTCACATTATTTCCCCTTACATATTCTATGTTCTAATCAAACTAATGTATTTACAGGGAGGTAAATGGTGCAATGGATAGGGTATTGGGCCAAGAGTCAGGAAGACCTGAGTTCAAATCCAGTTTCAGATACTTGCTAAGGGACTCTGGACAAGTCATTGACCTCTTTCTGCCTCATTTTCCTCAATTGTAAAATGAGAATAATGATAGCAACTACCTCTCAGGATTCAAATAATATAACAATTGCCAAGCACTTTGTGTAGTGCCTGGTACATAGCAGACATTTGGTAAAGGCTTGTCTCCTCCCTTTTTCTCTGTATTTGTTTCCTATTCCAAAGTAGGGTACCTGTGGCCTTGGCCTCGAGGCCACATGTGGCATTCTAGGTCCTTGAGTGTGGCCTTCTGACTGAGTCCAAGTTTTACAGAACAAATCCTTTTATTAAAGGGATTTGTTTGATGAAGTTCAGATTCAGTCAAACGGCTGTGCTTAAGAACATAGAAGGCCACATGTCACCTCAAGGTCACAGGTTGCCCATCCCTGTCCTATCTCTTTTCATCTCTCTTTTGGAATCTCTAACTCCCTTCAAGGCTTATCCTGAGTTCCATCCCTTTCAAGAAGTCTTTCCTGATCCCTGTCCCCAAATGTTATTTACCTTTTTCCCACTCCAAACTATTTTGTCTTTATATTTTTCTCCATCTGGAGAAATGCATGCTCCTTGAAGGCAGGGAGTATTCCACTTTTGTCTTTGTCTCCCCAGTGCCTTGCACAGTCCCCAGCACATAGTTCTCCCTTAATAAATTCTTAATCAATTGAATTGTTGAGAAGATGGATTTTTTTCGTGTGATTTGTCCATCAAAAGAGAAAGAATACTTGTCAGTCTAGGACTGAGAGGATGAATTTGTCATTGTGGTTGCTCAGGTACTAGGTGCTTTTTGTTCAGAAAAGACAGAGAAGTGAGACTCGGGAATCATGTGAGATAGTGCTAAGTTTTGGAATGATCCATGACATTCCTTTTTCAGTCCTTTGGGCTCAAAACTCTGATGATGGCCCTTCTATTATCTGCTTAAGGTAAAATTATTTACTATACTTTTTATAATACTTTCTATATGGAGAACAGAGAAGGCTACTATTTTACAGCACTTTGCTATGCCATAGATTTGCTTTAGTATGTAGTAAAAATCAACTCACCATAAACAATGAAAAAGAAGGTAGGAAGAATCACAAGACTGGGTAGGTGATATGGGGTCTAAGTTTTCTCATTACAAAGGATTGGGCAAGCATAGGACAGTGGAAAGAGCCCAGGCTCTTAGACCAAAGAAGCTAGGTACACATCCCACCTGGGATGCTTTCTGCCTGGGGGCATTTGACAAGTCACTGCACCTCCCTTGGCCGCAGTTTCTTTACCCGTAAAATGATGGACCTGAACTAAATAGGCTCTAATGTGTCTTTTGGCACCGTATTTAAGATTTTATGATACTTAATCACTTTCTCATCTGGGCCTTAGTTTCCTCCTCTGTAAAATGATTTTGAAGTCCAATTCAATTCCACAAATAGTTAATATTTATGAAGCATTCAGTGTACTCTAGGTCCTGTGCTAGTTACTAGGACTAACAACACAGGCCCTGCCCTCAAGAATCTTCTAATTGAAGGTATGAAACCTCTAGTAAGTAAGCATGAGAAACAGGTAAGATGTGATCAGACCAAATGAAGAATGTGGATAAAATGCTATAAGAAATTTGAAGAAAGGGAGATCACTTTCAGTTTGGTGCAGCAAGGAATGTTTGTTACCTTTGAGCTGAGCCCAGTCAGTTCATAAGTCATATGTAACCTCTCAATTTCTAAATAGTACCATTCAATCTTCTACTTTTTTAGAGTTTAAGAGTTTCAGAATGGAAAGGTATCAGTTCACAGATACCTGGTCCAACTCCCTCATTTTAAAGATGAGGAAACTGAGGTTCACCGAGGTAAAGTCATTTGGATGAAATCACCAAGGACATGTAATATTGAAGGAATTCCATTAAACTTGGATCCTCAGGGTGTCTTCATATCTTAGTGGACATATATCTGTCAGCAATAATTAGTCTAGGGTCTGAAATCTTATTTTGCCTAGAAATTTCAATTGAAATCACTTCTTTTTCTCTCCATCTCCAATATTTCAAGGTGGCTTGGATCCTGTGATAAGAGGCCTTCTGGCAATCCCGGCAAAACTGCAGACTCAGGGACAAATGATGAATGAAGAACTGACTGAAAAGCTCTTCGTATTATCTAATAATGACACTTCAGATTTAGCATCGCTTGATCTGCAGAGAGGGAGGGATCATGGCCTGCCAGGTCTGTGATTAGTTTCTGAATTTTATTTTGCAAATGCAACACATAGATATGATTTCTAACTGGTTAAAAAATTTATATTTTCTTAGAGTTACTGATCCAAACTAGAATGTGTCTGAAAACATATTGACAAGTATGACAAATTTCTCCTCATTTCACTTACCCTGAACTATATCATATACTTTGTCCAAAAAAAAATTCCTCTAACCAATCACTAGAAATTTTTGCACCTGGAACAAGAAGAGTGAAACATCCCCACAAATCAACTTTGAAATTCATAATATAAAAGTCATACGAATGGTAATTAAAATCACTTCAGTTGAGCAGCAGTGAGGATTGCATACACAGAAGCTCATAGATGGTCATTATTATTTAGACTCTCAATTGTGCTCAATTCTTATCACTTCCTATTTTAACTATTCTTGTCTATTAAGTGCTAAGGTATTTGGTAGTAACTAGCAGCAAGATGGTGCAGTGGATAGGGGCCTGGAGTCAGAAAGACCTGAGTTCAAATCTCACTTCAGACACTTACTAGCTACGTGATGCTAAGCCAAGTTATTTAACCCCATTTTTCTCAGTGTCTTCATCTGTAAAGTGAGTTGGAAAAGGAAATTACAAACCACTCCAGTATCTTTTCCAAGAAAACTCCTGATGGGGTCACAAAGAATTGGACACAAATGAACAACAAATAATGTGTTTTGATGATGTTGGATAAGTACATCTGCTAAATTTTTGCCCTGTAATTTTTGGTTTCCTGCCAATTACACATCTGCTTCCAGTTTTTGACTCATAGATTTAGAGCTGGAAAAAAACCTTAAAGATCATCCATTCCAACCCTCCCCCTCAGTTTGAACAATGAAGAAACAGAGGCCCATGGAGATAAAATGACTGGCCCAATGTCACAGGTAACATTTAGCACAGCCAGGATTTAAACCCAGGTTCTCTGATTCTAAATCCATTGTTTTTTTCTTACTCTACCAAACTACTTCTTTCCCATAGGAAAACAATAGGATGAAGCCTACTCACTATCAGGGCATAATTTAATTTATAGACATGAATTTTAGAAGGGACATTGACAGACTTGGACACTTTCAGATAAGGGTACAAAGTTTAGAGACCATGTTGATTGTTGAAGAATATGGGAATGTTTAGCTTAGAGGAAAGAAAACTTGGGGGAAATATGATAATAGTCTTCAAATACTTTCTTTTGTGTCACGTTGACCTAGACAATTCTTCACATCATCCATCCACCCTGGACATCATTTTGGGATATCTTGACATCTGTTCTGCCATGATGTACATACTCTCCTTCTTGGAATCACTTTCCCTCTTACTTTCCACTGCTTAACCATTGCTTCTTCAAAGAACCTGATAATTGACACCCCTATAATTCCACTTAACATTTTTGTTGCTCATTAGACAAAAACTCCCTTCCCAGGCTACCATTCTCTTATACACACTGCCTACTTTTTTTAGAATATAAGCACCTGGAGGGCAGGAAATGACTTACTTTTGTCTTTGTATCCCAGGCACCTGTGCCTAGAATATAGAAGGCACTTGATAAATGTTTTTACATGCACTCATTAATTCAATAGATTTGCTCTGCTTAGTCCCAGAAGGAAGAGCTACGGTTAATGAATAGAAGTCGCAGAGAGTTTTGATACTAGGAATTAAACCATTCCTAACAATTGGAGGTATCCAGAACTAGAGTGTCTTGTTTTGGAAGAGAGTGAGTTCTCCATCACTGGTAATATTAGATGACCACTCGTTCAGCCCACACATATTTATTAAGTGCCTACTATGTGCCAGGCAGTGATCTAAGTGCTAGACCACTTGTTCATTTATCAAGTCCATCCTAAGTTCTAGAACTGACTTTTAGGTTTTTGTCCTAGGTGAAATTCCTGCATTGGATCTCTGAGGTCTCTTCTAACTCTGAATTACTATGATTTTCTTAGAAAATCTATATAACATGGCTTAGAAATGTCATTTGAGAATAAAGTACACAGAAAAGACCAAAAATGCTATTTTCACACATACAAACACGCCATATTTAAGTTCTGCAATTATTAATATCATTCTGTGTCCTTCCTTTTTGTATTGGATTTAACATATTATTGCTAGAATCATAACACACTTCTGAGGTTAGCTGTTCATAAAAGAATTTGCAATTTCCATGATACACAAATGGGAAAAAAGAGAAAGGGCTTCTGTCCATCTGTGTAGGACAGCCTGCAATGTGCAATTCTGCTCTGTTACTTCTAAGTCTTTTTTCGCATCATTTATCTTCCCCTGATTATTGTTCCCTCCCTATCCCACTTACTAAAACTAAATGCATACTTTAAGGTCCAACTCAAATAAAACTTTGCTCATGAAATTTGCCTTGGCCATCACAGTCCACCATGGTCTTTGAGTTCTCTTAACTCACCTCACATATTTGCATGTGCCCTTGAAATAGTTTATACAATTCCTCTTATTAATAGCTGTCTGTGTATATGAATAATATGTTTTGTTTTAATTCACTACTTCCTCCTTGTCACCTTTAAAAACCCCTCCCTTTCTTCAAAGCCCAATTCAATGTTATCCTTTTCATAAAACCTATCCCAATCCCTCCAGATAAGTTTTCTACCCTTCCTCAATTTTTTAGAGAGTACTTTATCTGAATCTCTCCTTTCCTTGTAATATTCTCAGCCCTATGTTATATTTACCAGCTTATATGTTACATATTTTTCCCAGTAGAATGTAAGCTCTTTGATGGAAGAGATTAGTTTCATTTTTGTCTTTTGCATTCTGAGTGCCTAGTACAGTACCTTATATTGCTATCGTTGCCCAGCCATTTAAGGCTCTCCATGACTCCATTTGGGATTTTCTTGGTAAAGGTACTAGAATTGTTTGCCATTTCCTTCTTCAACTCCTTTTACAGATGAGGAAACTGGGGCAAACAGGGTTTAGTGACTTTCCCAGGGTCACACAGCTAGTAAGAGACCAGATTTGGACTCGGGAAGATGTCTTCCTGATTCTAGACTTGATGCTCTATCCACTGTGTCAAATAGCTGTCCATACCTTACATAGTATGGGCTTAATAAATAGAAGAAAGAAAAGAATGGGAGGTAGGAAGAAGGACGGAAGGAAGAGAGGAAGGAGGGAGGAAAGGATGGAGCGAAGGAAGGAGGCAAGGAAGAAGGAGGGAGAGAGGGAGAAACAAAAGGAGGGAGGGAAGAAAAAAGAGGGAAAGAAGAAAAGGAAGGAAGGAGGGAAGGAAGGAGGCTATAAGTTCCCTTTAAGGACAGTGGTTTTCTCTCATTCTTCTTTCTTCCCTTACAAAATTCAATCTTTGTACATATTAGATGCTCAATAAAACTTTATTGACTGCTTAATTAAAGAAAGAAACCAAGGGTATACAGTTGGTGTGACCATTCTTCACCCCGTTTTCTTGGAGCATAGACTAAAAATACCTGCTTGGACATCTTCCAGGAAACAAAACAGGTGCCATGATCATCACAGCAGCTGACATTGGCATTGCCCTTGAAAATTGTTAAAACACTTTAACATCACTATCACAGTCCATATTTACATAATATCAAGGATTTATTATAATACACCTTCTTTACCCAGTCAAGCAGGTAGTAGAGATGCTACGATCCCCTAAGTTCCCTTCCAGGTTTGGTCCCCTGACTTTTAGTCTAGTGCTCTTTGTCTTTATACCATTCGCCATGCTGCCCCCTCAGAATATCAGTAGAAGGATGTGTGAACATCAGAAGTGTCTATAGTCAGCAGCTTTTTCAGAACTGAATTTGATGGGTGAGGAGGCAGAATAAGACACACTCACATGAGTTCAGAGAACTACATGTTCTCTGACAGAGAGGAGAATCAAGCCAACAGATGACTTAAAATATGAAATGCTCATCGTAAGTACATAGTGGAAACCATCCATGCATAATAAATTCTTTTATTCTTAGTCTGAAAAGATTTATTATAAAAATACGCCTGACCCATACTTTTATAAGAGACTAAACATATCTCTTCGCCCCATGCCAACTGAGAAATGTTTTCCAAAAAAAACAAACAACAGATGAAGACAAAGAAGAAGCAGAAGAAGAAGAAGAAGAAGAAGAAGAAGAAGAAGAAGAAGAAGAAGAAGAAGGAGGAGGAGGAGGAGGAGAAGAAGAAGAAGAAGAAGAAGAAGAAGAAGAAGAAGAAGAAGAAGGAGAAGAAAAAGAAGAAGAAGAAGAAGAAAGGGAAGGAGAAGGAGAAGAGGGAGGAGAAGGTGGCAGAGTGATAGAGTTTTAGGAGAACTGGATTTGGCATGGGAAGACTTAGAATATTGGCTGTTTTAGTAACTAGTTGTGTGACCTTTGGCAAAGAGCATCACCTCTGTGAAATTGTGTTTGCTCAATATAAATGCAGATAGATGATATCTATCCTCCCACCTAGCGCAAAACCATATGGCAATAATGTCTAAAATTGTGTCTTTAAAATATGAGGATGAGATAACTGAATCTTTTATCTTTCATCACTGTTCTTTGTATTTTAGTATTCTCACAATGGAAAATTAGATGGAATTGTCATTGTTCCTACTCAGAGCAGGAAAAGAAAAAAATTAAATCAAGAATATATTTCACAAAGTATTTAAAGCATAATCAGTGATGTGAAAATGATATCTACTTAGTCAATTTACTGTCAATTTTACCTAAGAATCTTTTCCCCTCATTTGGTGTTAAAACTTTAGTCTACTAAAAAATTTTTTCATGCACATACTTTAGTCTTTCAATAGATAACTGTTCTCATTTGTGTGGGTGCTTCCCCAACATTGCAAATCTCAGCCAATACTGTTTTCTCATCTGCATAACTCATGTTCAGGCCCTCTTAAAAATCCAGAATTCTGGGTCCATCTAATATGCTGTCACTCTTTCCCATGGATCTTTCAGCACCACATGGGAACTACAGCATGTAACCCTCCAAGGCATCCAGTAGTCATACGGCTAAGCATTTTTGTTTGTGACCATACCATCTTCTTTTCCAATCACATTTTCAGAGATGTAGTTGTCACTCCTTGAATACCAATCATCATTCATAACATTGTAGCCATTAACTGCCCCCAAACATCTCTCCACTGTTGTTTCAGTTTCAGATTTCAGTTTCAGCTTTGAAACTTCAGAGATCATTTGGTTCCTTAATCTGAATCTAGATAGTATCACCAGAAGAAATTTGCTATAAAAAATGTATTTTGTTGTCACTTATTTGTTTGTTAAAGGGATCAGTCTGTTTTTGAAAGCATTGCAGTTTCCCAAACACAAGTTAATTCTCTCTCTGTCTCTTATGTGTGTGTATATATGATTATATGTATCTAGAGCTACAGTTTTGCTTTTATTGGTTATTTTCTTTTGAAAACTATGTGTGCTCTTTTACCAACTGTATAGTCTTTGAAGTATATATTCTAAGTCTTGGTTTTGTTGCTGCTTTCAGAAATGTGAATTTGAAGGTGTTAAAGATAAACTTGGAGCATTATTTCTTAAGTTGGGTGACAGAAGAATTAGGAATTTTGGATGACCACATTTTATGATTTAAAATAACATAATTCAAAGCTTAGGTTTTGAATGTTTTCCATATTGTATATTTTCCCTTTTGTCTAGCCCTCATTTTTAACTTGAAGGAGAAAGTCCTTCCATGTCACCTCCTGTACTTTGAAAACTTTCTTCCTCTCTGATCAATAAGATGTTTCTTCTCCAACATTCAAGCAACTCCTAAAATCCAGTTTTCCCCTGCTATTCCAAACTAATAGGAAGATATATGATTATTTTTCTCTACATACACCTAAGTGCAAAGTACGTGCTAACAGCAGGTTCCTAACTTACTGTCCCAAAATACTTGTGTTTTTGATTTGAATAGACTGGAAATACCAATGTTCGAATAAAGGTCCTAGTAAATGTCAGAGGTGAAGCTTGAACTTAGGTCCTCCTGGTTTTAAGGGAACTCTCCATCTAGTTAATGCACATTGTGTAACTTTGGGAAAGTCACTTAGTCTCACAAGGTTTTACGATACTCTCTAAGACTCTAAACTGCAAAGGAATTGTCTGCCTGCTCTAGAAGGGATAGTTTCTTTACCTGTGAATTTAATATAGTAACGAAATCATATCTAATCCCATTTGTACTATAGGTCACACTTTTTAATAAACCTGGCCTTTATAAAACTTGAGTATGGCTTATAACATACCTACAGCACAACCTAAATGATACAGAATATATAGAATTATAAGAAGGTACCAGCAATGATGATAAAAATGATTTTTAAAAAATTATTGAAATTGAAAGAAATATTTTAAAAGGTTCATAATGAATATTTTATGTGATAATTATGTTTTTCAGTATATAATTATATATTTTTAATTTTCAAAAAGATACAATTTTTGAGTACAGCCTCTATTTGGAGGCTATTATATCCAGACTAATATGATATTAACTTGTTTTTGCCAAACTTTTTTTTACTGTATTCACTTGTCTCTATCTCCCTTTAATGTCTATTTGTATTTTCTATCATGAACTGCCAGAAAGAAGCAATCATTTACAATTTCTTTTGTACAGACCGTAGAAACACAAAAATTAGCACTAAGTAAATGATTTGCGAATGAGATGTAAATACAGCCAAACATTTTGATCTACAGTTGTAAAGCTCAGATCTAGTATCCCTTTTATGATTCCTATGACTCATTAAGATCATTAATTTCTATATTTACAATTATATTGCACTATGTTAAGCACTTCAAGGCATCTAGTAGTCAAAAGGCTATTTTACTTGATAATGACTGTATGTCTATTGAAAAGATGTGTATTGAAAAGAGTAAGTTGATAAGCTTGCTTCAGCATTACTGGACAAAAAGGTAAAATAAAATCCTTAAATGTATTTTCATATCTGTAGGTTATAATGACTGGAGAGAATTCTGTGGCTTGCAGAGATTGGAGAATCAAGCTGATCTGTACACTACAATAGCCAACAAGAGTGTAGTTGAAAAGATCATGGAACTATACAAGCATCCTAATAATATTGATGTCTGGCTAGGGGGCCTCGCTGAAAACTTTCTTCCAGATGCCAAAACTGGTCCACTATTTGCATGCATAATAGGAAGGCAAATGAAAGCACTGAGAGAAGGTGATTGGTATGTGTTCTGTATGTTATTATGATCACTTATGAGCCATATTGCCTACTTGTTTTTCAAAAGAGTCATCACAGAAAGAACAGACTATATATTTTACCCAGAAAACACTAAGTTCAGCAACTCATGGTCTGTCCTTAAGAATTCAAATGTCATTTTAACTGGTCCTGAGATAATTGGAATATTTAACAATTTTTGATGGTGGAATCAGTCTTGTGTTATATATTTGCTGCCTATCTGTAAGTCTATGAGCTATATCCTAGTCATAGACTTTCTTCTTAGTACAGGGAAGTATCTTTCTAATTCATACTCTATGTGTTTTCTATCTCCGTCTCATAGGCTTTCCTACCCCACGCATAGAGAGAGTATAGGTATCATACAAGTAACATACACATGCTCTCCTTTTTATTTTCCCTCATGCTTCCCTCCTACATGCACTTCCCTCATCTCCATCTTCTTAAAGTCAGTCATTTCAAGTCTGGCATTTACTTTAGCCAGTGGGAGATGGGAAATTCAAAGCCTCTTTGTTTCAGTTTTCTAAATCTATAATCTCCATCTTTCAAAGAAAAGTGATAAAAATAATGAATAGATGATTAATTAAGCACAAAGAGAACAATAGCAAATGGCTTTGGTTTTGTTTTCTTTTTAATAAGCCCTTTGAGTCAGCCCTCAGTGTGTCTGTAATGGATTCATTCAAGCATGCTTATATTCTCACAACAGAGAATTCCCAAGATATACAGAAATAAACCCCAAATAGAAAACTAACTAAGTAGATAGAATGTTCTTGCTATTGGGCAATTATGCCTTAAATATTTTGTGAAATATATGCTATAGAAAATAGTTACATCAATCAACCGCTTAATCAATAAACATGTATTTTTTACCATGGATCAGTTAGATGCAAGGGCTATAAACCTTCAAAGGGCTTATCTCCTATCAAATGATCCAGCATGGTTACATTATAAGGTAGATTATATATGCAATATATGCAGTATATACATATCTGTATGTGTATGTATGTATGTGTATATATACATATGTATATGTATATATTGCAAGCTAGCAGTAACAAGTATAACATGATAGAGGACAAAGAACTCTTCCTCAAGGAGGTGATTCCTGAAATGAATGTTGAAGGAGGATAGAAATTCCAAGAGGTAGAAATAAAGGAGAGAATTCCAGGGATGGGGAACGATCTGTGCAAAAGCATATGTAAACCTCTACTGCTGCTACCCTTCCCCTCTGTTCTGAGGAGCAGTGATGACTTTAGGACTAAGTCATCAAGACAGTAAGGAATGTGGTTTAACAACAGCAAAATATCGGTGAAAATCACAAGGAAAAGGAAATAGGGCTATGTGAAATAGACACAAGGACAATGGTAACTGTCCCTTAGCCATGCTGAATGATTCCACTATGAACTGTGATGATCTATAGCCAGACAAGTTCAGAGTTCATTTTCAGTTGAATTAAGAACCTCTTAATTCTCCCAAATTCCTGTGAGAGTGTGCTGAGAAGATCTCTCTGGAAAGTCCTGGGTCTGCATCTGAAGGGCAATCCTACAAAAACATATCAGACCAGCATTCTAGGGAAATCATGTCTGGCTTGGCTTACTCAAGGGACGAATTCAACTGTATATTCTACAAATCCTGGAACCTGATCAGTCCCACATCTGGTTAACTTTGGGGAATTAGGAGAGGATTTTTTCTGTAATTGTTGTATGTCATTGTTCAGTTGTTCAGTGACGTCTGACTCTGTGACAAGAAGGACCTGGCATGTTACGGTCCATGAGGACTCCCTTCAGTATTTGACATACCAGTAGACAGTCTGAATGAATTTCTTTAGATATTAACTGATCTGACCTCCTTACTATTCAAGAGACTCTCAAAAAGTCTGCTCCAGCACCACAGTTTGAAATCATAAATTGTGCATGTTAAGCTTTCCTTATAGTCCAGCTCTTACAACCATTCATTACTAATGGAATAATCAATCATACCTTGGATTATGTGAACATCTGTCAGAAAGGTGATATCTCTGCTTTTTAATATACAGTCCAGATTTACCATAGCTTTCTTTCCAAGGAGCAAGCATGTTTTAATTTCATGGCTGCAATTACAATGTACAGTGATCTTTGAGCCAAAGAACAGAAAATCTGACAATGCTTCCATTTCTTCTCCCTCTATTTGCCAGGAAGTGATGGGACCAGTTGTCTAAATCTTGGTTGTTGGATTGCTTTGTTTACATATATACATATATATATAATACATATACTTTTATACATATATTAAGCTTCATGTCAACTTTTACACTTTCCATTTTCACCCTCATCAAGAGGCTTCTTAATTCTTCACTTTCTGCCATCAGAATATATCATCCACATACTTGAGATTGTGGATATTTCTCCTGGAAACCTTAATATCAGCATTCGATTCAGCCAGGTTGGCATTTCACATGATGTACTCTGCATATGAGCTAAATAAATAAGATGACAACATACAATCGTGTCATACTCCTTCTTCAAACTTAAACCAAAGAATTTTTCCATGTCTGTTTCTAACTTTCATGTTTGTTTGTTACTTCTTAGACCACATACATACCGGATCAAGTAAGATGATCTGGTACTTCTGTTTCTTTGAGGACTGGCCACCTGTTATGATCTGCACAAAGTCTTTAGTGTAGTCAATGAAATAGAAGTAGATTTTTTTCTAGAACTCCCTTGTTTTTGTTTTCATTTTTTCATAATCCAGAGAATGCTTGCAATTTGGGCTCTAGTTCCTCTAGAACTAGAATTGTTTTATAGATGGTCACATACTTTATTGTGCATATTATTTAATTATTGATTCTATACTAGAAGTAAAATGGCGCATACAAAATTCCCACACGTTTTAGTTTCATTAGAAAACCAACTCTATTATGTCAAGGCTATCTGACTAGACCTTAAGGAAATATTATAGTTCAGAGGGAGATTGGGTTAGCTAGTGAGTGTGCTCTCAGAGCAAATTTTGATTGACTAGATCCACAAATTCTTCTACCCCTAGGGCAGAAGTGGGGAACCTGCTGCTTAGAGGCCATGTGTGGCCTTCTAGATTGCCCTTTGACTGAATCCGAACTTCACAGAACAAATCTTCTTAATAAGAGAATTTGTTCTGTAAAACTTGGACTTAGTCAAAAGGCCACACTCAATGACCTAGAAGGCCACATGTGGCCTCCAGCAGATTCCCCACCTCTGCCCTATGGAATCAGGAATACTTTTCCTAATGATCAAGTCGCTGATAAGGCATGGAAAATATCTGATTATGTGGTAAAACTCACTATGGTCCCAACTCAATACTTGTATGTGTGAGGGTGAGCATCTGGGGTGAGCATGTGGCGATTAGCGCCACCTGGTGGTTTACACAGAGTGATGACTTCTGAGACTAGCAAACAGTCTAGTTTGACTGGAACATGGAATTCTTATAGGTCAGTAGTATAAAAAAGACTAGAAAAGTAGGTAAGAGTCATATAGTGAAGAGCCTCAAAGACTAGGCTGAGGTGTATTCATTTTATTCCAGCAGAAAAGGGAAGATACTGGGGATTTTAGAGTTAAAGAGGACAGAGAGGGTGTGACAATCAAATCTACAGCTTAGGAATATTTGGGGTGAAAGGGGATGGGAAAGGGGGTGAGAGAGGGAACAATACTGAAAGCAGGAAATTATCGTAATCTGTATGAGAACTGATGAGAGCCTGAAACAAAATAGTAGCCAAAGAAGAAGAAAGAAGGTGACAAATGTGAGATATAGAGGCAGAATTGACAACGCATTTGGATATAAGAGAAAAAGGAAAAGAGTCAGTATAACTCTGTATAGCTCTGGGGTCTTTGATTGACTAGAAGGATTGTGCTTCCTTAGACCAAAAGAAGAAGCTTGAAGGGGGAACAGGTTTGTGATGGAAGGGGCAGAAAATGAAGCCCATTTTGGATATGTCAACTCTGAGATGCCAATTGTGCATCTATAGTAGATAGCTGATACAGGATTAGACTTCAGTAAAGAGATTAGAAATTATATATATATATATATAAAATTGGAAGTCATCTGTAAAAGTATGATACTTGAACCCATGGCAACACTTGTGATAACTGATAGAGATTGTAGATAGAGGAAAGGGTCCATAACAGAACCCTAAGGGACACCCAAATTAAAGTTTCAGGGATATAAATACTGATCTAACAAACAGAAATATGAAGGGGGGGAAAAGAGAGATCTATGTTTAGAGTTTAGAAGACCTGGGATCAAGTCCTATTTTCTCCACTTACTAGCTATATGACCTTAGGCAAGTCACTTAACTTTTCTCAGCTTTAATTTCTTTCCTTCCTTCCTTCCTTCCCTCCCTCCTTCCTTCCTTCCTTCCTTCCTTTCTTCCTTTCTTCCTTCCTTTCTTCCTTCCTTCCTTCCTTTCTTCCTTCCTTTCTTCCTTCCTTTCTTCCTTCCTTCCTTCCTTTCTTCCTTCTTTCCTTCCTTCCTTCCTCCCTTCCTTCCTTCCTTCCTTCCTTCCTTCCTTCCTTCCTGCCTGCCTTCCTGCCTTCCTTCCTGCCTTTCTTTCTTTCTTCCTTTTTGCAAAATTAAGAGATTGAACTAGATGACCTAATAACTCTTCTAGCTCTAAATTCTATGACTCTAAGACTACTTTTAATCCCTACCCCACACCCTGTCAATTGTTTTTATGAACTTATTTAAATGATCACATTCTAGATGTTGCAAATCACATACTTGTGTGTCTGGCATATAATCACAATAAGAAGCTCTCTCACTCTGAACTATGAATTGTGTTTCAATTCTGCAGTTGCAAACCTCATCCTGAGATGCTTGTGTAGCATGGGGAGGCACTAATTAAACAAACAGCATTGTCCTGTCACCTGGGTTTTATCACACATGCATTGCATTGCCTTTTGTGTAGGCTCATCTTCTCTCCAGCAAAGAAGGGGAAAGGAATCCTGGAGAGACTTCAGAAATTTCTCGTTGGTAGCATTTATAACTGAGTTTCTCCCACATGCTAACAACACATGAGCTTGATCAGTCTTCTTCTTATTTTTTTCTCAGTTTAAAAACTGTACTATGTGTTATAGTATCTCTTTCCAACTGAGAAAGAAGAAAAAGGTCATCATATTGAATTTTAATTATAATGAAAACCATTCATGGATAATATTTATTTCCAGGATTATTTGGGCAATCTAAGAGATGTTAATACTTTGAAAGAGAAGGAAATTCACTTATTTCAAATGGCTCATTCAATATTTAGCAAACATTCATCAATCACCTACTATATTCAAACACTGAATTAGGTTCTAGAGGAGGGAATGTATTTAAGATAGGGTTCCTATGTAGGCAGCTGGGGATGCAGTGAATACATAGCCAGGCCTGATGTCAGGAAGACTCGTCTTCCTGAGTGCAAATCTGGCCTCAGACATTTACTATCTGTATGACCCTGGGCAAGTCACTCAACCCTGTTTGCCTCAGTGCTCATCTGTAAAATGAGATGGAGAAGGAAATGCCAAACAACTACAGTGTCTTTGCAAAGAAAACTCCAAAAAGGGTCACCAAGAGTCAGACACGACTGAAATGACTCAACTTCAACAGCCCTGTGTCAAAGAGGCTTAAAATATGGATCAGATACTAATACTTGTACTAATGCCTATAAATCAAAGAGAATAAATATAATTTCAGAAAAGAATCAGGAATTACTATTGGAAATCTTAATATACTCGGAGTATGGGAGAGTGGGGGAGGAAAGTGAGCATTTTAAAATAGTTCAACCATTTTCTTTCAATACCAGAGGAAAAAGTTGAATTATGATCCTAAACTTCTGAATCAAATTTTTATTTAAAGAAATAAAACATTGCAATAAAAGTAGGTATAGAGGTCAAAATTTTGGCTTAAAAATACAATGCTTATTTTTTGGACACATTTTTAGGAATATTTTAGCTCTTCATTTCATCAGAAGCCCATAAACTCATTTTGAGAGATTCTGCTGCTTGCCCCAGAGAGCAATGGTTAGAATTACAAGGAGGCTATCTCAAAGGCCCATTGCAATGCTTCTCCTTGGTGTAGAAGTGACCCTGGGGCAGAGTATATCCTTTTCAAGGACTATTATAGCTAAATATAGAGAATTAAGGGCTACCCCTTAAGAATGAATTATTTGACCATGAAATGAAGGGAGAAAAATATTAAATGGCCCTTAATACTCTGTGGTACTTTAATTTCTGTAATCATGGTATTAGAGTGATGGGAAAGGGGGAAGAAAAGGCAAAGAACTGTCCAGTTTCTAGGTCATCTCTATACATATTTTCTTGGCTATCAACATTTTACATGTCAGACCTTTGTCCAATGACCACCAAACGGGCAATAGAACTGGAGAAAATTGTTTCAGTCGATATTCTCATTGAAAGAATTCTTTGCCTGGGGCCTATATATGTTAAAAAAAATTGATAATTGCATTTCAATATAAGTGGTTTCCTTCACAATCTTATGTATTTATTTTATGCATTTAAAATCATCATTCTGAAAAGTGGTTCATAGACTTCATAAATGTGCCAAAGGCATCTACAACATATACATAGAAAAAATAGTTTAACAATTCCTGCTGTAAAGAAAACCAAAAGACAAAAGGAAATGGTAGGCAAATGGAAAAAGTTCATAGATTCACCTTGCAGGGGTAAATAAAGAGTTTGGAAGAGTTTTCTTCTGTGCATCAAAAAACAAAAAAAAGAAAAACAATATCACTCCATAGGACATTTGGTCATCTTGTATTGCAGTTCACAGGATAAATATTTGCAAAAAGACCATTTTGAAAATACTTGTAACTTATGCAGCAATATCTGTTGTGGAGAATGAAAAGAAAGGAATTCTATTAAGAATTCAATAAGAATCTCTGAATTAAATCAGTGTATACTATGATACTGCTGACTTCACTGCAAAGGTGGAAATCGTGGAGGTTAGTAAAAATACAGATCAAGAATAAGGAATGAGATAAAGCAAAGACTTCAAAGCCTTGTGCCTGAATATCACAAATGCTTTCTTCAGTAAGAAAATAGAAGGTACTGACATGGCAAGTATTGAATGATATCACATAAAAATGTAATTGGTTATATTTTGACAGGTGGGGAATTATTTTACCAATGTGGGATCCTAAAAAAAAGTTTTCTGTATATAGACAGAAAATTTGCTCTTTAGATAATTAGTAAAATCTGAAAGAATTATTAAAATGGAAAAATGGTTAAAGTTAAAAGTAACCCACCAACCTTAATGCTATTAGTCCCTAAAAAAGATACAGATGGGATATATCTAGATAGATAGGATAGATAGATAGACAGATAGATAGATAGATAGATATAGTTTGCATGTTGCCTCCATTTTAATTACAAGTTCCTTAAGAACAGAGTTTATTTTTGTCTTTCTTTGTAACCTCAGTGTCTAGCACATAGAAGTCACTTAATAAATGTTTGTTGACTTAACATCAACACCAATTATAGTAGTTTGATGCTGAAGTTTAACTACTATGAATCCAGTAACCTAACTAGGAAATCAAAATCACCCAAAAACTGCTGTATTTAACAAACACTTATTTTCCATGCAGAAAGACATGATAGTCAAAGGAAATAATGGCTTGGAAAACAATTCCCTTATAAATTCTATAGAGAAGGATGATGGAATATTATAAGTAACATGATCCCCCCCAAAAAAAATGGAGAAAAAAAGTGATATTAAACTGAGCAGTCTATTGCAATAGTCGAGGTATGAGTTGATCAGTGCTTATACCAGGATATCTATGTGAGTGAAGAGGAGGCCTATATGGGAGATGTAAAGATAGAAAATGCAAGACATCACCAGATTGAATATATGGGATGAAGACAAGGATGATGAGGTTGGGAGAATGATGGTACCCTTGATAATAATAGGAAAGTTTGTAAGAGGGAAGGGATTTGAGTTTAAAAATAATGATTTCTCTTTAGGAAATGTTGAGTTTGTGATGCCTATGGGGCATCCAATTCTAGATGTTCAAGAGACAGTTGGTATTATAAGTCTAGAAGTCAGGAAGATGAGAATCAGGAGAGAGCAGACTGAAACCTTTAAGAGGAGAGACATCCATGAGAAGAGGTTGATTGACAATATGTAAAAGGTCCAAAGTGATCAAGAAGGATAAGAATTGAGAATTAAGGTATCAGTGATAACTTTAGTGAGAGCAATTCAACTTGATTGACAAGGCAAGATACTATATTGTAGAGGGTATTGAATTGAGGGAGACAAGAAGTGGGGGTACAGTGGCTCAGTGGATACAGCGTTGGACCTGGAATCCGGAAGACCTGAGTTCAAATCTGGCCTGAAACACTAACTAACTGTGTGACCCCAGGCAAGTCACTTAACCTCCATTTCTCTCAGTTTCTTCATCTACAAAGTGGGGATATAAATAGCTACTACTTCTTAGAGGTGTTGTGAGTGCCAAATGAGATTATAATTATAAAGCTCTTAACACAATACTTGGCACATAGTAAGCACTACATTAATATTACATATTTGCTATTACTGTTGTAGCTAGATTTTTCAAGGAGTTTAACCATGAGAGAACATAGATGCGAGCATGACAGCTAGCAGAGATATCCAGAGGAAAAGAGTAAGGCCTCTATCGTGGTCAGTGGACTTTCCTGTTGAGAGTGTATGAAAGGATATAAACAAGATTGAGAGAGGAAGGGCAGAAATGGATGAGTTACAATTAGAATCATTAAATGGATGACCCACATCAAAGAGATCATAAATTCATGTGAACATTTGAGAGTAAGGAAAAACTTTCTATTTAAAAGTAGAATCAGGCACCTCAGTGGTACAATGGATGGAGCAGTGAGCCTGGAGTCAGACGGATGAATCTTCCTGAGTTCAAATCCAACCCTCAGATACTTATTGGCTGTGTGACCCTGGGCAAATCACTTAATCCTGTCTGTCTCTGTATTCTTGTCTGTAAAATGAGCCGGAGGTGGCAACGGACTCCAGTATCTTTTGCCGAGAAAACTCCAAATGGATACCCAAAGAGTCAGACATGATTGAACAGCAAAATGATAAAAATAGAATCATTAGCCTTTAGAGGTAGTGGGGTTCCCCTTCATTGGAAGTCTTTGAGCAAAGTCAAGTATGACCACGTGCTGGGTACGTTGTATGCGGAGGGGTTGTTTGTTCAGGTAAAAGTTGCACTGTCTTCTTCCTCAGAAACCCAAAAGTTCTGTGATGTTGCAATAGTTTGATCCTATACTTGTTTAGCCAGCATTTCTTAAATTAAAAGGCTGTGCATTGGAGCCTCTAACCATTCATTTGTTTACTCCATCCCAGATATCGACTAACTTCACCCATAATAAATGACAGGAATAAGTCACTTTAACAAGCTCCAAGGTGCATATCAAATGCCTCACAGCCCTCTAGACACTGAGCAAAAAGAAAAACCACACAGGGAATGTAAATACTCAAGCATTTATTCTAAAATTGCCTTCTCAATCTTTTTAGGTTTTGGTGGGAAAACAAGCATGTATTTACTGAAGCTCAGAGGCGTGAACTGGAGAAACATTCTTTATCCAGGCTAATCTGTGATAACACAGGCCTCACTGCAGTACCGGCCGATGCCTTTCAGCTTGGGAGGTTTCCTCCAGATTTTAAGTCATGTGAAGACACACCAGGCATCAATTTAGATGCGTGGAAGGAAGCTTTTCATCAAGGTACATTTATGTCTTTCTTTTATTAGGTTACAGGAACTAGAATTAATCTTCTGAGGCATAACTTCTTTAAGGAAGCAGATAATAAAGTCATGTTTGTGGAAGGAACTTTAATGATTTGTCTTTTATCCCCCAGAGCTCAGCATAGTGCCTGACACCTGATATACCCTAAATAAATGCTAGTTGACTGCCTGACTGACTAATTCAAACAAATTTTGCTTCATGAATGTTTTGTGTGTGCCTACTACGTTTCTATCATGTTGCAAGGTATTTGGGGAGAATATAAATGTTTTATTTTAAATGAAATCTAGGCTTCCTCTGGAATAAGCAACTCCCTTTACACATGTCCATCCTTAAATGTTGTGGTCTGCAAGTTACAGTCTTGGCAAACTTACTGAGGTATTGAGAGGTTATATTGACTTGTCTGGGGTCACCCAGTAAGTACTGACCATAGGGCTTCCTGACTTCAAGATACCTCTATCCACTATCCCACAGCACTTCAATCAAAAGTCAACTTTTACAAAGTGCCTCTCTCAACAGATGTGTGAGGTATATGGTACAGGCATTATCATCCCCATTTTACAGGTGGAGAACATAAGAGTCAGAAATATGAAGTATCTAGTCTATAGTTAGACAGCTATTAATCGATCAATAGTTGTTAAATACTAACTATATGCAAGGCCTTATGCCAGTGAGTAACAGAAACAGGGTTTAATCTCAGGTCTTCCTTACTCCAAGCTCAGCACTTATTCTATTATACCACAGTACCTTTCCAGAAATAGAGCAATTTATATAGATTAAATATATATATGTATATATACATTTATATTATATATATATATATAATGCATTTATATATTATTTTCTGGTTACAAAGCAACTACATATGACAAACAATTCTCACAAGAAATTCATGGGTATTATCATCCTCATTTTAAAAATGAGAAACCTGAGGCTCCTATGTTAAATCTTTGCTTGAAATCATTCATCAGGGTTGAAATACAAACCCAGGTCTTCTGATTCAAAGTCCTGCATGCTATTCAATCATTAGATAATGCTGCCTTCCTGCCTTCAAGGAGTTTGTCATCTAAGTTGGGGCAGTTTAAATTTATGCACTAGAATAGTTTATCACATTCTGCCTTATGTAATTTAAATGCTGAATGAATAGTAAAAAGTACTCTTTAAACTCCTCTGAGGTAGAGATCATCTCAGGCTGGACAAAAGGTTTCCTAGAAGAGGTTAGGTCTCTAACTGAACCTGAAGAATGCTTAGAATTTTCCAAAGGAGTAAGCCTAGAGAGGGAGGTACTTTAAGAAGAGGAATTTAGATTATAGCCCAAAATTCTGGTTACCCATATAAAATAATTATGGGAAATGAAGTGAGAAGGAATTTGAAGAAAGAGAGGTAAGCTATATTATGGGGATTTTAAAAGCAAAATAAAAAATCCAGGCACATTGGGTTATAGCACATTTTAATTTATATGGATTTGAATGTGATCATCAGCTCAAAGATCACCCTGAATTTTCTAAAACTGTGAGAGAAAAGAGTGGCATTATGAATGGTGAACTGGATCTGAAGTCAGAAAACCTGGACCTGAATCCTAGCTCTGGTGGTCACTGAGCCTTTCTTAGACAGTAGTCTTGTAACCTACAAAATGAGGAGGTTGAATTAGATGATCTTTAAGGTCTCTTCCAGATCCAATCTGATTCTCTGTCAAGATGGGAAGGCTTTGAATTCCAGAAATTGACTTCTATGTTTACTCAATATCCCAGCCTCCATAAGTCCAAAGAGGTTCATCACCAGATGTTTGACCATTAGGCCACAGACTTTCATGCCTCAATCACTCAGAGATTATTTTCAAAAGTATAGCAAAGTGGTGATCTCCCTCAGTGGAGGAAATACCCACACCAATGACCTTATAAATGTTAATATATTGAATAAACCACAATCCTTAAAAGCCTGTCATAGTGTAATCTATTATGTGACTTCATTTATTATTTCATTGAACTCAACATTGGTGTGATGAATAGGTTATTCCGTGTTTCTGACTTGTTCATTCTATATGTCTGGCAGCTAGTTGGCACAATAAATGAGAGTGCTGAGGCAGGAGTCAAGGGCATCTGAGTTCAAATCCAGCCGCAGACACTTATTAGCTATGTGACCCCAGATAAGTCATTTAACATATATCTGTCTCCATTTCCTCAACTATACTATGGAGACAGTAGCAGCATCTACCTCACAGTGTTGTCGTAAGGCTAGAGATCATGTTTGTAGAGTGCTGGAACACTGTTGTTGTTGAGTCATTTCAGTGATGTCTGACTCTTCATGACCCTGATTTGGGGTTTCCTCAGCAAAGACACTGGAGCGGTTTGCCATTTCCTTCTCTGACTCATTTGACAGATGTGGAACTGGAGCAAACAGGGTGACGTGACTTGCCACAGCTGGTGAGTGTCTGAGGCCAAATGTGAACTCATGAAAATGAGTCCCTGATTCCAAAACCAATGTTCTATTCGCTGTGCCACCTATGTGCCCACTTGGCATATAGTAGGTGCTTAATAAATGTTGATTCCTTTCCTCGCACCCCCTTTTTTTAACCTCTGTGGCTTTTCAATTAATTATAGTGGGGACATGCAGCTTCCCAGATAAGGTGGATGATGGTGATTTTGTGTCTTGTTCTGAATCCGGGAAATATGTCATAGTTTACTCCTGCCATCATGGCTATCAACTTCAAGGACAAGAACAACTCACCTGCACAGAGACAGGATGGGACTCCCCACCACCAATTTGCAAAGGTAGGTGTCCAAGAAGTAACCCCTTCAGTAAGTATTTTAAAAAAGTAAAAACATGGATTTCTTTATTGATCGAGCCAGGGATATTTTCTTTAGGAATAAGTGAATCAGTGAATGTCAATTCAATTTAACTCAACAAGCACTTATTTCAGTGCCTACTATGTTCTAGTCACTATGAAGACAAAATAGAATAGCCTCCACCCTCAGAGAAGTTATATTGTTTTTGTTTTGGGGAGAGGGAGACACCTTGTACACGTACATAAGTAAATAAAAATAGGTCCTAAGTAATTTCTTGAAGAGCTCTAACATGAAAAACAATTTATTAACAATAGATCAGAGAAGGGTAGAGAAGAGTTCGATAGAGACTGGAATGACAGGGAGTGGTGGTCAGGGAAGAGAGCTTTGGCCTAAGCCTCAGACCAGATATCTTTAGTAGATAGGGCAGTAAATTGTCACGCTCTTTTGGAGATGAAAAGGCAATACCAATTTGATTATTGTTGAAAAATATGAAGCAAGGCTGAGGTAGGAAGAAGCTAGTCAATCAGTGTCAATCAGAGGCTTGACGAGCTCAGCTCTCCAGGTCTTTGGGGTCAATGTTTCCTCTAACCCTAGTTTAACTATTTCAAAATATTCATCCCTGTAGCTAAGTAAGACTCACTTAACCACAAAAGCTCAAACTGTACATTTATACTTGGTCAAACATGGCAGATAGTAGGAACAAGAGAGCCACATTTGGTAAATGTTTAGCATGTTCAAGAGACCTACGTTACAAGTTAGGAGAGAAATAAGCTTTAGCTACAGGTAGCCTGTGTTGTCATGGAACCTTGCAGTCTGGAATAGCAATAGAACAGCTAGCCAAAATGCAACAAATATCCTCTTGAACAACATGAACCTAGGATGTTTGTCATATTTTGCTTATTTCTTATGCATATAAATGAACAATAGAGAGGGAGAACGCTCTCTTTTAGAAACAAGATATTTGCTTCCCACAGAAAAAGTTGAAACTCTATCATGGAGTCATTAGAGCAAAATGGAGAGACCCATAGTGGACATCTGTCGCTGCCATCGTTGGTCGTTCCTTCTCAAAGAGGACCATGATGTCAGGAAGGTGATACCATGACTTGCAAGTGAATTAGATTACAGTGAGGCAGGGCTGAGCAAAGTCACCAGTCCTACTCTCTTTATCTGGTCCCAATGTCAAGATATAGATCAGGATGATTTGAGATGGCCCCAGATGCAGTGGGAGACCTGGGACTTTTCAGGTTGTCTTTCTCAGGTCTCAGTTTGTCTGAGGCAATGCCTATCCAGTGATTAAAGATAGGTAAGAAATGAGGCAAAGAGTGGCCTCTTTTATCTGGTCACTACCATTCTTGGACCTTTATAAGTCTATCAAAAGGAACTGCTGAAGCCCAGATACTCTTAGTTAGAAAACAAAAACAAATTAAAAAACTTGTTAAAGTCCCAGTTAAATGGGTCTGCTAGCTTTCTCCCATTCATGACTGTTCATCTCCCTCCTCCATTCATTGGTACAGGTTCTTCTCCATGTCTGCAATACACCTCATCACCTTTTCATCACAGAATCAGTAGCTTCTTTCAAAGCACAACTCCTGAACTGCTTCCTAACGCTAGAGTTTTCTTGGTCCTTCCCCTTCTTATATCTGATGACCACCCTCCTCTGCAGTTATCAGCACTCTCTCTCTCTTGAAATTATTTTGCATTACTTTGCATAAACTTCCTTGTTTACTTACTGCTTAAGACACTCAGATTCCCAGTTGAATGCACAAGTTACAGAGAGGCAAATTTAGGCTTTATATCAAACATAACTTTCTGTCAGATAGAGCTGTCTCAAAGTAGAATGGGATACTTCAGGAGCCAGTGGGTCTTCAGATAAAGGCAAAGTGGTACCTTAAGAATGCTGAAGTGATGATTCTCAGCTATAAGAAGATTGAACTGTATGGTCTCTGAGGTCCTTCCAGTTCTGAGATTCTGACTCCGTGATTGCCTATTCTGCTCATTTCATAGGGTTGTTGATAGGATTAAATGATATAATGAATGCCAAAGCTCTTTGAAAACTATCATCTGACTTTTTCCTACAGGCCATAGAAAGTCTTCTTAGAAACATGTATACATTCTATCAAGTTATCTACATGCTTAGATAAACTCTTTGAAATTCTGAAGGATTGTAATGCCATTATTAAAGGGAAAAATAAACTCCTGGAAAGAGCAGCTTGAAAACACTTTATGATTACAGTAAATTAATTTGAACCCAAAATGATAAAACAGATTCTCAGTGAAGCTAGCTTATCAGTAAGTCTATGACAGCAGAATGGAAAGCCTACTGGCTTAATTGAGTATTTGATTCAGAAAAATCAAATGAGATTTCTTGTTCTCTTCTCTTTTCAAATCCTATTCACGCACTCAAACCACCCACGTACAAATCTGGTGGTGGTGAAAAAAAATCTAGTAAATGAACTGTAATAAGTATTTTCAAGAACTTTAAGGTGGTGAATGCAAAATGAATCAAAACTCAGCAACTGTGCCATGAGGATTGTCAAAATGTACAGTACTGCGATTGTAAACAAATGATTCTTAAGGAAAGGGTCTTAAGGAAAACAAGTCTTTTGAACAATAATCTTTTTTATTAAATGCCTACTGTACACCTAGCTCAGAAAACCATTGGAGAAATAAGGAACAAATGGTTTTGTTTTGTTTTTAATTTATGTGGATGGTTCTTTATATTATGTGTCACTCCTTTAAAATTATAGACCAATATGAGTAGATGAGAAGCAACATTGTGTAGTAAGGAACTGGACTTTGAAACAGAAATATCTAGCCTGAGTTGAAACTGTAACTTTCAGACTTACTAGCTATGTGACTCTGAATATGCCATTTCTCTGAGTCTTAGGATAATGAGCCAAAATTATAAATTATAAAGATTGTGTTTCTGATGGAAAGTATTCTCATACCTAAAATTATAGATCCTTGAACTTGATTAAGTGGGCAGAATTTACATCTTCAGGGAAAATGGCACATGAGTTTGGGGAAGAAAGTCTTCCAACATTTTTCCTTCTTCCCTTTTGTATATATCATGCACCATTAGAAATATGTAGTTTTGTAATTGTTGAGTCATTTCAGTTATGCCCAACTTTTCATGACCATTTTTGGGGTCATCTTGGAAAAGATACTAGAGCAGTTTTGCCATAGCCTTCTCTAACCCATTTTACAGATGAGGAATCAAGGCAAACAGGGTTAAATGACTTGCCCAGCTAGTTAGTGTCTGAGGAAGGACTTGAATTCAGGAAAATTACTTCCTGATTCCAAGCTGAGTGCTCTATCCATTGCACCAGGCAGCTGCCCCGAGAAAGGTGATCAAGATAATATACAAGTAAAGATGTATATGGCTAATTATCCTGGAAAATGTAGATTTGGATGTATATTTGATAGCATCACAGATTTAGAGTTATGTTATAGAAATGGTGAATTTGAGATGCTTGCAGAACAAATTGGAAATATACAACAAGCAGTTAGGAATATGGAATTTGAGTTTTGGAAGGTAACTAGTTAAGAATATAAATATGAGCCAGGAGCATTGGCATGATAATTAAATCCATGTAACATGGTGAGGTCACCAAGAGATAGTGTGCATAGAGGAAGAAGAAAAGGACCAAAAATGACATCATTATGTTGGGGTCAAGGTACAATGTGTCTGACTGGCTGATCAGACCAACATGAACTCAGAAGCTTTGGGCACAAAAGTCCGTGTGAATATCTGGAGGAGAAATGCCTCTAAATCTGTGCATGTCACATTTTTTTTGAGCTATTGCAATTCTGTTTTGCTCATAGAGTATAGCACCTTCTTTGATGCCAGCACACCATGCTAGGCAGTCCTATGCCAGTGTCTCCAATGTCTCAGAACTGATTCCAAAATTCTGCAAAAAGACCTTGAGAGGGTGCTTGTATCGCTTCTTTTGATTTCCATGTGAGTGCTTGCCTTGTGTGAGTTCTCTACAAGGTAGCTTTTTAGGCAAACATACATTTGACATTTGAACAATGTGGCCAGCCCATAGGAGTTGCGCACTTTGTTGGAATGCTTGGTGGTTCAGCTGGAGAGAAGATCTCAGTATTCAGTACCTTATTTTGACAAGTGATCTTCAGAATTTTCCTAAGACAATTCAAATGGTAGCAATTCAATTTCCTGGCATGACCCTAGTGTAGTGTCCAGGTTTCACAGACATACAACAAGGAGGTCAAAATGAGTCAGGTACTGAACTTGGCTGCTTGTAGATAGCAGCCAACAGGACTGAATTGAGAGCAAATTTAAATGAGCCTCAATAGAGGAGAACTTGCTCAATAATTACAGAAATAAGTCTGGAAATGGTCATGGGGAATGAGAAGTCTTACGATTCCCCCTACAGGACTAGCATTTGTATGAGAGAAAATACATCTGTCACTGGAAAGTAGAGCCACGGATACAGGGTCATGGAGAGAATGAGAGTTATTGTTGTTGCTGTGGGGGTGGGGTGTTGTTTTGTTTTTTTTATTTTTGTGTCAAAAAATTAAAATAGTACAAAAAAGAGGTACAAAATGAAAGGAAGTTTAAGTATAGAATGGAAATTCTAGAAATCTTCATGGAAGTGGTATATAACACTGGTGGGATAGGTTTGAAATGGATAAGAATGAGACTGGACAGTGAGGAAAGGAGAAGTGAGCTGTATTTTTAGGTAGCTTAGAATTCAGCCTGACTTGGATTGGGAGAGTAAGAGGAAGGTGAGAATTAGCTAATGATAGGGGAAAAGTCTTGGAAGAGCCTTGTTCTGGCCACATATCTATTCACAGGTGCCACACATCCACTTTGTGGCCCTTTGGTTTGGCTGCTTTTCAGCATCCCCTCAGAGGTGTGAGGGTGGTAGCTGTGCTGGGCTTCCACTGAGTGGTCCTATAGTCAGTGCTCAGCACAGTTCCTCAGCACTTAGCACAGAACCTGACACATAGTAAGAACTTAATACATTTTTATTGATTGATGGCACAAGGCCTCCCCTACACCTGTCTTCCCCTCAGTAGGGTGGGAGCAGTCTAACTGCCCCCAGCTACAGCTGGGTGGTCACTGATCCGGGTTGTGCCCATCCTCTGCTCAGTTATTAGGGGACAGACTGGCTACCCTGGTACTTCTTTGGGTAGTCATGCAGGTCAACTGCACCCCAGGCTCTCTTGTATTTGCCTTGATGTGTTATTAGAGATCTGGATCTGCTCTGAGCGGTCATGCAGTCTGGTTGCGTCTGACTTCTTCTCAATCTCCCCTCTAAGTCTGTAAATTTTAAGGGAGTTGCCTATCTGCATTCTTGAAGGGAATTCTCAATATGAATGTAATCTTGGATCTAGACTTTAAAAATAGACAATGCAAAACCAGTTTTTTTCTTTAATGATTTCCAATGGCCACTGTGTCATTTTCACAGACATTAATGAATGTGAAGATCAGGTGAACTCTCCATGTGATGCCTCTGCTAAGTGCAAAAACATCAAAGGCAGTTACCAGTGTGTTTGCACAGACCCATATGAATTAGGAGAGGATGAAAGAACCTGTAGAGGTAAGACTTGTAATGAATGTTGGCTGGCCCCAAGTCTTTTGAATTTCTGTAGCTGCAAGTGTTTTCTCCCTGATATGACCTCATAGTATTTTATGGTCCTCTGGGGAAATTAGGATCATTGAATTATAGGCTTTAGAGATAGAAGAGACCTGAATAGTCATCTGATCCAATCCTTCATTTTCTAGATGGGGATGCTGAAGGCCAGACTGGGAAGCTCACTCTGCTGGAGTCAGCAGAATATCTGTACTTGAAACAATCTATTAACTCCAAATTTAATATTTTTTATACCACACAACATAGCCTATGTTATAATATTTTCATGTCTCTTATATTAGCTGTGTACGTATTTTGTCTTTTCCCTACTAGACTACAAGCTCTCTGAAGGCATAGATCATATATTATAAATCTTTCTATCACCTTCCATACTTAGAACTAAGCATTCCTTATAGTAGATTCTCAATAAATGTTTGTTGAATGAGTGAGCAAATGAATTCTTCAATATTCAGATCTCATTTATCAATGTTTTATACATACCTATATCCATGCTAAAAGGGCACAGTATAAAAGAACACTTTAGAAGTTCAAATAAGTCAAAAGACATTTCTACTTGATTTGAACCAGAAATAAGTCATGTTTTTGTAGCTATTTTACCATCCTAATTATATTATTTTCAGCCTAATTAGTTTTCATCCCCTGAGTACATAAGGGCAAGAACTGTCTTTTACTTCCTTTAAATTCCCAGTGCTTAACACAGTGCCTGGCACTTAGTAGGTGCTTAAAAATGTTTATTGACTGACTGACTACTTGGGAGTTGGCTAAAAGAAACGGATTTGGTAGAAAATCAGTTCAAGATTAAACCTGAGCTACGGAGAAGCTGTGGAAGAAACAGCTTCATACTTATTATTGAGTATTTATTACGTTATAAAAATATAAAAGTTTTGTGTAAAACAACTTAAAAGTAAAAGTTTTAACACCCAATTTGGGTTCTTTATATCACAATAACTTTCCAATCCTCCTAGCATGGAGTTCTCCATTTTAACGAAGAAATAACAGTATTGCTAAACCAAATGCACCTGGAGTTTGCCATGTCTCTACCAGTCTTCTGGAATTATATTTGATCATTGTAGTAAATGTGTGTTTTGTTGTACTCTCTTAAATTATTATAGCCTTTTATATATTGTTTCCATGGTTCTGTTTTCTTCACTCTGAATCACTTCCTAGAAGTATCTCAAAGCTTCTTTAAATTCTGAATTCTGAATACAGGTCTTTTTTTTAAGGTGGAATATTCTATTCCATTTGTAAGGGACTTAGCTTCTGAAAGCTCAGAACTTAATCAAAGACAGCAATGAAGTACATAACTGCAAAGATGTAATAAGACCTAGAGTTCCCTTAATTTAGTACAAAGGAGTTCCTTGAGTGAATTGAAGGTAGTCTGGCCGCTGGCTGAAGCAAGTCTTAGAGTTTTCTAGGTAAGGAAGTACCTAGTAGTGCACTTGGAATCACGAAAAGCTGAGTTTAAATCTGGCTTAGCTGTGTGACCCTGGGAATGTTACTTAACCTCTGTCTTTCTCAGTTTTCTTAACAGTAAAATGGGGATAATAATAGCACCTGCCTCCCAAGGAACAATAATAGCACCTACTTCCTAGACTGGTGAAAATCAAATGAGAAAATATTTGTAAAGCACTTAACACAGTAACTGGCAAATAGTAGGCACTTAATAAATGCTTCTTCGAGTAACTGGCCATATTCCCAGGCAACCCTTCCAAGATTGTCAAAATGTTCAAGAAGTTTCAATGTTCCAGATTCCAGGCCTAGATCAGCTTTGTGGAACATGACCCATGCACATATACGAAAATACAGTTGGGAGCTCCAGGGACTGTGTCATTTAGCAAAAGGGTTGCTTACTCAGTAGGAGCTATTCAATTCAAAAGTGTTTGAGACACAGTTGAGACAGAGTAGATGAAGGCAGAAAGAGGCAAAAAAAAATAGTCACAAAAGATAGAATCAATAAAACTTGGCAAATTATTTGATATGAGTCATTAAAATATGGAAAAGTCAAGAATGATTCCCCTGGTTGCAGAGAAAAGAGCAAGTTGTAGATTCAAGAGAGAACTAACCCTGTTGAATGAGAAGCAATATGTGTTCCCTACTTGTGTGCCTTACTACCAAGGATTAAGGGGAAAATGTTTTATAGCTATGGTTTTACTATGCCATTTTAGTAAATGTCGTTGTTTTGAGCTAATTATGTCTATTGGCTGACTGTTCATGGAAAGTACACTGTTGGGGGCTGAATTATTCCCCTAGCCTAGCACTCGTAAGATGGATAATGATATGAATAACTTCTACTCCCCTGAATTCTAAGATTCTACTGTGGGTCTCTACACTCACAACAATATTTCATGAGCTGCTTACTTTCCTTAACAGTCAGCCAACCATAGTCTCCATGGAAAACTGGGGACAGCTTTGGAATATGTTGGTGGTGAGACACACATATAGGGGACAAATATGGTGAAAGCAACTCATGCCTCTGTTACTGTGGAGCTTCTATATCCTTCCTGACCTCATAGAGGTTTATACATATTCCCTCTGGACTCAATATTTCTGTTTCATGAGTAGATTATTCAGCTTGGACAAAAACACCAAAAGGGGAGATGTGCTGTCACGTATGAGGAACAAGTAGGCCAGTTTGTCTAGAGCATAAAGTGTGTGAAAAATAATAATGTGTGGTATTTCTGAAAAGGTAGGCTAAAGCCAGATTATTAAGGTCTTTAAATGACAAATAGAAGATTTTTCTACTTTACCCTGGAAGTAATCAGGAGCCAATGGAGCTTTGTGAGTAGGGGATGACATGGTCAGATCTGTGCTTTAGGAATATCAGTTTGCTACCTGTGTGGAAGAAAGAACTGAGAAGTAGTAATGGGTTTGGATGAAAAGATGAGTTCTGTTTTAGATGACTGTTGAACCCAGTCAACACTGAGAATTAATGAGATTATGCAGAGTAATATGTAGAGAAAGAAAATGGCCCCAAACTCAGCAGACTTCCACATATTTCCTCATCATTAGATAAATAAAATTGCTTATCTATTCCCAATTTTTAATTGGTACATCACTTATTGAAGTCTAAGAATAGGGCATAGGCAAGCGCATTAAATATGTCCCAAATTTTCCAATAAAATTCTGATATAAAGTATCCCAGCCTCTCATCCTCTTAAAGCATGTTCTATGTTTCAGGAACAGAGTGCATCAAATCAATGAGTACATTAAAAGAATGGACGCCACAATTGAAGGAAGATTACAGCCTGCTGAAACATGGCAATCATTCATGAAAATAGGCAGACAGGTCCATATTGTATACTATCTATAGCCAAACATATCACACCTATGAATTTCATGGGGAGACTGCATTAGCAATAGTGGATAGATTGTAGTGGATAGTAGAGTGGATTGTAGTGACTGGTTCCAGTATGGCTAGTAAGGACAAACACCAAAATGATTGTGTTGATTTGTTTTTGGTTTTGTTTATTTGTTTGTTTTTAAAGCCCACAGTAATGTAGCAGAGTACAATCTGAGGTAAAGATAGAGGATGTTTCCAGATACCATTTCCTTTAATCACGTTGTCTGTAGTTCAAAGCCATTTAAAGTATATTCAAACATCATCAAAAATTCTTTTGAAAAAAAATCAAGGGCAAATAGCCATATGTTCTGAGTTGGAGTTCACAAAATAAGATCAGCTTATTTTTGTAAATACTATGCCTTCATGCTGAATAACAGTTCCCTTTGTGTCTGCCAATCTTTGTCTGTTTCCTCCTTCAAAACCTGTCTCCAAATTCATCTTCTCCACTTTTTCTCTACCTGGTATCATCATGGCATTCTGTGCTATACTGTGTTATATAAATTTGAAGTTCTTTGAATAGTGCCCTGTAAGTCACAGGGTGATATAGCTTCACAGGAGAAAACACCTCTATTTCCTTCAAATCAGAATTGAAGGTGACCCAAACGTCAATGGACAGATCAACATAAGTAGGTTGCAACACACTGTCGACAATAATTTGCTTGTGATGGCAGTGTGGCATAGGGAATAGAGTGTTAGATTTGGAACTTAGATTGAAATACCACATCTACAGTCTCCTATTTATGTGGCTTTTCACTTAAAGTCTCTGAAAGGCAACTGTCTGTGACTAAAAGTTACAGGAAGGTTCTGATCTGTGTCATAGATATTACAGGTAAACTTGACATGACTGGTGTGTAAGAAATGATATATAAGATATCTGTCAGGAAATATATGATCAGAAAAAGATGCAAGATAGTCATATTTTGAGAATGAGAGATGACATGAACAGGCTGACTCTTGAAAAGATGTTAATAGAATGCTAAAAGACCAAAAGACTATGAAGAATCAATCTTCTATGGGAAGATATATGGGCAGATATAGATGCAAATAGCACATGATGCGAAACCATGAATGAACAGTTTACAATCTACATCACTGGTGGGAGTACCTACATCAGTGAAAATATGGACCCACTGAAGTTTTATATTAATTAGACACTTGATTTAATTGTAAACTGTTTGATAGTAAGGACTATATATTTTTCAACTTTTGAATCTCCTCCGTTTCAGCACCAAGAATAGCTCTTTACACAGTATGGGAGGCAAATAAATGCTTTTTGATTGACTATTAGTAGTAATAGAATGACAGAGAGCACAAACACACTGTGAGTGAAATGTAGAATGTAATGTAACATAATCAGGTGTAATTAGACATTAGTCATGCAAGTAGAGATTAATTGAAAAAGGAAAAAGGAGACGAGTATGTGAATGCAGTAATACCATTCCTGATTTAATCAAGCAGTAGTAAAGTCCATTGTATATTAATTATGGATTTTGTTGTCTGGAACAAAGCCATACAATTGCATAAACACTGCTCATTGGTTTGTTGTAAGCTTCCTCCACCCAATAGCCCTTGAAAATGAACTTAAAATATTTTAATTAAAAAAAACTTTCCTAGATTTAGCCAGATTTGAATGTGATAGGTATATGAACTTTAGAATTGTATGTATCCGATTTCATACCAGAGTAATGGATATTTATGTGCATGTGCTTGAGTTAGTCCAGTTCAAGATATTAATGAACAAAGACACAGCTTCACCCACCTTGAATTAATAAATCAATAATGTTTATTAAGTGCCTACTATGACCTTGAACTTCGTGAATTTGCAGTTTGAATATTTCATTGAAGCTACTTCACCACGGTATTAGCTAGCTTATCAATAGGTTGTAAGTCTTAAGAGCAAAAGTTTCCTATTTTTCTCCTCTTGTACTTTTATCCTTCTGCTTCCATCTACAGATTTAGGCACTTAGTTGCAATCAACAAATGGTGGTAGAAGTGGAAATGCTAAAAGCAGACAGCAGTTTATCTTTGGGTTGATGATGTTTCCAGCACTAGAGACATTATTCCAAAGACCCCAGTAAAGAGCTTCACCTGCCGGAGTACTGGAGAAAGTCCTGTGTTATCCATTCCACCAACCCTTCACTGAAGTGGTTAATGAGGTTAGCTAACTATTGCCTCCAGGATAAAAGAAAAGTTTTTCTGGTTCACATTCAAAGCTCTTCATAATATGTACTTTTCTGTCCTTTTCAGTCTTCCTATATTTTGTTTATCCTTGTGCACTCTGATCCAACTACAAAGGGATCGTTTGTTCCTTTCACATGATGTTCCATCTCCAGAGTTCATACCTTTGTATTAGCTAGCCCCCATGCTCTGTCTCCTCACCTGTGCTGCTTAGTTTTTCCAGATTTCTTCAAGACTAAGCTTAACCCAGCTTTTACCTCAAGATCATGGAGACTACACCTAAACTAGACAGAATTACTTTCTGAAGAGAAATTCTTGTTCTTGAAAGAATTCGGTCCATGGCTCTTCTAGCCAAGAGTGGCCTAGACTATGATAACACAGGAGGCCAGGAGATCACACAACAGCTTTGAACTCTCTCAGTTCTCTGGTACAGCACAGACCCATAGAAGAGCATGATCAAGGAAGCCAACCAGGAGAAAATATCCAAGCACCCCTGCTCCAAGGAGGCTCTTGGGAGCATTTTTCCCAAAATAACTTTGTCATCTTCAACAAGACAAACTGGGAGCTCTCCCAGATGCTGCTCACAGGCCCTGGTGCCCCCATTGCTACAAGGTGGGAAACTTTATGTACACTGTCCCAGACTTAAAGCTGGGTCCTCAGCATGGTAGTTTCTAGCCTAGCAAGGAGGAAGGAATTCTGTCAGACTGATGCTGGCTGGAAACTGGTCCTGTGTTTTGGAGTTCTAGGGAAGAGCCTCTTCCTTCATTCTTCTGTGAAGACACAGGTCAAGGAGTAGCCTCTTCCCAATTCAAAGAAGATTCTCTAGTTGAAAACATCCCTGATTATGGAAAATAGAAGCTACTGAATCCCTTAAAGCAGAGTTATTGGACTCTAGAAGCAGGCCCAAGTCACAGCCTAGAACCAGAATAAAATGTAATTGGAAAATGCTAGGCAAAACAAATAAAAATATAATACAACATAGATAATGTCAATTTGTGCTTTGTTAAGTTAATCTGTGGCTCTCAACAATCAGTTCCTATTTGAGTTTGACACCATGGCCCCAAAGGACTTTGTTTTTGTACTGTGAGCCCATCTCCCAGGTCCATCCTGACAGGATGGTGTCATCAGAATGTGTGCTCCGACTTAGAGGAGTAGATCCCCTTTCAAACAAATAAATGTTCCTCAGTCATGACTTGAGCCTCTACTACAATGGAAAACTGAGGACCACTTCAACTTGTATCTAAATACTCAGTTATTACAAAACTAACAGGAATAAACTAAACAAACCATAGAATACTCAGAAAAGAGCATCTAATTGGAACAGAAAAGGAAATTAAGTAAATATTAGAAAATTCTTAACTATTTTCCATGTTGGGAAACTTTGTTCAAACACAGCCTGTGGATGGATAGCCTGAAAGAGGATGGTACCCAAGCAGCCATGGATGATAAAGATGAATGCCTGAGCTCTTTGTAGTCAGGTTTCAGCAACCAATCCAGCAAGACTGGCCTTGTTAAAGTCTGGTAAAGTTAGGGACATAGCCTACTTATTACGCTGGCTCAAATATAGGCTGCCTTCCTAAAATAAGATCTGTACAATCTTAGCTAACTCAGAGAGAAGGTGATCTCATCCAAGTCCTTCATTTTTATAGATGAGGAAACTGAGTCCCTGAATTAGATCAGGTCATGCAGCTAAGAAATATCTTGAGCCTGGGCTAGAATTCAGGTGTTTTTTATTCTAGGTCTCTTCTCATTTCCATCCTCTTTGAAAGAAGAGAAACACATACAGTCAAGCAATGAATATTAATAAATTTATAGGTTTGCCAATAAATGATATTTTTTTTCTCAACATTAACTCAAATAACAGGTAGCTGAGGTATGGAGAAATTAGAATTTGTGTCAGTGGAAGACATATTGACTGATAAAATCTTTTGAAGAAATCTTAAAATTTTCTGTCATTTGAAATAAAGAGATTATTTTCTTTCATACCATAAAAGACTCAGCTCAAATTCCACATTCTATAGGAAGCCTTTTCTAGCACCCATGCCTGAGATAGTCTCCTTCTGCTTTGAGATAACCTTCCATCTATTCTGTACATATCTTATATGTAACTCTTTATTTGCATGTTGTCTCTTCCATCACTATGTCATCTCCTGAAGGGAGAAGACTTTTTTTTGCCTTTCTTTGTATTCATGGTATCCAGAACAATGCCTAGCACAAAGTTAGTGTTTAATGAATGCTTCTTGACTGAGTGACTTGAATTGTCAAGTTTGCCTCTACATTGACAACAGCATTAATATAAGGAAGATATTCTCAGCTAAGGATAAGTATGACCCTTTCCTTCTCAGTAAGCTGCCTGAAGCCCAGAACCAGTATGGCTATCATGTGAGGAGGCAGTATGATAAAGTGGAAATTGACTTTTAAGTCAAAGATCCTACTGAAACCTGGCTCCCCTA
The DNA here is from genome assembly GCA_023548195.1 of Bettongia penicillata ogilbyi. Taxonomy (NCBI): domain Eukaryota; kingdom Metazoa; phylum Chordata; class Mammalia; order Diprotodontia; family Potoroidae; genus Bettongia; species Bettongia penicillata. The sequence continues at coordinate 1,303,333 of JAJHZJ010000330.1, forward strand.
CTTAGTACCTGTATGACCTTGGGGATGTAACTTAATATATCTGAGACTCAATTTCCTCATCTGTAAAATGGAGTTGGATTAAATAACCTTGAAGTTCAGCTCCCTTTAGCTTTAGATCCAAAATTCTATGAAGTGGTTAGCAAATGACAAACCACCATGTTCCATTTTTCCTCCATTTACTCCTCTAGAGATGATCATAAAGTCTATTAAGTGTATATTAAAAGTTTCAGAGTGGATTTTAAATTTTATTGGATTAGATGTAAAGTCCCATTCAAGTCCTTCATTTTAGAGATGAGAAAACTGAGGCTCAGAAAGATGTCATTTGCCCAATATTACACGATTAGCAAATAACAGAGCCAGGATCTTCTGGTGACAGACATTAGTTCTTTCAGTAAACATGCACAGAGCCCCAAATATAATCCCTGCACTGCATTATTCACCAAGTGAGCACCTCTACCAAAATCATTGAGATAAGGCCTTTGATGTAAGCACAGATAGGCCAAAATTAGAACCCTATTTCCCAGATTTATATTTGTCCACAAGAAACTTCATTTTTATCTGATTCTTTTCAGATCATAAGACTCTTAGAATACCTGCCCAGTAAACTGCTGTTGAATACTTAAAGATTATGACCTACATTTATATAAAATATTTTACAATATTAGATCATACAAAAAAAAACCTGTGAGGTAGCAAGGATAGATTTGGAATAATCAAAAGAATATTCTAGACAGAAGGACTCTCTGCTGCTTATTAGCTATGGATAACATGTGCCTTTCTAGATGTCAGTTTCCTCTTTTGTAAAGTGAGGGAATTAAACTAGTATTCTCTGAGGTCTCTTTTGCTCTGAATCCTATGATGCTGAACCATCAACTATGCTATCTATACAGCTATGCACCTCTCTGCCCTCTGCTTACTGCTTATCTTTCTTTCTCATTCTATTTTTCTCCAACTCTGATTTCTTGCTCCTCAGGTTAGCAATTTCTTCTCCCCTTCCTTTTTTTGTTTGGGTCTGCTTACTCACCATTTTCCTACACTATTTGCTTTCCAGCTATTCCCTGAATAGCTCTCAGTTCTCTCCCTTTTCTTCCAGTTTTATGTTATCTTACTCTCAGGTTTTATTCATATTTCTGCCCCATTTGAAATTTTTTTCACTCTCTTTACTCACAATCAGACTATCAATCTACACTATTGACAACAATATGCCTGTCTCCTCCCAACCTCCTCCTCCCAGCCCCAACTCCAATCAATTCTCAAATGGAAACATCTATAGAAAACTACAGCTTTTGAGGTCAGGTAAAGATTCTACATGTTTTTAAAAATAGTTATTCAGATGCAAATGAGGGTGCAGATTGGAAACTGTGCTATATATGTTATTATAGATTGACATACTATAGACCTATTCTTTTGATTTTTTACTTCATACCTAATAAAATCAGAGTCTTTCTAAAGTGAATTGAAAACAATGTTAGCCAACAGTCCTATACCTCCATCACTGTAGACTGGGGAAGCTTTGAACAGATTATTTTGAGCAATGGCTTTTCACTTCATTAATTGACTCCAAGAAGCCTTGAACTATAAAATTCCGCTGGTTTTTACAAATGTCATTAAAGTCTCATAGGTCAAGAGTTGCCAGGAGTCTTAAAAATCATCTAGTTCAACTTTCTTCTTTTACAGATGAGGAAACTGAGTTATAGAGAGGTTAAGTTACTTGCCCGAAGTCAAACAGTAACAATAATTATGTTTTAAGGTTTGCTACATGTTTCTTTTCTCCTCACAACCATCCAAAGAAGGAAATATTGCAAGAATTATTAACCCCATTTTATAGGTCAATCAGACAAAAAATCTTTTATTCATTGCTTACTATGTACAAATGTTATTATATCCATTGTACAGATGAGAAAACCCAGTCAGAGATCAGTGACTTGACCAAGAGTCAATGCAGAGCACTGGAGAGGCAAAGAAAGGCAAAAACTGCCTATGCCCTTCATCAGTTCATATTCTAATGGAGGATATAACATGTAAATAACCAAACACATGTAAATTATAGTGTGAATGCTTGTTAATCTTAGGGAAAGTCACTAGTATCTTGGAAAAATGAGAAAGGTCTCCTACAAAAGATGTTATTTGAGCTGCCTTGAGGAAAATCAGGCAAGCTCAGAGGAGATGAGGGGTCAGAATATTCGAGGCATGGGTGAGAGCCTGTGCTCTTATCAGAAACAGAAGACAGAGTATAGTGTGTAATACCCAGCAAGTGGTCTAAGACCAAAAGTATATGTAGAGAGAAGGAAGGTGTAGGAAGACTGGAAAGGTAAGAAAGGGTTATTTTATGAAGAGTTTTAAATACCAAGCAGAGCATTTTTTATTTCACCCTTTATGCAGTAGAGATCCTCTGGTGCTCACTGATGAGGGGGAGGTAACTTAGTTACACCTACACTTTAGAAAAATCACCTTACCAACTAAGGGGGGAAGTAGATTGGAATTGGGAGAGACTTGAAGCAGAGAATAATTAAAAGGTTATCAGATAATCCAGGCAAGAGGTGATGAGGGCCTAGCTACTGTGTGAGCAGAGAAAAAGGGATTTAGAGAAAAGATGCTGTAAAGGTAGAAACAAGATCTGGTGTAGGTTGAATATGTTTGAGAAGTTGAGGATGGCACAGAGGTTGTGAACTTGGGTGACCAGAGGATAGTAGGGCCCTTAAAAGTGGTCAAGGTGTTCAAAAGAGGCAAAGATTTGGTGTGACAGTGAATTCTGTTTGGGGCATCTTGTATTTAAGATGCTTACAGGGTATCTGGGCTGCAAGTTTCATCATACCCATTGTACAAATGAGAAAACTGAATCAGAGTTCAGTGGCTTGATCAAAGTTAAATTGTAAAACAATGTCACATTTATTAGACTACAGTGTTTGAAAAGTTTCCTCACAACTATCCTATGAAATAAATATTGCAAATATTAGTATCCTCCTTTTAGAGATGAAGAAAATGAGGCAGGCAGAGGCTATATGATTTATCCAAGGTTACATAACTACTAAGTGTCAGTCAGGCTTTGAAAATTAAAGTCTTTCTGACTCCAAGTGCATCCCTTTGTAAACTGAATTTTTTAGTTGTCCAACTCTTCATGACTCCATTTGGGGTTTTCTTGGCAAAGGTACTGGTATAACTTGCCATTTCCTTCTCCAGCTCATTTTACAGATGAGAAAACCTAGGCAAACAGGGTTAAGTGACTTGCCCAGGGGAAAGGAAGGAGGGAGGAGGAGAGAAGTTAGGGAGGGGGTAGCATGACATAGCCAGTAAGTATCTGAGGCCAGATCTGAACTCAGGAGCAAAAGTCAGGCCCAGCACTCTATTCACCGTGCCTAGCTGAAAACTGATCTTTCCCACTTGGTTTTTCTAGAGGTAAAACATCAGAGCCATGATTTGAATGCTCATCCAGCAAATTCTTTACTCATTAAACCACTGCTACCTTTATATACACTGCCTTACTTTCTTGTTTTATTTTTTATCTTTAACTAAACACTGATCCCATGAGGATATTTCATAATCAAATATGAAATAACTGCTTTAGTCCAAGAAAATGTCACATTTCACCCACTCAACAAACATTTCCCTGACAAGGTTGGTGGGAGCTGCCGAAGCCTTCTGTTGAAGGAAGTGACTTCTCCAGTGAATCCAGCTTGCTCTTTACCAGTATGCTTCTTGTTTCAGTTTATTTTAGGTTGGCCCAAGGATTCACTGAGTCATCCCCACCCTGAGTGGGAGGAATACCATTGACTATTTTGAGAGAGGAAATCATATACATTTTAAGCTGCCTTTGGGCTTAGAATGATTAACGTTTTTTGCTACTATATCCTTTTTTCCTGTTATTCTAACATGTTAGGGACAAGGAATTAAATGTATTCAAGTCAATACAATAAAAACTTATTAAGTTTTTATTAAGCTATGTACAAGGAACTGTATTAGATGCTGTGGCTACAAAAGTAATAGAGTCTCCTTAGGTAGCATGAGGAGGGAAGATACAACAAATAGAAAAGTCAAGAACTACAAAGTTATTTCAAGGGAGAGAGAGTGCAAATAACGTAGTATTTGCCAAATGGCTTCCTAGAGGACCTAACATCTAAACTGTATTTCCTTTAATAGGGATCCTAATTAAGGAGTTCTGGCAATTAGGTACCCAGAATTACAAATGCTGTCTCTCTCTGTTAATTCCTTCCCCAAAAAAGTTTTCTTGCATTTATTGCATATATCTTCATTAATTTGATATATATTTTATATGTTCTGTTTTCTCTTGAAAAGTAAACTCCTTGAGAAAAGGGACAATTTTTCATGTTTATCTTTGTATCCCCAGGGTCTAGAATAATATCCTTTATTATTAATTCATTTTCCAAATTCAAACCAAAGAGAGAAGCATTTTCACAGGGCACTTGGGTCTGGAGTCAGGAAGACCTGAGCTCAAATTTGATTTCACATTACTCTCTAGCTATATGACCCTGGGAAAGTCACTTAACCTATTTTGCCTCAGTTTCCTCATATGTAAAAATCAGCTGGAGAATAAAATGGCACACCACTCCAATATATTTGTCATAAAAATCCCAAATGGAGTCACAGTCAGCCATGACTGAAAGGACTGAACAACACCGATGACAGCTAATTAATGATTTCCCATTTGTCTCGCATATAGCGTTCTTTGTATACATTTGTTTACATCTTTTCCCCCATTAGATTGCCCTCCTAGAAGGCAGGGATAGTCTTTTGCCTCTTTTTGCATTCCCAGCACTTAGCACAGTGCCTGACACATAGTAGGTGCTTAATAGGGGTTTATTTGATTGAATTGAATTGTTCCAAACACTATGCCTTAATTTGAACAATACTAACCTCCAAATGCTTGGTGATCTTTAGTTGTAATCTAATTAATGTGGACTAGGACACTTCCAGTTCTAAAATGGTGATGTCATCTGCCCAAATAGTACTCTAAGATAATATTTTCCAGTCAAATTATTGATTTGTATACATGGGGGAAGTTTCCATGCCAGAAGTTCTCTAAACCAATGAAATCACAGGTGCAAACAAAAAAAAGTCATCCAGATCAACCTTATTTTTACTGACGTAGAAACTGAGAACCAGAGAAGTTAAATGACTTGCTCATCAAAATTGGAATCTATCTTACAACATAGAGAATCTATGGGAAATTTAATTGTACCATCAGAGCTCAAAGAGACCTTAGTATCCATTTAACATAACCATCTCATTTTACAGACCAGAAGAGGCTCAGAGCAAAGAAGCGATCTGCCCAAGGTCACATTGATATTAAGTGGCAGAAACAAAGTTCTCTGAATTCACGTCAATGCCCTCCCTACACTGAACCACAGGGTCTTTAAAGATCTCTGAATGAGGGTAATGATCCTGACCTCCTACCCATTTGTAGCTATACCCAAGGTCCCTAGTCAGTTTAGTGGATCAAATTCTGTTTCCCGTCTATTTGAAAACAGATTCCTGACTCTTCATAGCTCTATGAATCAGTCTTTGGGTCATTTTATCTGAGTTACTTGATACTGTGATCAGAGACCACTAAACACATTTTTCCTTGGACATCTGTTCTGAAGCTTAATTCAGCTTACCTAGTAATCTTAAAGCAGGTTCCTGATCTTCTCAACAAAAACAACTGCACAGATGTATGCCATTAAGATGCAACCACTTCCTTCGTTTCATTAAATCTTTTATATACAGCCTCAGATGTTTTGTTTTCTTTCAAATTCTAGTCCCAGATTCAACAGAACTAATTCTGTGACCTTGGACAAGTCACTTCTCGTTTCTGGGCATCAGTTCCCCTTTTCTGTAAAACTAAGGTTTTATACTAGAGTAAGCACCTCAAAACTCAGATTATGGGTTAGAATAGGACTATTGCAGTTCCTCTTCACACACCTGAGTATATTAGTATGGTATCATTGAAAGAACATTTGATTCAGAATAAATTAGATCTACATGCATACCGCGCTCTGATACCTCTTGTATACTCTACAAATTAATTGATTTTTTGGATCCTTAGTTTCTTGAATTGTTAAATGAGAAAGTACAACTAGATCACATAAGAGCCCTTCAAGTTCTATATCCTATGATTCTAGAATTCTTTTGTTTAGGGGAATAATTAATTAACAGATCTTGGTGAAGAGAGACAAAGCTACAAACTGTAACATCTAATTTGATATACTGAAAATCTAATCCATTTGGGCAAGATAATGGAAAGAATACTGAAATTGGAAAGGTAGGACCTGGGTTTAAATCCTGACTCTCTCATTTCTTACTTCACTCTAGTCAAGTCACTTGAAAAATGATATGGTTGGGCTAGATGATCTCAAAAATCCTTTCTAGATCTAAATCCATCATATTATTCCCCTTATAATAATGTGGATTGCAATCTCTCCATGATTTGTCATGTGTGACTTTTGTTCATGCACTTCTATAAATCCTCCACAAGGTTTTAGATAGTTAGGGCAAGATGTTTTTGAAAGATTTTAGACAGATCTAGATAGACAGACAGACATAGAAATAGATATTTTAAGAGGCATTATAATTATCCAGGGTTTGATGCAGCCAGAACAATGAAAACAGAAAACAGGTCTTCACCTACAGGAAATACATCTTTATTATTTACACTATTCTCCACAGCAGGAGCAAGCATCTTCAGTAAACCTTGTTATAAATACCTTGCTCAATAAATCAGGGAGTCCTCAAGTAGTTATTTTTGTTGCTCCATCTTTTAATACATTGTATATGATTTTTGACATTTGTGTTGGAGACTGCTTATAGGAATGAAGGCTTCAAGTGGTGTTTTGATCCATCTAATGCATCTTATAGTCAACAAACCATAAGCCCAACGTGTAGTCTTTACACCTTTCGTTATGTGACCATAAAGATGTGAGCTATTGTAGAATGTCATTTACAAAGGTCTGCCTATTTTCTTACTGTACCCTTTTAAGAACAACCTTGATATTTGTACAGCTTATTCTAATAAAGATTTTGTAGAGATAGAAAAGTAGTCATATGTGTTGGTAGCTATTGACATTTTCTTAATCATCTCTTTAAATAGTAATGTCATTCATGATTTTATTTTATATGTAACATCACAGTGTAAACAGTGGGTTAGAACAAAAAGAGCACCGGCTCTGAAGCCAAAGGCTCAATTCATACCTGATACTTTCTACCAATATAGTCATGGTGAGTCAGTTAATCTTCAGGGATATCAGTTTTTCTTCAATCATAAAATGAAGTGCTTGTACTAGATGATATCTAAGGTCCCTTCTAGCTCTAGACCTGTGGTCTCATTTTCTAGAATGTTTTCAATTTTGTTTTTGTGTGATGTTATTCGTGTGCCAGATCTAAGTCTTTTTTGCCTCTACTTGGAGAAAGTATTCATGGCTTACAGGAGCAAGGATTCTCTCTAATCTACATGCCTTTGAGTTATTTCTTAGTCTTTTCCAGTTTCTTCTTTCTGTTTTCACCTGTGATCTTCTTTTCCTTGAAGGAATTGAATATTAAAGTACATGTGCATTTAGTTTGGGTTTGTCAAGTTCTTTAGAGAGTTACTTTATCTTCTTATCCTCTGTAACAGATATCAGTTCAGTTATTGTGGTCATCATGGCAGACTTTTTGCAAATGCTTCTCATGAGCCCTGAAATAGAAGAGGCTGTGTCCCATGAAATGATATCTATTGTTGCCTTTGGACAAATGATAAAAACCCATTCTACCAACTCACTTATTTGCCTCTCCAAGGAAAATCTAGGAGGCATCCTTCCATTAATATTTTGGTTTTATTGATGATTAGAATGTAAAAGTTGATGTGATTCAATGCCTCAAACAGTAGATGCATTTGTTGGTCACTGGACAGGAAACTCACATTTATGAGGGTAAGAATTAAGTTAATGTTTATAGATGGTCTAAAAACTGTGTGATTCTGTGTGCGCAAATAGGTAAGTGCTATAAAGTTATTTAGGCAACTTAAATTAGAGACCAGTGGACTAAATCATTTTCAATATCACTTCCAGACAGGAAATTCTATAATAGCAAGCTCTCCTGACCAAAGGCCCCCCTGTCTGCTCCAATGGAATGACTGCTCAGGACATGTTTTGCCACTCTGAAAAGTGTTAATCATATTGATCTTTAGGACTCGTCTCAACATGGATATTGATCATCCCTGAGATGCACCTGCTCTCTCATTAAAACATAGTAGATTCTAACTTAATCATTAAAAGCTTTAATATTGTGAGAGTTTTTTAAGTCACATTTAAAATTCATTGCCTTATCCTGTAGGGCAAGAGGAAGGCTATGTGTTTATAAGTGAAATAGCAAAAAGGATCAGTCTCTTTCTGAATTTCAGTTTGACCTTGGCATCCTCTAACTTCCGTATTAGAGCACCTAGGTGATGCACTGGATAAGAGTTTGGAGTCAGGAAGACTTGAGTTCATATATGACATCATACTAGTTGTGTGACCCTAGGCAAGTCGTTTAACCCTATTTGCTTCACTTCCTTCATTTGTAAAGTTGGCTAAGAAGGAAATGACAACTCCAGTATCTTTGCCAAAACAATCCCAATGGGGGTCACAAAGAGTCAGACTGAAATAAAATGACCGAACAACAAGAAAAAACTTTCCCATCAAGGACTGGACCTTGGATTTTGTCTCTGACCCTGCCCCAAGCTGACTGTCTCTTGTTCACCTCTACTAAGGTTTAGGTTGATCTAATTACCCTGCAAAGCAATTTGGAGCCATGTAAGAAAACTGTTCATAAGCTTTGAACAACACATCCCATCACTGCAAACATACTGCGAAAGAGGTAAAAGACAAAGAAGTCCGGTATATAACAAAACATTCATAATGGTAGTTTCTGCGTTTGCAGAGGATCTAGAAAAATATTAGGTGCCCATTGTTTTGGGAATCGTTGGACAAATAGGGGCATATTAATGGCCCAGAATATTATTCTACTCTTAGAAAGAACACATTCAGATTCAGAGAATTCAGAAAAATATGTAGAACTGATACAAAATGATAGCAGAACTAGGAAACCGATGTACCCACTGATTGCATTAATACTTAAAAATATTAAAACAAAAGTTAATGTTGTATAATTATACTGACCAATATTAGCCCTAGAGAGGAAATGAGAAAATGGGTTTCTCACTTCTCCATGGAAGAAGGAAGTACACTATTGGCACCAAAACAAAATGCATCTTCATTATGATGCCAGTTAATTTTGCTCATTTTTTGCTATTATAAGGGAAGTCACAATGGTGATGGGGAAGAAATAGGGCTGTATCCTGAACGGATCATGATTTAAGAACTTGGAAAGAGCCTCTCTTTTACCTCTATTTTATATCCCCAGTACTAATTGTAATGCTTGGCACATAGTTGGTGCCTAATAAACGTTTATTGATTGATTTATCTTAAGGCAAAAGACATGGATAAAACTTTCATTTTTAAAAAGAATAAATTAAGAATGAATGACTGGGTACCATTTCCATCCCTGAAAACAACAGTTACTTTTACAACTACGTTACAAGAGGCAAAAAATAAAAAAAGTCAATTCATTCTAACAAAGACAAAGAGGAAGGACCTCATTGAGATATCCCAATGACTCCATCCTACCCAGTGATAGGTAGCTGCAGCCAAATAAGGAAAGAACATGTACTTAGGCCCCAAGAAGCTGGAGGATGGTAGGAAAGAATTGGGTTCATTGATTCTTATCCAGAAGTATCTTTTTCCTCCATTTGAATAAATAACTCTAATTTATGCCCTGTAAGTGTCACTACTTAGCATTCTTGTCCTAGGGCTATTAAACCCAGGGAGCTTTAGTAGTAGTAAGCAGTGTTGTTGTGACTTTTTATTAAACACCATAGGGACTCATGGTAAATTTGCTAATGAGTCTGTGAGCCACAGTGAGAATGCAGCTTGACTTCTTCCCAAACTCGTATGCTTATCCTTTAAAAAAAAAAAAATGAACAGCTGGAACATTAAAATGACTGAGATTTTGTATCAGTGCTGCTCATGGTGATTTTTAAATTATTAGGAGTATTTTGCAACCTTGCAGGGATTTCAATCTTCTAAGTAAAGTGCTCTTAACATTTTGAAGATTTTCAGTTCATTATAACTACTCCTCCACTCATAGGAGTGTTCATAAATTCACAGGATTATGAATCATACCGATTTAGATGCGGAATGGACCTTAAATAAACTATCCAGTCCAAGGCCCTCATTTTACAGGCAAGGAAGTTGAGTCTTGAAGAAGTTAAGTGACTTGCTCAAGATCACACAGGTAGTAGTTAGAAGTCACACCATTGGAACCTACTACTTTGACTCAAAATCTAGATCTTTTTCTGCTATATCATCCTGTATATTGAGGAGATCAGTGGGCTCAGGAGTCAAAAGGCTTGACTTCATGTTCCCATTCTGCACTTTTAAGCCAATGCAACCATGGGCAACTCTTATTATTTAAGATTCAGTTTCCTCATCAGCAAAATGGGGTAGTTAACATTGGCATACACCACAAGGGTGATGCGAGGAAAAATTATACAAACTTAAAGAATGAGATAAATATGAGGTATATAGACCAAGGTGAGAAGGGGACGGGAATGGTAAAACAAAGTATCTCTTCCATATTCTAGCGTTATATTTTTGAAGTCTGAAATTATTCTATGTTGGATAATAATCAGCTTCTTATGAACCAGGTCCATGTTATATATTTCTCTTAACCTGTACAGTGTCTTGCACAAAATAAGCATCTGATAAGTAAAATGTTTTTAGCTGTGAGAACTTGGGCAATTTTTAGAGATTTCTATGGGTAGTTAGAAAAAATGGATTTGGAAAGAAAGAAAAACAATATTTTTGCCCAAAAAAATGGTGATCAAGAGAACATCAGAAACTACAGACCTATATCCCTACTTCCTCACCTTATAAAATTTTTAGAAGAATTATTTAAGCATGTGTCAAAAATATGAAAAAAGTAATAGGAAATCATTTTACAAATGCTTCTCAGTAGCTAACAAGTCATATTTAGAGTGACACAATTGACTAAAAGATATAGATAAATAAGATTCCCTATTGCCTATGGTGTTCTTTTAGGGAGAAAAAGCATTCAGTGGCTCCCTGTTACCTTTAATATTAAATATAATGTCCCCTATATGGCATTTAAAGCTTTTTATAATTCTCATTTTCTTATTAATAATAACAATAGCTTATTTATTACCTTAAAGTTTGCAAAGCACTTCACAAAAATTATCTTTATTCTCATAACAACCCTGAGAAGTAGGTTCTATTATTATCTCCATTTTATACTGGAAGCACTGAGGCAGAAAGAGGTTAGGTGACTTGTCTAGAGTCACACTTAGCAAGTGTTATATCTGAGGCTGAATTCAAACTCAAGTCTAGACCTGAAATGCTCTCCATATTCATCTCAACCTCTTGGAATCCTGCCTTCCTTCACAACATATCTCCATATCATCTTCTACAAGGGGTCTGCCATTCCTTCAGTTATAGAACTTTCTCCTCTAACATTATTTTCCATCTACTTTGTATGTATCATTCACGTATCTATTGATTGGTTTATTGCCTCTCCCTTTGGAATCAGAGTTCCTTGAAAGGAAGGGACAAGTTTTTACCTTTCTTTGGCTTCCCAATGAGTAGATCAGTGCTTGGCTCCTAATAAATGTTTAATAAATATCTTTTGACTAATTGACTAGTAGAAAAAAATGAAACCTTAAAAATTCTCCTCCATCACAACGTCTCATACATTTGATATGATAAAATAACATTCCTTGATAATAAAAAATAGAAATAATTCTATACCTTTACCTTGTCATTATTAGCATCAATTAAATCAGAAAAAAGTTAGATATTTACTCTCCAGAGGTGTTTGCCATTGTCATGTTGTGCAAGATCCAAAAAACAGAGGGATTCTCTATGGTAAGATCTTCTGGTCATTCGTATTTGTGAATGATATTGTATTTGCTTGATGCTCCCAGAACATTGCAATGCCTTCTTACGGAAAGTCATTAATTACTTAAAAGAAAACAGTCTAACAGCCCATATAGAAAAATCTAAACAGATTAAAATAAATGTCTATTTTTCAGACAATGACACAGTTAGAATTACAGTCCATTGGATGAATTCATCACCACATTTATTTGGAACAGGCACTGAAATAGAAAATGAGTTGAGCTCAGAGTTAAATAAGAGGAAGAAGTGGGATGAATAGCCTTTGGGAAATTGTTCAGTGTTTTTAATGTCCTCAAGATGCTCCATGGTGACAAAACTTCACTTTTTAATATAAAAACTCTCAACAAAATTTTATTATTGAAAATATTGACTCACCATGTTACCAAAGAATCAAAATTGTAGTTGACTCCTTGGGCAAAGGAGTGATGCAAATTGGATACATGTTGGTTCTAGCCTATTGCTAGTAATGACCTATATACAAAAAGTGAGGAAATGGATATCATCAAAGAAAAGAACGGTTAAAAATAGAGGCAATATGATGTTGTTGAGACAGATTTGTATTTATTGTCATGAGATTAAATTTAGAGGTGGGAAAACCATTAGAGAACATCTAGTTCAATCCTCTCACTTAAGAGGAGAAAATTGAGGCCCAGAAGCTCAATATTTTCACCCAGTATCACACAGGTAGTAAGTGGCAAATCTGGGATTTGAACTCAAGATATATGACTGCTTATCCATTGCTTTTTCTGCCATACTACACTGCCTCTTTCAGTGATCCATATTCAGAATCTGGCTCTGCTATTTACTACCTGTATGACCTTGGGCAAGTTACTTGACATCTGGGCCTCACTCTTCTAATGTATAAAATGAGGAGTTTGAACTTGATGACCTTGAGGTGCCATTCAGCTCTGACTCATTAACCCCTATGATGAGGAAACTCTATAACTGCAAATCACAGATACATTGCTCATGTGCTGCATTGGTCGCCCCCAAATACAAAAAGTCCTAGAGGAAAACCTCCTTCTTGCCAGGCAGCTCCTCTAGGATCTCTGGGAGAAGATGTCCAAGAATTGCACAAGAGAAGTAGACAGGGATGAGTTGTGATATATACTAACAGGAGGAACACCCACTTTGATGCAATCATAACTCCAGGGGAGCATTGGTATATTAAATATAACGGTGGACTAGAAACCTTAACATGAGGACTTCATATCTATTAATGAGCCCTGGTGGGGATAGCATCCAGAACTATTTAGCTAAGTAACATAATAGATAAAAGGCTGGTGAAATAGCAGTATATATTTAGAAAATATGCTTCTATTAAAAATTCAGTAATGGAGAAGGGGAATATCATATAGAAAATTTGGGAAAGAATTGTTTAGGGTATACCTAGAAAAAATACAGCACAGGTCTTTTTATTGAATTGATTATGTTTTTCTTTATGAGAAGAAAATTGTGTCTAACAAGGTCTGTTGCATAAGGCTAATTGAGTACCCATTATGTTGGCTCTACTTGCTCATTTTCCTTTTCATTGCCTCTTGTCACTTTTTATTAAAAAAAGCAACTTAAGTTTCATGAATTATTGAGTACTTACTTCCTAGGTGCTCAGGACTGTGTTAGTCATGTATGTTCAAGTCATTTTTCTTAGTTCCTGCTTCAATTCTTCAAGGACCTGTGATTTCATCAGTGTGGGTAATCTCTGCATGAACACAGATCATAAAAAAACACAGAAGTAGTCTTCATGAATTGCCTAGCCCTAAACATTCACCCCCATACACATCCCTCTGTAACCACTCTAATTAAAACTTAGCTAGCCTAGTCTCCAGATCACAGATCGTTTTTCAAAACCTGGCATTGTGAAATGATTTCACAATGAGCAATTAGAGGGTTTTACTGAGAAATAAAATTTCAAAGTGACTCAGTGCTTAAATTTACAGTTATACAAAAAGTTGTGACCAGAACTGAGATCTGCACTCGAAGCCACAGTTGTTTCAATGCACCAACTAGTCAGTTCCATTCATTAAGCATTTTATTAATTGCTTATGAGATATAAGGGCTTTAAGACATCGAGGCTTTAAACAGTGACAAAAATACAATATTACCTGTCCTCAAGGTGCTTACATTCTACTGGCCATGCTATGTTGAATTAAATTGTACTGCTGTGTCACTCAGTTCTTTTCTGTAATAAAGTCATAATCACTTAGCCTACAGCTTGGAGAACTGCTTCAATATTATCTTAATGGCTTTCACTCTGGGGCTCTTTTATTATGGCAAAGATTCTTAGTAAATTTGTAAAATCTTCTTCAGAAATATTTAATTTTCAGTGTGTTGCTTCTGTGGAAAAGAAAATCCAATTGTATTGATATTTTGATACAATTTCACTTATACAATCCTCTTGCCTTGTATTTAAGGCTTGCTTTTTATTTATTTTTCTTCTCTCTGCATAATTCTGTCCACCAGATTCAATACTCTGTATCAAGGATACTCAGCACAGCTACTAGTGATAAGATTTCCACCTGCTTTAGGCAGAAAGAAATTGACCTTGCTCCAATACATGTCATCGAATTGTTTACAAGATTGCCAAAGCACTGTAGTGTGGGACAGAGCAAATACTAACAAGTAATACCCATCTAGTTTACACTGTAACTTTATCAAGAGGAAGGGCTCAGGCAGCACTAATACTCAGAGGTCCCCAAATTTTATAAACAAAATTGACCCCACGTATAGATAAGAGACAAGCCTAACCTAACTTCGTCACAAAGGATAAGAAGTCAAAATTGTCTTTTTCAATATACCAAAAAAAAGTGGAATTGTGGGAAATTGATGGCATGTCAGAACTTCAAGGAGCCCTGATTCCCCCAAAAATATCCTAGGATGCTTTTTTTTTTTAACATGCACCAAAAGAAAACCATAGAAAACCAGTGGTGAGCTCTTCCCTCCAGTTCATGACTAGAAAGAAAGTTTGTCAGATTCTCAAAGAAACTCTGAAGGGAGAAGCAACAAAGTGTATAGTAAAGCAGCATGGATCCAGAGCTGGAATCAGGGTCAGATCACTGCTCATTACAGAGCCCAGGTGTCCCAAGTAAAGCACAACATGAACACCAGCTAAGAAACACTATAGTCAAGCGATCTTCACAGGAGAGAGGGCCAGAGAAACTCCTGGACCACTGCTAAACAGCCAAGGAGTTGGCAGCAATAGCCATAATAGGAGAAAAGGCCAGTACAAACAACATCTGGTTGGGGCTTGTCAGGTTCACAATAAATAACAGAGCCAATTCTGGACTCAGAACAGTGCAAGAAGGAGACAGAGAAGAGGTCAAGGCCACAACCCAAATCAAGTCACTAGATTGAGCTGAAACCCAGGAATTCCTGCAGAATTCCTACAGAAACTTATCTTAGTCAAATAATGCCTGCCCACCCCATCCAAGTGTATTAGAGAGAGCCGAGTCTGATCCAAGCCCAAAACCCCAATCCAGAAATAAAGGCTTGAAGATATGTGCTACAGAAGAAAATGTTGAATTGGAGAAATGGATTCCTGTCAAACAAGACTACCTGTTATGCCTAGAACTTGTCCTGAGCTGTGACTCCTCACCTTTGCTATCATAATTTCCTCTACCTGAAATGCCCTCCCAAACCCACCACCCATCTTTCAAAAGCAAATTCAAAGACTATGGCTCTCTAGAAGTTTTCCATGATTTTTCCAGTCAAAAATAATCTTTCTCTCTTCTAAAATCCCATTGCAATTTATGTCATTCATTCTTTTTATTTCTTGGTCCCTTTCAGCTTTAGATTCATGATTTTACTTTCATATTCAAATATTTATTCTAAAGTTGTGCTCCCAAGTGAAATTAAAGACAATATGGTAAAATCAGTACCATGCTAAACTTGGAGTAAGGAAAATCTGAATTCAAATTCTACATTTACCACTTATTAGTTGTATGACTATAGGCAAGTCATGTAACCTCTCTGAGCCTCCACAACTCATTTGTAAAATGGGGATAACGTGTGCTCTTTTTCTCGTAGGGTTACTATAAGGATCAAACAAAATGATATATTTATAAGACATTTTGCAAACTTAAAAGTGTTATATAAATACTAGACTGTAAGTTCCAAAAGTTTAGGAAAGTTGGCCTTTTCTTTTGTTTCATCTCTGCCTCCAATTCTCTAAACAAAATAAATATCCAATAAAAATAAGTTAAATGAGTAAATAGATTCTTGTGATGGTTGCTATTAACAGCTCTGACACACAAGTGTTAAGAGATTTCCTCCTTCACCAAAGCCTTCTGCTTTGTTCTCACATTTTAGATTCTGGAAGACTCCCCAAGGGATCATTAGTATCCATCATTTTGGGTGCCATCATGATCATCGGCTTGATGGTACTTACCTGGATGGTGATTTGCAGATGGTAAATATCCTCTTTCTTCCATTGTTAGTTTGAACAGGAGGTAATTTCTCTCTCCATTGGAATATGTCATTAATTAAATCCCTTCGTTTCTCTGCAGCCAGTAGATTACAGGGACCACAGACTCATTTCTGTGCCAAGCTATTTTGTACAACCTATTACACATTCATTCCCTTCATTATGTGGAAAATGGAAGTGTGAGTGGTCATTAGCACAACTTCAGTGGATCCACAGAACTAGACTATTGAAATGCTGTCTTGTTGGAATAAAAATGTTGAGCAGAGGTCCCCAGAAAAGAAAGATCATTAGCAAATTAAAAGTTAAGGGATGTCGAGTATGTGGGAAGACAAAGTACAGTTTAAGAAGACCAGAAAGGTAGGAAGGAGCCAGGTTATAATAGACCTTCAAAGACAAACAGAAGATTTTATATTTGACCCTGGAGGTAATAAGGAGCCAATGAAGTTTGTTAAATAACGATATGATATAATCAGATTTGTGTTCTAGGAAGTTCAATTTGACGACTGCTGAGTGAAAAATGTGTTCGAGTGGGGAGAGACCAACTAGGAGGCTACTGTAGTAGTCCAAGTGTGAAATAACAGGGGTCTGGACCAGAGTGACTGTAATATCAGAAGAGAAAAGGAGATATATACCAGAGATGTTATAAAAGTAGAAACAACAGTAATTAACAATTTATTAGGTATGAAGGAAGTGAGAAAGAGTGAAGAGTTAAGGATGACATCTAGGTTCCAAGCCTGGATGGGGGAGGTGGGGGAAGGGGAAAGGGAGAAAACTCTTGAAAGTAATAAAGAAGTTATGAAGTGGGGAGAGTTTGGTGAGAAAAGATAATGAGTTAAGTCTTGACATGTTGAATTCTAGTGTCTATGGGACAGCTAGTTAAAGATGTCCAATAGACAGTTGGAGATCAGAAGAGAAGTTAGGATTAAATAAGCATATTAGAGAGTCATCTTCACAGAGATTATCATTGAAACCATGGGATCTTAAGAGATCACCAAGAGAAATTATATAGAGGGAAAAGAGGACTCAGGACAGAGCCTTTGGAAAGTCTTACAACCGGGAACTGTCATGTGGATGAAGATCCATCAAAGGAGACAAAGGGAGAGGTCAGATAGATAGAAGGAGAACCAGGAGAGAAAAGTCATTAGTTCAAATGAGAACTGATGAATGTCTGCTCTCAGGTGGTGGCTATGTGAGTGGAGAGAAGAAGACATATCATAAAGAAATGACAATTTTTTGGCAATGAATTGGATTTTACAGGATCTTGTACCTGACTGGGAGATGTCAGAGATCAGGGAGTATGGCTGTATTAGGAAGAAGGATAAATCAAGAATAAATTCAAAATCATAAAACTATGTACCTGGGAGCACAGTAATGTCCTCAGTGGAGTTAGGAAATTATGGAGGGAGGACAGGAGTAGTAGAGAAAATAATGTGTTCTCTTTTGGACATATCATATATTTGAGATGCCAATGAGATATCCAGGTAGACCATTACAGTTGTCTGTTATAAATTAAGGACTGTATTTCGCAAGAAATATTTGGGTTGGATACATACATTTGAGTTGTGTATGTATACCTGCGTGCGCACACGTGCATGTGTATGTGTGTGTTCATGATATACATAGAGATGGTAATCAAATCCACAAAACTATGTGAGATCATATGTCTAAATTTCAATCTCTTCACCTTTAACATGAGGTGGTTGGATTGGAAGATCTCTAAGTTTTCATTTCCCATTTAGCTTCTTAGTATTCTATAATTATAAATATGATATAAATGTAAACTCTTACTATCATTCTGTTCCCTACATTTGAAAAGACTGCCTATTGTCTCAATATCCTCCAACACTTTATTCAAGATCCATCTCTTCAATGAAGCCTTTCATGACTACTGTAGCTACAAAGATTTTTTCCTTCATTTAATTCCTATACTACTTATTGTTTATACACACCCCATAATACTTGATCATACACTGTATTGAATTTGTTTTTGCTGTAGTTGCCATGTACATTTCATTTCCCCAATCCGATTCCATACTCATAAGAGCAAGAGATACCTCCCATTTCAGTATGCATTAGGTATTATTGATAATTATTAAGCTTTTATTAAGTACTTATTATGTGCAAGGAATTGTATTGGGTTTCTGGTATCCAAAGAAGACAACATAATCTCTTTCCTCCACCAATTTATCTTCTAATAGGAGTAATCAGTTATGAATACAAGTAAACCAGGATACAAAGTGAAATATGGCAAGTGTGAAAAGGTGAGGGAAATAAAATGATAAATGGTTTTAATGTAAGGAGAGAAATCCCTTGAAGAGTTTCAGGTGAGAAAGAGGGATCTTTTTGCCCTTTCCTCATTTTCACTTCCACTTCTCTATATATTCTCAACATACTGGTCATGCGGTGATGTCTAATAGATATATTTTTTAATACGAACTGACATGAGACCTTGGATAATTGCGTATTTTGAAGAAAAGTATCTGAGGATGCTTAAAGTTCATAACTTCCTTTAAAAAGAATTTTTAGAAGATCTATGAGTAGTAAGTTTTTTATGAAAAAAGGTTTTGGTGAAATATATGAAATAAAAATCCAAACTGTAGAAAAGGGGGATAAATATATTCGGAAACACAAGGATAAAAGTTGCAAAGGACTTTTATTTCATTAAATCCAACTCCCTCATTTTACCAAACAGAAAACTAAAACCCAAAGAGGCTAGGTGAATTATATAGGTCACAGAGGTAATAAGGGGCAAAGATAAGGTTTGAACTTAGGTTCTCTAATATTGGAACCTATATTCATTCCACTGCACCAAAGTTAGCTTGAAATTGGTATTGTTTCAAATTGTATACTAAAGAGCTGATACGGTAATATGTGAAACAATCATACGTTTAAGAACTAGAAAGAGCCTGAGAGATCATAGTTCAACCCCTTCATTTTACAAACTAGGAAAAGTCCACAGATAGAAAATGACTTGCCCAAAGTACAATAATAACAGTAGTTGAGATTCAAATGCAAACTCTGATCATTCCAAACCTAGGCTTCTTTCCTCTACAGTAATTTGTCAGATTCTCCTTTGTCCTGCTCCTGGATGGATATATCTATGGGAATGTGCTAAGTAAACTTCATTAGCCAGAGAGGAGTAAGGACGATTTTTCATTTGCAATGGAGCCTTCTTGTCTGTCATCTGGTTTCCATTTTGGTCCAGACCTAATCCTTTCAGGACTATAAGTCAACGAAGGTGAACATTTTTCAGGGAATAGCAGACACTCGGTATAACTTCAGCCGAAAATGGTGAGAAATTCAGTGAGAGACGAGCTTCAAACATGAGCTTCAGAGAGTACTTGTGATTAAGTAGAGCTGGATGGTATAGAGATACTCTATTACTGCTTTGAATCTACTCATACTGGATTTAGTCTAGGTTTTCCCAAATTAAGTGTCTCTGGTATTAGGTATTCAGGTAAATCTTTTATTTTAAGATTCATTTAATATTCAAATTTTCAAAGCTTCAAAGAATCAGAATAATCTAACAGAGTTTAAATGCTTTGAGAGCAGATATTGTTTCACTATTATCTTTGGATGGACCTCCAGTTGGCGCATAGTAATCTTTTTTTTGATAGAGTGCTTGAATCACCCTTAACCAACTATAAAACATATGAAGTAATATACATATATGAATATATATTATTATATAGACCCTAAGCACAAATTTAAAATCAGCATCATTATAAAACTTACACCCACTGAAAGTAATCATGAAAGATAGAGCTTATCCTAATTGATCCTTGATAGCTCTATGTTTGGTGTGCTCTCCCTACTCTAGACAGTACAAAAAGTCTAATGAATTTTTTCCAGGGTTCCCCTATGAAGTCAGGATCAGTGGAAGAGTTTAGAGAAGATGGTAGCAGTAAGGTAGAGGAAGGAGCTAGAGTTAGCAGGGAAGAAGAGTAAATCAAATCTCTCTTGGGAGAAAAGTAAAGGTTGGGGGCTCATGAAGGCATGCATCTACTTTACAAGGTTCTTCTGAGGATAAAATAAGATAATGTATACAAAGTGTTTGCAAACCTTAAAGAAATAAATTAATACTTTATATTATTTCGAGGAAGAGATTGTGTCAGGAGATCTCTTGCTCTTTTCCAACTCTAAATTCATTATCTTATTTTTTTTTTTTACAAAATAATAAGCATTTGAATGACCTGAGAAAGCTATTGTGGACTTTCTATAAAATCAAGTATCCAGGAAAAGAAGACATCAATTTAACAGTTATTTACTGAGCACCTGAATATATGCTGTTAGCAAAGATATCAGATCCATTCTACAAGCACCTGTAGAGCTTTACTTTGCACTTCAGGGGATGCAAAGATAAATAAAATACAGTCTTCTGGGAGTTTGCAGTCTATTTGCAATATATTCCTGAGATTGATAGGTTTCTCCTTGCATTAGTAAGTCTACTTAGATCTTTTTAGCACACAGTGCATGTTTAGTAAGATTAAAAATGGACAATATTGGGACTATACCTCAAGGAGATAATGGACAACAAGGAAAGGAAGGAAAAGGAGGGAAGGAAGGGAGGAAGGGAGGAAATTAACATTTATTAAGTGCCTGTTGTGTTCCAATTACTATGCTAAGTGCTTTACAGATATTATCTCATTTGATTCTAACAAAAACCCTGATAGGCAGGTGCTATTATTATCATCATTTTACAAGTAAGAAAACAATGTCAGACAGAGATTCCATGACTTGCCCCCACAGCTAGTAAGTGTCTGAAGCAGGTTTTGAGCACATATCTTCCTGATTCCAGACTCAGAGCCCTATCTAATGCACCACTTAACTGAAAAGATTCTTTATGTATAAAAAAAAATTCATAACATTGTTATTGGTAATAATAAAAAGATGGAAAAATATATGTGCTCAATTTTTAGGAAATGGTTTAGTGCGTTCTGGACTAAATCTGGGTCAGAACAATTCAGTGGTTCTGTCTCAAGACTGAAATACAACAGAACACTGAGGAATCATAAAAATAATAAAAATACATGTATTAAAAAATCAAAATGGTTAACATTACTAAAAATATGTGATTCTTCCCTCTTTTCCTGACTAAGCTGCAAAGATAGATCAAAGGATATCCCACAAAGTAGTAGGAATTTTACTCTACCTCAAATACAACGATTCACTATAGACTGGGCTTTTTATTCCCCTCATCTTCAGGACCAACCAAATCCCAAGGATGGTAGCTTTGCCTCCTGAAAGGGAAACCCTTTCAGCCTCTGTAAAATAAGTGCTAGTTCCACTATATCTGATGTATAAATGTGATAACTTAGAACTGTACCATAAAGAATAATGAATATAGACAGGTTAGAGAATTGCGTTGACATATAGTGAAGAAATCAGAGTCAAAAGAATAATATGCACAGTCACTAAAACAACGTAAATAAAAGGCTACATTTAAAGTGGCGAAGCTCCTATTCAACTTGACCATGTTGGCATCATCCTACCAAAGTTAAGCACACTTTCTGCTGTCAGCAATCATAAACTAAAAGAGTGAAAGTGACACGTGATATTAACCACAATGATATGACTAGGTGATGTGCTTTAACTGCTTTCACAGAATGTACTTTCTAGAGAAGGGTTTGGGGAGGTGTTTGTTGGAAAGTGTCTGTTGTGTTAAAATAAAATGTATCAATAAATTCCAGAAAAAGATATGATAGGGGTGGAAATTTCTGGGTAAAAAGACCAAATATATGTGTTCCTTGTACATTCCATTTGTGATATTTTTTGTTATCTATTTTTACCAAGAGGCTCTAGGTATTTTTCTATTTTTTTCCCAAAGGATCATTTATTAGGAACCTCTGGAACTGATTTTGAAAAGTCAAGGAGGCTTTTAGTCAAGTCACTTCTCCTCTCTGGGCCTCAGTTTTCTTTTTTATAAAATGAGCACATTTGAACCAGATGATCTCAAAGGTCCTATCAAATTCTAAATCCTGCGCTATATAGATTTATCCTTTCATTCTCTCCCCTTCCACAGAAACACACTGCTATTTGGCCAGGGGAATGATGAAACCTACTCCCCTGCCAGTTTTTGGCTGTGAAAGCTATTCTGATTTCCCAGGTTAATCCAACCATGCTAATTCAACCACATACTGCAATAATGTGGACATGTTCCTTGAGCATTGGATCACAGCAGGTGATGTTGTTTCAAGGTCCCCAGTTTGGAATCCTGCCCTCACTATTCATATATGCAAGTTCCTTGCTGAGGGTCCATCTGGTGCAATGGCCACCCGCCCACCCATTTCAAGGAGGGTTGGGTGCCAACCCAGGTCAGAGTATATATTATCATTAGGATCTTGTTTGGAACTGTAAAGACAGAAAACTCAAACTGGTTATTTTGTAGACTCAAAGAAGAAAGGAATAATTATTTGAGCTGAAAGAAAACTTATAATAATTTTAGTCCAATACTTTCACTTATAAAAGGAGGGAAAATGAGATCTAGTGAAGGGAACTACCCAAGGTCAGATAGCTAGAAAGTAGCATAGCAGGGATTTGAACAACTTTCTGGAAGTCTTTCAACTTCACTAAACCAGAGACTGTCTCAGAGGTGAGAGAAGTTACTGATTAGGTTTAAGGCTTCAAACCCCACATGTTTAGAAAAATTGAAAGTCATATAGTGTAGGCCTCCTCACCTATTCAACTTTTTAGAATCTCTAGCTCATAGCTTCCATAGCCTTTCACTGATCTCAGCAGGGATAAGCACTGTTTTGAAGAAGCCCATATGTGCTGGCAATCCATTCATGGGTATTATTCCATTTACAATTCATTTGATTTTACTACTACTATGTGGTAAGCTCTGGACTAGGAACTGTGGTTCCAAAGGCAAAAAGACACAAACTCTGCCTTCAAGGAGTTTACATTCAACTAAGAGAATTCAATCAATACAATTTAGAGAAGTACATATTAAATCTATACTAAATAAACAGAAAATAATTTTGAAGGGCTGTATCTGAGGGAATCAAGAAAGTTCCTGAGCTAATCTTAGAAGGAAGGTAGATAAGAGCTCCAAGAGGTGAGGAAATGGCATTCCAGTCATGAGAGACAACCTAAACAAGGCCCTGAGGCAAGAGGTGAAATACTATGAAGAGGATGGCAAAGAAGCCAGTCTGGCTTGAAGATACAGTGCTTGGGAGAAGTCATGTGACATGAAGAAAGACCAAAAATAGTCCCTGTTCACAAGCAGTTCACTGTCAGATGAAGAGGTAACATGAAAACAACTATTTTCAAACCAGATATATTCAGGATAAATTGAGGTAATCTCAGATAGAAAGCACTACTAAGATTAAGGAGCCCTGGGAAAGATTTCTGGTGAAAGGGGGCACTTTAACTGGGACTTCAAAGAAGCCAGGAAAACTAGGAAATGGAGATGAGGGAGAGTTTTCCGGCAGGGGAAGAAACCAGTGAAAACTCTTGGAGTTGGGAGATGGAGTGCCATGTGCAAGAAGCAGTAAAGAGGCCAGTCATATGTGGAGGGGAGTAAGGTATAAGGAGTAAGGTTATTAAGGGCTTTGAAAATCAAATGGAGGATTTTATATTTGGTCCTAGGGAAGAAATTTTCCTTCCTTCACATTATAACCACTGATCATTGCTCTGTCCTGACTATAGCCACAGCCATCTCCATGGCTCTCCTGTTTTATCTCCTCCTTGATAGGACATAATTTACCTGAAGCTAAAATATGACACTTCTCCAATTAGACTTTCCATGTTCACCAATTCACAATGTTAGCACCATGACTCATCCTCTTTCTCCACATATGGCTCTTGATTTCTCGCTTCCTCTTTCCAGGATTTTGGTCTCTTCTCTCATCATGAATGACATTCTACACCCAAGCGTCTGTTGTTGTTCAGTTCCAGAAAAATTCAATTACAGAAAAAAATATAATTGGGGTGGAAATTTCTGGGTGAAAAGACCAAATATATGTGTTCCTTGTACATTCCATTGTACATGGTTCCTTGTACATACCACCTAGCTGCCTCAAGCACCAATTTCCTGGCAAATAAAATTCTGGCCAGATAACTGTATCTGCCTCACTGATCCTTGGTCAATATAGGTTTGCCATCTACTGTGCCTTCAAGTCATTTGTTCTGTGAAACAATACCACTTAGAATCTTCTACCATTTTCCCTATAATATTTTTTGATTATCTGTATGTTTGTTGACTTTCTCTATGTGGCAAGATTGAGTGTTCCATAACTGAGTATGGAGTGTGGAAGCTCTTTCGACCTTCTTGTTTTGGTAATTACATCAGTTGAACTTCCATAAGAAACACCCACCAACATTAGTATCTCTACCTTTCAGTTTCCTTTTCTTCATCATCAATATTCATTCAAGTAAATTTGGGTGATTCACCTATAAATGAATGTAGCAGCTTTACTTTTATCCTACAGTAATTGATTTTTTAGACAGATGCAAGCAGGCAAGGAAAAGAATGTGGGCTTCTGAGAGATGCAGTCTCAAACAGAAATTGTTTTTCTTCCTTTCTTGGAAAGGTAGCAAGCTCAGAGCAAGATTCCAACTGTGGAAGCATGAGTAATGGTATGGACTTTGAGCATTCTGGGAGTTTGGGAACTGAGAAAGAAGTAGATAGATGAATAGCTGGATGCAGTAATAATGTTTCAGCTAAACAAGAAGAAGGAAATGCAGCCAAGCTAGGAGACTAAAGACTAGAGGGTATTCCATTGAAATACAGCATCCTGCAGGACTATAACCTGAGCCCCAGGTACAGTAGCTTATGGGACACGACAATCATGTTTTCTTTCAGCAGTCACAATGAGATCATGAATATAGACTTTCAATTTAGGAAGAGCTTATTGTATTTCTACGTTAAAGAGAGTTTATGTATTTATCTCTCCTTTGTTGATTTCAGACAAGTAAGGTTCAACTGATGCTCACTACCCCCCTACTTAATCTATGTATTTTCTTCTCACATACCCCAACTCTAAGAAACAAGTTTCTCCCCCTTTTCCCTTCCTACACTATTATATCTTCCTTTTACTCCCTACCTTTTTCTTTCTCCTCTTAAAACCATCAGAACAGTGATCATATACCAACAAGGACCTCTGTTTTTTTCTTATTATATTCCTTCAATACTCTTTGAAGACATGAAGGTCTGAAGGAATAATTTTTTCCTACTCATTAGAATCTTAGCATTGCATCATTATAGAGTTATTTCCAATTGGCCAAACTAATTTATCTTTGGAATTTCTCTGGACTCATCCAAGCTTTTTCTCAGCTCTTGTCTTTTCATCAAAAATGCTTGAAAATCTTCCACTAAAGTTCCATTTTCCCTTTTGTACAATTATTCTTTCCTTTGCAGAGTAAGTTATTCTATATCTTTTGCCTCTTGGAATATTTTATTCAAGATTCCCTTTGGCTTTTACTAAAAGTTTCAAATTCTTGATACTTGCAGTTTTGCTTGTTTTTGACATGGCAGCTCTGGATTTTGGTTATGACATTTCTGGGACTTTAGGTGTTCCTTTCAAAAGGTGATTCGTGGAATTTTTCTATTGCCTCAAACTCTGATACTAATATGTCTACAAACTTTTTCTTTATGAATTCTTGAAGTCTAGTGTCTAATATTTGAGAATTTTTTTTAAATCATGATTTTCAGGAAGTGAAATGATTTTTTACATTATTCTTCCTGGACTCATTTTCCAGTTCAGCTGCTTTTATGTCAAGTAGATTGTATTTCCCATTTTTTCAATCCTTTGGGTTTTTTTCCCTAACATTCCTTGCTGCCTCATGATGTCATAGCCTTCTGATTTGTGTATTTCAATTTTTAGATATTCCATTTCTTGGACAAAGTTAACCACTTTCCCTTCTAAGCTACTTAATTTCATTCAAATTACTCATTCAGGGGCTTCTCTCACATTATGTCTTCTAATTAATGGTAGAGTCCTTGTGGAAAAATCTGTTTTTTTGGTTTTGAATTTCTGATTGAAGTTTAGTATTGGATGCAGTTGCCTTTGATTTACTCATCTCTCCAATTTCGCTCTTGAATTAGGGCTTTAAGCCAGGATCAGGTTCAAATCCCTATTATACTTTTGGTTGGGGTGCTGGATTCCCTCTGGTCTCGCTAGAATCCTTTGGTTCTTGAATTGGCCCCCACTTCCTAGGAAGCAGGCCTTCTTGGGTCCAGCCTTCCTGAACCTTTAGGGCTCAAATCACTAGATATACAAGGCTCTCTCTGGAATCTCAGAATCAAGCGTTAAGGGACTTAGACCACTTGGATCTGAGCTATCTAGGACTCACCTGGCTGACTTAAACCACTCTGGTTGCTGGTTGAAACCCATTACTGTTCCTAAGATCCATTTCCAAGGTCCCCACTCTAAGGTTTTCTTTTTTTTATTTTATTATTTGTTTTTTAGCATTTAAAAAAATGAGATATATTCTCTTCCTCCCTTTAGCCCCTCACCCACTCACTGAGAAGATAAGCAATTATACATGAGAAATCACACATAACATACTCTCAAATTATCCATGTCACAAAAAAGGGAAGAAAAATAAAGGGAAAATTATACTTCAATTTCCACTCATAGTTCCTCAGTTCTCTCTCTGGAAGTAGATATTTTTCATCATGAGTCCTTCAGAATTATCTTGGATCATCATATGGTAGCTAAGTCTTTCACAGTTAATCATCGTTACAATACTGCTTTACTGCTTTCAACGACCTCTCATCTGGTTCTGCTCACTGCACTTTACATCAGTTCATGTAGATTTTCCTGGGTTTTTCTGAAGACATCCTTCATTTGTTATAGAACAGTAGTATTCCATCATAATCATATAAGATGACTTGTTGGCACTCTGGGGTTTTCTGACCACCCTGGGACTTTTTCAGGGGAGACTTAACTCTTGTTTTCCCTGAACATAGCGTGGTACAGACTTCAGTAGTCTCTGTTGCTGCTGGGAGGCTAATCTGTACTGGTATTAGCTTTGCTGAGAAGAGTTAGGGAGATTATTTTTTGTGAAGTTCAGAAGACACATAGAGTAGATTCTCATTGGATTTCTTGATTCTTATTGGATCTAGTGCAAATTTCAATGTTTCAAGACCAAGCTAGGCACCCTCCCTCCTATTCAGACAGACAGCTTGGTAGGAAGTCCTCTACCTATCATTTTACAGATGAAATAACTGAGGTGATAAGTCTTTTACCCACCATACAACTAGTAAGTATTAAAGGGGATCACTCTAGGATCTAGGCTAAAAGCCAAGCCTATATTTTGGAAGCCTCATCTTCCTGAGTTCAAATCTGACCTTAGACACTTATTACCTGTGTGCCCCTGGGCAAGACATTTAACCCTGTTTGACTCAATTCCTTATCTATAAAATGAGCTGGAGAAGGAAATATGAAATCTCTCCAGAATTTGCAAAGATTTGCAAGAAAACCCCAAATAGGGTCAAAAAGATTCTGACATATCTGAAAACCACTGAACAGCAAAACCTCTGATTCCAAATTTGGTGTACTCTTTCCACTGTATGATTTAATTGAAATGTTTTCATACAACATTGTTAGCAATAGTTAAAGATTTCATAGCTACTAATTTGAACAATACAGGAGTAATTATCAGTTATTCTTCTGAATTGACAGGATCCAAATTATAAGGCACTTATGATTTGAGTTTGGTACTTCAAATAGTAGTAATAGCTAGAGTATCACTACTGGATTTGTAAGCTGAAACTTCAAGACCAAGTAATGCAAACGTTTTTCTAATTCAACCAAAGGCATCATTGTGTACCCTGGGGCCAAAGCAAAGATAACCAAAACAGGTACGCAACCATGATGACCATAGTTTCTCCCTGTACAAATCTGACTCAATCTCAGATTGTGGCTCTCTCTGCCCCATCACTTCAATGACAGCTCTCTGTTCAATTTCCTTTTCGTTCTCTGACATACAAGCAGTCATTTTTTCCTCCATTTTCAAACTGTGTTCTTGCCTCAGGGATATCAGAAAAATTGATTTTGATTTAGACATGGCTAAAATGTCAGCAGAAACACTTATTCTAGGGACAGACTAAGAGACCAAGTTTTTAGCGTCCCAAGCCAGGCATATAGGCATCATTTCAGTTGTCAAATAAGAGAAACCTTGATATTGTTTCAGCTGCCTCTGGAAGATTTTGTATCATCTAACCAGTCTATCTGTTGATAGACTGAGAAGTCAGCAAGCCAGATCCAAGAGAATAAGGTTGGTGATGAGCTGGCAGATTGTTCACTGAGAATACACTTGAAAGGTCATTATATAAATAAGTGCACTGAAGTCATTCAGTATTGTAGTTAGCTTTGGAAGAAGACTTGGGTTCAAGTCCTATCTCTGATACTTACTGGCTGTGTTAGCTTGGGTAAGTCACTTAAGCTCACAGTGTTCCAGAAAAGTTTATAAGATAATAAGTTGCATAACTGTCAGGCAACACTGACATTGTCCTAAGTGCCAATCTGCCAATTAAATCATATTTGTGGACCACCCCCAAAAAAGTACTTTAATGAGTTATAAAACAAAGTGCATAATGAGGTCTTTAGGAGAAGGTTTTTACTTCCTAGGACATGAAGAAAGGTTTAATGGTGGGCTTTAAAGGCTGGGTAAGAATTAGGTAAAGAAAGGGAGGGAGGATATTCCAGGAATAAGGAAGAGCTAGACAAAAGCACAGAGGCACTAGAGCAGATGATACATTGGGAGAGTGGACCACAATGAGGGGACTGGAAAGTGAGCAGAGAAATGGAATGTTTGGTGGGGGTCAATAGTTATTAGTATTCCAATTTGCATGTAGCAATAAAAGCATGCAAAAAGGAATAATGTGAACCAAGACTGGAAGGAAAAGATGGAGCTAGATTGTGAAAGGCTGCAGTGTGTGTTTAATCCAAATGATAACGAACCACTGAAAGTTTTTTGCAGAAGGAAGTGATAATCAAATCTGTTCTTCACGAGAATTATT
This sequence comes from Bettongia penicillata ogilbyi, assembly GCA_023548195.1. NCBI lineage: Eukaryota > Metazoa > Chordata > Mammalia > Diprotodontia > Potoroidae > Bettongia > Bettongia penicillata. The sequence continues at coordinate 1,332,704 of JAJHZJ010000330.1, forward strand.
TTGGTAGCTGGGTAGAGAAATTTGGAGAAAGATAGATTATAAGCAGAGTCAGAAAGAATGTTATTTAAATAGTCAGGCTAAGAAGTGATGAGGACCTGAGCTAGGGTGATAGCAGTGTAAAGAAAGAAAAGACAATAGATTCAAGAGACATTAGGGATGTAGAATTAACAGGATTTAGCAGCTGATTGGGCTACGTGGAGACGTCCAAAACTCCAAGATTATAACCTGATAACAAGAAGATGTTGGTATCTTCTACAGGAGTAGAGAAGTTTGAAGAAGGAATGGAATTAGAGGGAAGATAAGTTCTATTTTGGAAATGTTTTAATTTGAGATGTTAATGGAATATTCAAATGGAGGAATCCAGGAGGCAGTGTAGGACTGGGGTTTAGGACAAATATTAAGACTGAATATATACACAAGTAATTGTAGCTTAGAATGTGAATGGGATGGATTTACCCATAAAACAGAAATGGATAGCAGATTAAAAATCTGAATTTAACAATGTGTTGCTTTCAGGAAACATTATAAAAATGATACACACAAAGTCGAAATAAAGGGGAGGAATAGAAATTATTATGTTAAAAAATCAGGAATAGTAATCATGATCTCAGACAAATTTAAAGTAGATTTAATGGAAAGTGAAAAACAGAGAAACAACGTGTCAGAAATATAATTCAATATCATTTTAGACCATTTAAAATATTTAGTAAAAATACCTGCACATATACTTGCCAATACTGACACAGGAAATACATGAACATAAAAATAAAACATTTTTATACAAATAAACTCAAATCTAAATAAGTGAAGTGTGGTTAAGTCAATATAATTTTAAAAATTATAATTTTACTTAATTAGCCTGTTTATTCAATGTCATCCCAATTAAATTACTAAAAAAATTTACTCAGAAAAAAATAATAACAAAGTTCATCTGGAAGAGCAAAAAAGTCAGGAACTTCAAAGAAACCAGGAAAAAAGATGCAAAGGAAATAGATTCAGTAGTATCAGAACTTAAACTATATTCTTTAAATTATATTATTATATTATACCATATCATGTCATTTATATTATAGTTATACTATATTAGTATAAAAAGAATAATTTTGATTATTTTTAAATTAAATTTTTCTTGTATAAATATAACCCATATATGCAAGAATAGAAGGAATGTGAAAAATGGGGGAGGGGAATCTTTCATAGACAATATATAAGTAGGATGTGATTGGGTTGGAATATTTCTATAGTATAGGAAATGATGAGTTGGCTGATTTAGAAAAACATGTAAAGGCTATGAAGGAAGATGCTTTCCATCTTCAGAGAAACATATGAAAAGTGAAATAAGTTTATATGTGTATGGCTGCATATGTTTATAGATATCTAAATGTGTGTGTGTATATATATATACATATATATATTTATAGTGTGTTTATAGATATCTAAATGTTTGTGTGTATATATATATACATATATATATAAATTAAACTTGGATATATATACATCCAAGCTTAATAGCCTTCTTCAGGTGGGGGGGAATAAAATAAGGAATCAAAGAAGAACTGGGCAGCTTTGAAAACAATGTGTAGCATTTATTATATATTTTATAACTTTGTTATATAAGTTTTCTTGAAATGGAAATGTATTGTCTTGTATTGAATCTTTTCTAATTGAATGCTGTGTACATAGCATTTTTTTCTTTTCTCATTTTTTATTTGTTTCAAATTTTTAAAAATTACCAAAAAGTGGATATATAGATATATAGATTACAGTCATCTTCAGAGAAATGAACATTGAACCCTTGAAAGCTGGTAAGATGACAAATGAGGAAAGTGTATAAAAAGAAGAGGATTCAGGACAAAGTCTTGGAGGACATCCAAGCTTAGGTTAGGAGAGAGATGTTTCAAAGAAAACTAAAAAAAGAAATGCTCAAACAAGTAGAGTGAAGATCAGGAAAATATAGCATCATGGAAGTTAATATGAGGTAGGCTATTGAGGGGAAGGTGATATTGAAAAGTATCAAAAGCTGTCAATAGGTTAAAGAGCATGAGAACTGAGAGAAGTTCATCATATTTAGATGTTAAGGCATTATTGATACCATTTAAGAGAGAAGTTTCAGTAGAGAAATATATTCTGTAGTAAGATTTAAAGTGTCTGTTAAGTAGAAGAATCAAGTGAATGGACAGAGTAATTCTAGGAATTTGGAAGTGAAAGGAAAGAGAAATAGAAGAAAATAACTTGATAAGTAGAGTCTATTAATTTGTTTTTAAGGACAAGGGGTATTTTAGTACTAGAGATATCTACATATGTTTCTAGACACATGGGAAGAAGACAGGCAAAAGGAAGTTATTGAAAGTACTTAATAGAATGGGGTGACTACAGGAGCAAGGTCCTGAAGGACATAGGGAGGAATGGATTCAAGAATCCAAGTAATTGAAGGTAGGTCATCTACTGTAAATGGAGGGAATGAGGAGAGGAAAATAGAAGAAAATGGAACAATGGCTACATATAATGAAGAGGTAAGAGCAAAATGGAATCGCCAAAAGGTAGTAAGGATCCAATTAAATCTATATGCCAAGAACTTGTAGTGGATAAAATCAGATTAATTAATGTTTCAATTCTTTGAGATTCCTTTCAATCTCTAATTATACAGTCCTATGGATCTTTGATCCCATGCATCCCATTTCAGGTTTCTGGTTGTATATCTGATTGGTTCAAATTTAAGTCATCTGTTGTAAGGTAACTTATTCATCCTACTTAACGCCTTCCATACCTTCACCTCCTTTGCCCCAGATTCTAAGAAAGAGATGGTCTGTCTTGAAAAGGTTAACCCTTCTATTTTTTTTCCTTTGATCCTATTCTTTCTATCATCCTATCTGGGACATTGTCCCCCCTTTTATCGTTCTCTCTCTCTCATCATCTTCAATCGCTTCCCATTTACTAGATCTTTTCCTGATAACTACAGTAACTTTTCTATAACTGGAGTAGATGTTAAACTATCTTGAGAAATTAAAGAGAGAGCCTCAGGAAGTTCTCTTTAGTTGGTGTCAGTATTTTTAGTTAAGTAGGAACTATGTCTCTTGTTCTAAGTATGATAACAAACATCATCGTTTTAGTAGGTAGAAGATGAACTTCGAAGTCAGGAAGACCTGGACTGAAGATCTACCTTTGAAACATCTCAGTTGTGTGACCTGGACAAATCACTTAACCTCTAAGTAATTCAAGGCTGTACTCCAAGATTATAAAATAGCGCTGAAGAGCTAATCTGTATTGGCAGAAGGTTTTTATTTTTAAATCAGGAGTTTTGATAACAATGAAATCACAAATCCAGTCTCTACCAACACCACCACCACCATCACCACCTCCTAAGAAAGAATGAAAAAACTAGGCTGTCTTCTATAAACATGTGGATACAGGAGTAGGGTTAATTAGGACAAAAGAATAAAAACATTGAAATAATAGCTATGCAGAATCAATAAGGCTACGTAAGAAGATTGCCAAGTAGCAGTGATAGCCCAAATAAAATTGTGCACCATGAGTTCATGGTAGATAAAACTGGCAGTCTCCATTTACTTCACTCCAAATTCTTTACCTTGCCATTGCCAACTCCTCTACTTCCCAATAATCTCCTATCATCTTCCAAAGATTATCCCCACCATCATCCCACCTCTCTCTTTAATCTTCCATATCCCACTATCCACTGGTTCCCTCAAATCTCTCCAATACTTAAAAAAAATATATTTACTGGATTCCATCATCCCAGGTAGCCATCATGCTATTTCTTTCTCTCCCCTTTCTCAGTTAAACTTGTTGAAAAAGTCATCCAGAATGCTAAGTGATAGTTCTACTTCTCCTGTCACTCTCTTCTTTAATCCTTTACATTCTGGCCTCAGATCCCACTACTCAACTGAAACTGCTTTCTTGCAAGTTATTAATGACTTCCTAGTCACCCGATCTGCCCACTGGACATTTCAATATGAATATTCCATAGACATCTCAACCTGAACTCATCAAAAACAGAACTTAAATTTCCTTCCAAACCACCCATTTCAAAAATTCAGCAATTGTTGATGTTGAAGGAGCCTCCATCCTTGTAGTCTTCCAGACTCTCAACTCTGCTGTCATCTTCAATTTCTCAATCTTCCTCATTCCACATATCAGCGAATTTTTCTATCTCCATATCTCGCAAATATGTCCCATCCTTTCCATTCACACATTACCGTTCTATTTCAATCTCTTATCATCTCTTGTCTTGCCACAGTCTGCTTTTTTGTCTCCCTATTCGAACCAATCTTTCAAAGTGATTTTCCTTAAGAGTATATCTAGTCATGTCCCTCTCCTACTCAATAAATGCTGTAACTACCTAGGACTTCTAGGATCAAATATAAATCCTTACATATGGCATTTAAATGTTTTTATAATTTGGCCCCTTTCCAGACTTCTTACATAACACTTTTCTACAAGTATTTTGAAATCCAGGAATGTTCTGAACATGATACTCCATCCTTATCTTCATGTCTTTGTACTAGCTCTCTTAATTTTTTTGTTTTTCTTGCATCGTGTATTTCTTATATCCAAGCCTAAAATGTACTCTTTCTTTATCTCTTCCTTTTAAAATCTCTGGATTCCTTCAAAACTCAAACAACCATGGTATATTGGTATACCTAGTTCCTCAAGTATATGTGCACTACTCATGACTACCTTATTTTCATTTTGAACATATTATGCATATGCTATCTCCCTCTTTATAATTTAAACTCCCTAAGGTCAAGGGATATTTCAATTGTGTCTTTGTACCTTCAATATTTAGCATATCTGGTCATAGTAAACAATTAACAAAGACATTGTTTAATTTATCAATCTTCAAATCTACCTTCTCCATAACCTCTTCCATATTCATCACATGCCATGTTTTTTTTCAATATCTCTTCTCTTCATTCATGTGGCCACAAGGTTATGATCCTCTCTCACCTAAAATACTATAATAGCCTCTCAATTAGTTTCCCTGTGTCAACTCTTTGCCAGCTATAATTCATGTTCCACATAACTGCCAGCATGTTCTTTTTATCCTAGTTCTGGTTGCCATATTTTATTTTTTTCCTTTCAATTAATTTATTTCATTTTAGTTTTCAACATTCACTTCCATAAGCTTTTGAGTTTCAAATTTTCTCTACCTCTCTTCCCTCATCCCTCCCCAAGATGGCATGCAATCTGAAAAAGGTCCTACATATACATTAAACATTTTCACATTAGTCATGTTGTAAAGTAGAATTAGAATGAATGGCAGAAGTCACAAGCAAGAAAAATCAAAAAAAAGAGAGAGCAAATTGTATGCTTTGATCTTCATTCAGACTCCATAGTCCTTTCTCTGGATGTGAGTAGCATTTTCCATCGTGAGTCTTTTGGAGTTGTCCTGGATCCTTGCATTGCTGAGAAGAGCTAAATCTATCAAAGTTAGTCGTGGAACAATGTGGTTATTACTGTATACAGTGGTCTCTTGTTTCTGCTCACTTCACTCAGCATCAGTTCATTAAAGTCTTTTAATATTTTTCTGAAATCTACCTGCTCATCATTTCTTATAGCATAATAGTATTCCATTACATTCATATACCACAACTCGTTCAACCATTCCCCAGCTGATGACCATCCCTTCAATCTCCAATTCTTGGCCACCACAAAAGTAGCTGCTGTAAATATTTTTGTATATGTGGGTTCTTTTCCCATTTGTATGATCTCTTTGGGATACAGCCCTAAAAGTGGTATTGTGAGGTCAAAGAGTATTTAAATTTTTATAGCCCATTTGGTATAGTTCAAAATTGCTCTCCAGAGTGGTTGGATCAGCTCACATCTCCAACAATCCAGTATGACATTCTTAAAACCCAGATCTAACCATGTTACTCCTCAGCTTGATAAACTTCAGTGGTTCCTTATTGCTTCTAAAATCAAATACAAATACCTCTATTTGTCACTTAAAGTTGCTCACCACATAGCTCCAACCTACTTTTCTAAGCTTATTATACATTATTATATAATATCTCATATGATATATATTATATAATATGAGATACTACCTAATGTATATTCTATATATATTCTATATAGTATTATACATTATTTCCCTTTATATATTCTATAGTTTGGCCATCTTTCTCATATAACATTACACATCACATCTTGTACTTTTGAACAAATCGTCCTCCATGCCTGCAATTCAAACCATTCTCACCTCTACCTCATAAAAACCCTCAAGTCTCAGATCAAAGGCCTTCTCTTATAGGAATCTCATCTTAATTCATCACTACCTACATTGAATTACCCTACAGATTACCTCTATTTACTGTGAATATATCACATTTTGCATTTACTTAGCTGTGTGCATGTCATTTCCCTCTGATAGAATTGATGGCAGGATCAATTCTATTTTTACTTCCGGATCCCCTTCTGGCACATAGAAAATGGCTAATTGCCTGAAAGAATGATTGACTGCTTCAGGAGGAACTAGATCCCTCTCACTAGAATGCTTCAGATAAATGCTGAATGATCATTTGTTAAACGTATTGTTGTGGAGGTTCTTTATAGGATATGGGATGAACCAAAGGATCATAGAGATCCCTCCAAATTCTCAATTTCTCTAATTCTGTGGTTTCGTTTTCTTAATATTCATATTGCCAACAACTGAGGTATTTGAATTTTTTGTCTTTGTGTTTTCATATATGAACTGGGAATTTCTCTGCAATTTATAATCTTAGAATATTTGAGTATTATAAAATTAAGCAACTCATTCAGGATCACATAGCTTGTATGTGTCAGAGGTTGGACCTGAACTCAGGTCTTCCTGACTCTTAGGGACCCTCTCTAAAATTTTACTGTCATGTTTCTCCTTTTGATTACTTCAGTTCCCCTGGTGAATCCTTCCTTGTTCCTGCACTAACATCTTCTTGACATGATTATTGTGCATAGTGTAATAAGGCTAAGAAAGCACTTTATAACAACCCTGTGTGGAAAAGTACAATATTGTTACCCACATTTTATCGATAAGAAAACTGAGGTTCAGATTTCTCTTTGACTTGCCCCATGTAATAATATAGCATATAATTGTTGCACCCAAGCTTTGAATCTACCATAACTCTCTTGATTTTAAAACTAACCAGCAGTCTTTTCCACAAAACCATGCTTATTAAGGCCTTTTTCCAAGTCCTCCTCAGATCTAAAGAAGGGATGGTAATGCCTGACTTTTCAAGCAGATTATAAGCATCCTTTCCATGATTTCTACCCATCCCCTCACTGAAGACAGTGTTCCACATATATTTTTGTTATCTCCTGTATTATCCCTTTGACAAAGACTTGCAAAGTGCCATGTACTAAGTTTGAAAAGCAGCCAGAGAAGAATGTATTTCCAAGAGAATCTCAAACAGAAAGAAGCAATCAGAGTGACTTAGAAAGAAAACAAGATTTTCATTACAATCCTGATACCTCATTACCACAACTCTCTCTGAGGTACCGTAGTTCCTTGAAAAGGCTATTACAGGAAAGTCCAAAAGAGGAGGAAATATGATCACTGAAGTTTGGCTATAAATATAAATTGTACAATCATTTTCCCTTAGCATTTTTGGTATCCCAAAAGGAAATTAATCAACAAACATTTATTAGGTGCTTACTATGTGTCAGGCACTGTGCTAAGGGATGGGGATACAAAGAGGAAAAGTAGTGCCTGCTCTCAAAAAGTTTCCACTCTAATGGGGGAGACAATATACAAACATGCAAATAAAAATAAGCAAACAGGCTATCTATGTGTATTCATATATACATATATATACACACACACATATATATACGTGTGCATATGTACATGATAAATACAAAATAATTAACAGAGGGAAGGCACCAGATTTAAGAGAGGTTGGGAAAGGTTTCCTGTAAAAGATGCTTTGAGGGTAGCCTGTACCTCAAGGGTATTACTAAACTCTCCACTATTTCTTGTCCATTGATGGAACTTAAAGGTGAAATTGCAGAGGAATTAGGCAGGCAGATTAGACATGTAGAACAATAAGCATTTCATGGGAGTATTTTAATTTACCAGGGAAGGCTTTCGCCATATACTGGAAAAAGCACTGGTTCTGGAGACAGAGGACCTAAGTTCAAATCCCTTTTATGACATTTATTACCTATTTGATCTCAGTCAAATCACTTAACCTAGACTTCAGTTATCTCTTCTAAAACTTGAAAAGGTTGGACTGTGAGATCTCTCCTACCTCTATAGCTATGATCCTATAATTATAAAAGATACTTGTAGCTTATGTCTTAACAGGGGTAACCTAAAATCCCATGTAAAGGGGACAAGGGAAACAGGCACAAATGTATCAGTCACTAGTGGTATGGAATGTACTTGGTCTTGAGGAAGAAGAATGCACAAGCTCTGGGTTTTCATTTGATAATCTTCAGATCAAAGCAAGGGGTCCAAGAGGTTCAATGACCCAATGAAAGATACCCTCTGGCTTTAACACTCAGGTTTTGTATCAGGTTCTCATCATTCCCCCTTAGTTCAACATGTCCACACAAGAATCACTGATTTGGTAGGGAAAGGTAGTACCTTGCTCTGGTACATTGACTTGGTCTGCTACCACTGATGTCACATACAGGGAGGTACAAATTGATATTGGAAGTATGCAACTTGGAAGGTTGCAGGCACAAGAGATTCCAGAAAAGGGAGGGTGTGCTAGGCAGTAGAAAAGGATGCATCTACACAAACAGAAAAAGCTTAGTATTAGAAAGCTAAGGTCCAGAAAACAAGAAAGACTTTTTTAGACAATCCTTACTTTGCAAAATAAGATTGATTTAAATTTACCTTTAAAATATAAAGTCTAAAAATAAGAAAACTCCAGGACTTTTTTTCCCTATGGGATTGAGGAGGGATGTGTTACAAAGTCAAATAAAAAAATAGTTGTTACTACTCCCATCAATAATATTGTTGGCCTTGGTAAAACATACAGTAATCCAGTGGTTGACTGAACCTTCAGAACATTTATTTTAGTTTGTCAAGTTATGCTCTCCTACTCTTGTCCTTGGATATATGCTTCTGTAAAAAAGTCACTGGACACAAGACCTACAGTGAATAAGCCTAAGATATTCTGAAATACAAATCTTTAGAATATTGTTTCCAAAATCTTTATTTTCCTAATGACATTAAAGATGTTCTTTCATATCCTTTTCTTTCTAATATTGTCATTATGAACTCCAATAACTTTCTATTAAAAATAAAAATGTCATTTCTCTAACTTACTTCAAACCACCAGAAATCCTATTGGTTTGAGGATTCTGGATTCAGGAATTTTAATATGATTTGTATGGATTGCATAAACTATCATAGGCCAGCAAAGTCAATAGTTAATAATCCTTGTGGAGAGATTACAGATGTTAAAGACATTAGAACTCCTTCACACTAACGTACTATGGATCTAATATATTAATACTCAGATGTATTTATAGTTTTAAAAAGGATTACCGAAAAAGCCCAATGCTTATCATGGAGATGAATTGTTAGTGGAAGATGTTAGGAACTATTATGGCTCCCAGAATATAGGTTTTCAGAGCTCAAAAAGACTTTAGGGAGCATCAAGGGCAACCTCTTCATTTAATAGTTGACCAAATTGACTTCTAGAGAGCTGAAGTGATTTGTTCAAAGTAAGTAATAACAACCAAGAAAGACAAATGAGGCTCTCTCCTTGATGGAATCAGAGGACTTAAAAAATCATGAAAAAGAAAGCCTTGGAAACAGAGCAAGAAGGAATCTAAAGCATTTTATGTCAAATATCTGAAGATTTCTCTATCCTCAGACATCTTTAGGACCTATCCCATAGAAAAGGATAGGGTATCCTCTGCAAAGTAAGAAAGGATATCTGAAACAGGTCTAATTCTGGAAGAATTGTCCCATTTAGATCTGTCATCCAGGGCAAGATACTAAGCAGTGATTATGGCATACCATAAACAAATAAAAAATCTGACAATTGGTTTCATATTTCATCATCCAAGCTACCTTATAGCTCTTGACGGATCAAAAAGTTTTCTGGGCACCAATCTTGAAAGTATGTCCGAGAGAATAAGAGGAACCATGGAATGAAAGTACTGACAAGCCCTCTTGCTCAGAAACTCAATAAAAGAATGTATGACCTTTTCATTCCTACTTTCTGTCTTCATCATTTTCAAGCAGCATCAGCATCAACATCTTACGGAAAATCCAGGTGCCTAGGAACCTTTATAATGAGGATAAATCTGTTTGCCTCCAGCAGTCCTTAGCCAAAAAAAAAACCAATTGGGTCACTGTATTTATTGTCAGCTCCAATGGAGGTGACATGAGGTGATTTTGATGGAAACATATGGAGAAAAATGTCCCAGCCTTCCCTTTTTTTCACCTAATGCCAGCTTCACAGTAGCCACTTGTCCTTCATTCTAGGTTATTTCTGACATACCCTTCTGATTGCTCAATCCCACAAAACCCTTGTGCAAATATGGCCTTCTCATTTGTAAACCCTAAAATTGTTCCCTTTATGATGTTTGAAAATGTTGATTCTAGTACTAAAAACAACAAAACCTCTATTCAGTTCTATTCAACCCTCAAAAGAATTGATTTAGCACTTACTCATGTAAGACAAGGTGCTAGTTACAGGAGGTACAAAGACAGAAACAGAAGAGTATCCTGAAAGCTACCTTTTCCTGAAGAAATACTATGTATACTTTAATACCCAGTCTATGTAAAACAAGTCAAATTTCCAAAGGGAGAGAATATTAGCAACTGAGAGGACTAGGAAAGGCCTTATTATTGAAGGAAATTCAAGTTTCTATAAGGAAGAAGTAAGGAGAAAATACATTTCCAACCTAGAAGACGCCCCTGTGTATTCAGAACATGAAATGTTGTGAAGGGGCAATGACTGACTGAGAAAGATGAGAAAGACAGGTGCAAATCAGACTGTGGAATGCCTTAAATGCATTCTCATAGATTCAAGATTTTGTGTTTTATCCTAGAGGCAACAGTGAGACATTGAAAATATTTAAGCAAAGAAGTAACAGATTAGACCTGTCTCTTAGATTTTGCAGTTCTATAGAGAAAGATAGATTGGACACGGAAGCAAGCACATTTTACTAAAATTGAGGTACACACACACACACACACACACACACACACACACACATTCCCCTAATTGATCAGTTTAGTGACCCTGTCAAAAAAAACAGGTAATTTGCCTAAGAATATATCACCTTCTTTGTGGTCACCAGTTCTTTTCTAATTACCATCTTTTTGATAATAAATCCTAGAATTTTGCTAGGAATCAAACTTATTGCACTATAATAGTTCCTAGACCCTATTACTGACAATTTCTTCTCTCTATCATTACCTCCTTTTTTTTTTAATAGGCAAAAAAGGCCATTTTTTGCTTCATTTCTTACCCTAACTTAAATCAGTGTTGCCTCAGACAAACCGAGACCTGGGAAAGATTGTAGAAGACATATAAAGTTCTTGAAATGGGGCTTAGGAATGTGACTATTTGACTATGCCTTAAACCCAAATCATTCTGGGTCTCACTGATTGGCCAATAACAGCCCCAACCCATGTCTCACTTGGTCATAGTTTGGGTTTTGTTGGCTCAGAATGAGTGTAAACATTTCTATAAAAATTTCTATTCTGGCCAGAAACCCTGAGGGTCTTCCCCTCCCAGAATAATTTTTTTTTTTGAAAAGATAAAAAGTACTTTTTTTTTGCCTCATTTCTTAAGTAGCCTTAATCACTTACATGGGGGTTATCTCAGAAAAAAACTGGGACTTGAGAGAGATCTCAACTTAAAAAAACCAAGGTCTCCCGCTCCACTGGGGGCCACCTCCAGTCTCTCTGATCTATGTTTTGAACACTGGACCCAGATGGCTCTGCAGGAGAGAATGAGGCTGGTGACTTTGCACAGTCCTGCCTCACTAAAATCCAATTCACTTGAAAGTCAAGACTTCACCTTCCTGATGTAATTGGTCCTCTTTCGGAACGAAGGACAAACAACAACCTTCAATTTACACTACACATATCTTGCTGATACACAGTTATTTGTATACTGTCTCTCCCTACTCCCTTCCCCGCCAAATGGGAGTTCCTTGAGGCAATATTTTGCCTTTGTATCCCTAGTGCTTAGCATAATACTAAGCATATAGTAATCCAGAAAGCACCTCATAAATGATTGTTGACTGACTGATTTTTCTTTCCTTGAAAGCCAGGACAATATGTTGTCTTTCTCCCCTCCTGCTCTATTTCTCCATGATCATTCAAATATTACCGACAGATCGGGAACCACATCCACCAATATTCAAAGTTACAGTTCATCTGGCTCAGATCAACTTGTGCTCATCAAGGATAGCTAAATGCTCTTACCATCCTTTTAAGTAATGTCACTATTAACTCCCTAGTCCCATTTTTGTCCTGTCCTTTCAGACCCAAAGGTGATTCTTCTTGGCAAAGAAAACAAGCAAAATAAAAATTCAGCAGCTATACCTTCTTGTGACTACTAGTTATCCTTGTTCCATCCATAAGGAACAGTGGTTCTATATTTTCTTTGATCATTCTCTTTTCCATGATAGAGATTTTTTTTTAGCTCATTATTGTCCTTAGCTTTTATCACCAGTCTCAGGTTATTTTGAACATTTAGACTCCTGACATTATTTCTGCAGGCTCATGACAAGCTTTCTTACTCATTGTCTGCCTTTTCTTCAATCTTCTATATGTATCTATTATAAAATCTAGGTTTTAAATCCAATCTCTAAAATCTTTTCTAGATTTAATTCTGCTATGTACAAATCTCTATTCTTTGTGTTACAAGGGATTCAAAACTAGTGAAAAGAATATAAACCTTGACCTTATGGAGCCTCCTGTCCTGTGGGGGATGAGACATGTATACAAATAGTTATGAAAGAACTTACATGATAAATTCATAGAAGCTTTACCTACTCTTTTTAATTTAGACTTGTTCCATGGTCATTTCTGGGTTTCTTTTTAATAAGGAAGAAAAAGGAAGGAAAGAACAAATAAAGGAAGGAAAGATGGAAGGAAGGGAGGACAGAAGGAAGGATGGAAGGAAAGAAAGAAGGAAGGAAGGAAGGAAGGAAGGAAGGAAGGAAGGAAGGAAGGAAGGAAGGAAGGAAGGAAGGAAGGAAGGAAGGAAGGAAGGAAGGAAGGGGGAAAAAGCATTTATTGAGCACATATTCAAAGATTTATTGTTCCTAAATGTCTCTCCTTTTGCCTGAGGTTTTTGGGTACTGAGAACTTCTAATGAGCTATTTCTTGGAAAATTATATAAATAGGGTTTTACTCTTGTGTTGACCAGGCCTCTTTTGAGTTCCATCATTTCAGATCAATCCACAAGCATTTAAGAATCTACTATGCACCAACCACCATGTTAGGTACCAAGGATATAAAGACATAAATAAAATTGTCCTTCATGTCACAGGTCTCTTAATTCAGTTCTCATCACTAAGCCCAAAGGGCTATAAAACTGTGTATGCCCTTTGATCCAGCAAAACCTCTACTAGATCTGTATCCCAAAGAGATCATAAAAAGGGAAAAGAATACACTGGTACAAAAATATTTATAGATAATAGGGGGAGGAGCCAAGATGGAGGAGTAGAGAGATTCACATATGCTAGCTCTGAACCCACAGCCCATGAATTACCTGAGGAAAGGGGATCCCAAAAAATTCTGGAGCAGCAGAAGCAGTACAACAATGGAGTGGAGGAGATTTCTGTTCCAGAGAGCCCTGAAAAACCGACACCAAAGGTCCATCATGCACCGGAGCTGGAGCAGAGCCCAGCCCTGCCCTGGCTGCGTGGCCCTGAGAAGAGCAGATCCGAGCAAGCTTCACGGAGGGAGTCTCCGGCTGCCGTGAAGGTCCCTCACCCCACAGGCACACAGGTCAGTGAGAGAAACTGTTTGGCTGGCTGAGAGGGGAGCAGGGTGTCTCCATAACTCAGGCCCCCTTGGGAGGCAGCAGTGGGGGAAGCAGTGGACAGGAGCTCCCAAAGCAGACAGAAGCTCGGATCCATTACTGAAGGTCTCCGCATAAACCCCCTGAGGGAACTGAGCCCCATGTGGCGGCCCTGCCACCTACTGAGCCCTTGAAATTAACCTCACACTGAATAGCAGCCCCGACCCCCCCCCCCCCACTGAAAGCCCTGAGAGCATTTGAATCTCAGACTCCAAGCACTAGCTGGGCAGATCCGGAGGTGAGGCAGGGGTGGAAAGGAATCTCAAAAGTCAAGTACTGGCTGGGAAAATGCCCAGAAAAGGGAAAAAAAATAAGACCATAGAAGAGTACTTTCTTGGGGAACAGGTATTTCCTCCTTTCCTTTCTGATGAGGAAGAACAATGCTTACCATCAGGTAAAGACATAGAAATCAAGGCCTCTGTATCCCAAACACCCAAAATAGATAATCAGTGGGCTCAGGCCATGGAAGAGCTCAAAAAGGATTTTGAAAATCAAGTTGGACAGGTGGAGGAAAAACTGGGAGGAGAAATGAGAGAGATGCAAGAAAAGCATGAAAAATGGGTCAATACCTTGCTAAAGGAGACCCAAAAAATGCTGAAGAAAATAACACCTTGAAAAATAGGCTCACTCAATTGGTAAAAGAGGTGCAAAAAGCCAATGAGGAGAAGAATGCTTTCAAAAGCAGAATTAGTCAAATGGAAAAAGAGGTCCAAAAGCTCACTGAAGAAAATAGTTCTCTCAAAATTAGAATGGAATAGATGGAGGCTAATGACTTTCTGAGAAACCAAGAAATCACCAAACAAAACCAAAAGAATGAAAAAAATGGAAGAGAATGTGAAATATCTCATTGGAAAAACAACTGACCTGGAAAATAGATCCAGGAGAGACAATTTAAAAATTATGGGACTACCTGAAAGTAGAGCCTAGACATCATCTTTCATGAAATTATCAAGGAACACTGCCCTGATATTCTAGAACCAGAGGGCAAAATAAGTATTCAAGGAATCCACTGATCACCGCCTGAAAGAGATCCAAAAAGAGAAACTCCTAGGAACATTGTGGCCAAACTCCAGAATTCCCAGATCAAGGAGAAAATATTGCAAGCAGCTAGAAAGAAACAATTCCAGTATTGTGGAAATACAATCAGGATAACATAAGATCTAGCAACTTCTACATTAAGGGATCAAAGGGCATGGAATAGGATATTCCAGAAGTCAAAGAAACTAGGACTAAAACCAAGAATCAGCTACCCAGCAAAACTGAGTATAGTACTTCAGGGGAAAAAATGGTCTTTCAATGAAACAGAGGACTTTCCTGCATTCTTGATGAAAAGACCAGAGCTGAAAAAAAAAAAATTTGACTTTCAAACACAAGTATAAGAAGAAGCATGAAAAAGTAAACAGCAAAGAGAAGTCATAAGGGACTTACCAAAGGTGAATTGTTTACATTCCTACATGGAAAGGCAATATTTGTAACTCTTAAAACTTTTCAGTATCTGGGTAGTTGGTGGGACCACACACACACATACACACACACACACACATGTACACGCATGCGTGCACGCGCATACAGAGACAGAGAACACAGAGTGAATTGAATAGGATGGGACCATATCTTAAAAGAAATTAAGGTAAATTGTGACAGAGAAATGTAGTGGGAGGAGAGAGGGTGAAATGGAATGGGGTAAATTATCTCTCATTCAAGAGGCAAGCAGGAGACTTTTTAGTGGAGGGAAAAAGAGGAGAGCTGAGAGCAAAACATGAAATTTACCTTCATCACATTCGACTAAAGGAAGGAATAAAATGCACACTCATTTTGGTATGAAAACCTATCTTACAATACAGGAAAGTGGGGGAGAAGGGGATAAACAGGGTGGCGGGGATGATGGAAGGGAGGGCAATGGGAAGAGGGAGCAATATGAAATCAACACTCTTGAGGAGGGACAGGATCAAAAGAGAGAATAGAAGCAATGGGGGGAAGGATAGGATGGAGGGAAATATAGTTAGTCTTACACAACATGATTATTATCGAAGTCATTTTCAAAACTACACAGATAGGGCCTATATTGAATTGCCTACCTTCCCAAAGGGAATGGGTGGGGAGGGAGAGATGGGGAGAAGTTGGAACTCAAAGTTTTAGGAACAACTGTTTAGTATTGTTCTTGCTACTAGGAAATAAGAAATACAGGTAATGGGGAATAGAAAGTTATCTGGTCCTACAGGACAAAAGAGAAGATGGGGACAAGGGAAGGGAGGGATGATAGAAGAGAGGGCAGATTGGTGACAGGGGAAATTAGAATGCTTGGTGTATTGGGGTGGGGGGAGGGGACAAATGGGGAGAAAATTTGGAACCCAAAATTTTGTGAAAATGAATGTAAAAAGTTAAATAAATATATTTATAAAAAAAGAAAAAGAAATAAAAATGCCAGTGATAACAGGAGGACATTCTGAAAATGAATGTTAGAACTTACCTTTTAAAATTGAGATAGTGCTCTGATGGCAATAGGCAGTGCTCCTATTCATAGAGCGATTTTTTTTTTTTTTTTGGAAATTGCCCCTTTCCTGTGTAATTCACATAAAAATAAAACTCATTAACATGGGCTATTTAGCATGGAATGAGTTCTAATCCTTTGTGATGGTAACTCTGGGTGGAATCTATCCCCCAGCATGGGGGCCTGGGGAAGAAGGGAAATGACTGGTGGTCATTAGAGAACTCAGAGCCCTTTTTGGAAATGATGGGGTGTGAGATTCTAGTGAGCGGGCCAAATTTCAACTCTGGTAATTACATCCTCCTACTATTTAAATTCCCCTTGTGATTTCAGTTGGCTAAGTTATCCAGTTTCCATCTCATAAAAACATGTAATATTGCTCATTCCAAATAGCTCTGACATTATTCCTCTCAAAAGAAGCTGAATTTGAGTGACATGGTACATATATGCTGAGAGTGTTTATAGACTCCTAAGGGTAAAAGGTCGCATGAAAATAGATTAAGACCTTGAAGTAACCTTGGAAATCATTTACTGCCACCCTTTCATTTCAGAACCTTTTCATTTCATTTCGTTTCATTTTGGGATTTTGAAGTGACCATTGAATTCTTTCTTTTTTTTCATATTGCCCTCTGAAAACCTAGGCAGTTTTAATTTATAACTTCCTAAAGTATGATACCCAAGCTTTTGTTTTTCTCATGCTTTTTAAATTGCCTAATGATTCTGAGATTTTTTTTCTCCTTGATCTATTTTCCAGGTCAGTTGTTTTTAATTACAGAGATATACATATATAAATATTATATATCACATTTTCTTCTGGTTTTTTCTAATTTTTTAAATTTTGTTTTAATATTTCTTATTATCTTATGAAGTCATTGCTTTATCTGACCTGTTCTAATTTTCAGAAATTTCAACTCTTTATAGAGTTTACTATCATCTGTCCTCAAGTATTGCCATTCTTTCCTCCCTACCTAAGCCATTTTGTATCTTTTCATTTTTTCTAGGTACTCTTAATAGTCCTTAGGGCCAGAACCTATTGTTTCTGAGGCTTTCCTCAGACTTGTGGATTTATTCTTCTTTCTGGGAATACCACTTGGGCTTCTCTCAATCTAAAGTATTTCTTTGTTGTGTTGAGATTTTTTTTTCTGTTTACTCATATCTCAGATCTCAATCTCTAGATTGGATTTTTATATCAGTACCTGTAATACTCCTGGATTAGGTGGGAAGGTCTTGTTTGATCCTGAATTCAATGACTAAGACTAGGTCCCACATTCTACAGAAATTTTCAGCCCTTTTCTCCTATGGTATTTCAGGCCCCGGCTCTGGGATGCTGGATTGGATACCACCTGGCTAAGTATTGGTCTACCCCTTTTATACCATGTGGTTCAAACATTATGGAATATGCTGACCACTGCTCTAGCCCTGTCTTCCCCTGTGGCTAGACCTCTTGAGTCACCTTGTGCTGGATGCTGCTCTGGTTCTATCTCTTGCTATGGGAAATGCTGCTTCACATTTCTCCTTCACCTACTCTGACTTGTCTCAGGATTTCTGCAGGATTTTGGGGGGTATCCCATAGAAAAGTTGATTGAATTTCTTTGCTTCTTTTCATCATTGATCCTTCTGGTTGATTTTTTAAGAGTTTGATGTGATGTTTGTCTATCAGTCAACAAGCATTTGGGGTCTGGGCTCCTCCTCCTTGTATGACTCCATCTTTTCATAATCCTCTCCCCTTTATTTTAGAAATGAGGAAACTGATTCACTTGCCCAAGGTGACATTGGTAATAAATTACAGAAAATAATCCAAACTTGGGCCATCTGACTTCAAAGTGAATTCAATAATTAAGGAAGGAAACAAGTGACAGCGAAAAAGACACTCATCTGAGAGTCAGAAGATCCTGGTTTTTCTCACTTCTCCTAATATATGATAGTTGGGCAGCCACTCAACCTTCCTAAGCCTTGGTTTCTTCATTTTTTAAAAGAAGGGATTGGACTAGAGAGCCTCTAAGGTATTTTCCAGTTTTAGATTTATGTTCCTATATTACAGTCCTATTATGTTCTGGGCACAGTAAAGGTCATTGAATACTCTTCAGCAGAGGATTAATTTGATTAGATCTTTGGATTAAGAACAGAACTTTGTCAGCTATATAGAGGTTGAGTAGGAAAGAGAAGATCAGTTAGGAAGCTATTGAAATGGTCCAAACAAGAAGAGTTAAGATTCTGAGCTAGGGTGGTAGCCATGTGCGTAGAAAGAAGGGGTCTGATGACAGAGATATTATGGAGGCAGAATCAAAGGAACTTGGTTATTGATTGAATCCAGATGTGAGGAAGAGTGAAGCACTAGTCTGAGATTACAATCTTGAGGACTAAAAGGATAGTGTTACCCTTAACATAAACAGAGAAGTTGCAGAAAGGAATTTCTTTGAAGACAAAAATAATGAACTCTACAGATACAGCAAATAAGATTCAGAAATAGTGACACATGATATCATAGCATTCCTTAAACCCAAAGGCATCAATTATTGGGGTAAAGACTCCCTATTTAATAAAAACTACCAGGAAAATTTGGAAGCAGTCTGATAGAAATTAAGTTTATAACATATACCAAATGCATAATGTTAACATATGATGTATAATTTTTTAAAATTAAAGAACAAAGAAAGGAGATATCTTTTACCACTATAACTAGAGGCATAATTCTTAAAAAAAATAATGTATTCTGATTACATCAAATTGGAACAGTTTTATCTAAGAAAAATAAATATAATCAGAATTAGAAGATAAACTACCTATTATTTTTACTCTCTCCCCCTTAAACCTTAGCTTCCATCCATGAAACTGTGCTTAGTCTCTGCATGCCTCCTTCCTCTTGGTAGACAAGTGATGGGTTAAAAGTAAAAAATGAAACATATAGTCTCAGACATGGTCAATATGTTGATCTCTTTTACTCAACTGTACTCACTTATTAGAGACAAAGGGGTTTCTATGGAAGAAATTAGTTAAGTAGTAATAGAGATGCAAAAAAAGGTCACCAATAAAACATTTTAATAAAAAATGAGTTCTGCTTTGTATATATTTCATTAAGGATTTCTATGGGAAATCCAGTTGGAGATGTCCAATAGACAATTGGCAATACAGACTGGAGCTCAATTAAAACAAAAAATACTTAAGACTAGATGTAGCAATCACTATAGGAATCACCTGCACAGAAATGACAACTTTACCCGACACCAGACAAAATCACCGAGAGATAAAATTCTAGAGAAAAGAGAAGAGAGCCCAGAACTAGAGCTCTACGGATTACCTACATTTAGAATACAGAACATGTATTATGATGCTGCAAAAGCAGTGGTCACATAGTTAGGAAAAGACTCAGGAGAACATAGTGTCTAAAAGCACAGAAGAAAGAGAATGTGGTCAACAGTGTCAGAAGCCACAGAAAAGTCAAGAGGGATGAGGACAGAGAAAATTCCACTGAGTTTAACAGTAAGATGACCGGTAACCTTGGAGAGGACAGTATTAATTGAGTGGCAGGGGCAGAAGCCATATTGGAAGGATCTGAGAAGTGGCTAAAAGGTGAGGAAGCAGAAGCAGTAAGTGTAGAAAGCTTCTTTTTCCTAGTTTTTTGGCAGCGAAAAGAAGATGAAATATAAAATGATAGCTTGTGGGAATGACAAGGCCTAGTAAAGTTTTGAGGGGGAGGGGTTTATTTTGTTTGTTTTGTTTTTAAGATGAAGGAAGTCTGGGCATGTGGAATCCCTGGATTCCTTCAAAGCTTAACTCACCTATCCTCTTCAACCTAAGGCCTTTCCTAATCCCTCTAGCTGCCAGTGCCTCCCTCCAAAAATCATTATGACCCCATCCCAAAGCCCTGAGAAACTGAGCTTCAGTTCTCAGCAGGCCCCCTTGAATCTCCTCAAAATGAGAAAGCCATCAAAAGTTAGTTTGAACCTGATCACATTTCCTAGATGAATAATATTTGAGGAAGCAGATAGATATGCTTTTAGTCAGATACCTCCCCTCCCTGAGGAAAACAGAGCAGATTCCAGGTACAACTTCTTGTTTCCCCTCCTGGCAGGAATAAAAGTCCTCTTTGGAGAAGGGTTGAGAGAGAACAAGCTAGAGATGCCTATTCTGCCTCCTTTTGACACACACATCAACAGGGCTTTGCCCACACTGCTGAGAACTAAAGCTTTCTGTCTCTTGCCAACTCTATCCTGTCCTCACATCAGACAGGACCTTCCTTCCCACCAATAGGAAAGAATCTCCTACCAAAGGGCTTTGGGACAGGAGTTACATTACCAGGTATTTATTTTTTTATATTTTTGTGTATACATGTACATGTTAACCCTTACAGAATATAAAGTCCTTGAGGGCAGAGATAATTTTAGTTTTGAGTTTGTATCACCAGCACCTGACACAGTGCCTAGCATATTGTAGGTGATAAATAAGTGGTTATAGATTGATGTTTGTAAGCAATAAGAAAGAAGCCAACAGATTGAGAGAGATTGAAAATTATAAAGAAAAAAGAGACAATTGAAGGGGAAAGCTCACAGAGGAGATGGGAGAAAACGGGATCAAGGATACATGTAGGGTGACTGGCCTTAGTAAGAAGGACCACATCTTGCTCTAAGACTTAAGCAAAAGAGGAAATGATATGGGAAGATGTTAAAGAAATTTGAGGTACAAAATTGTGGAGGGAAGGAAATGCTTTGTGAAGGAAAAGTCTCAGTGTTTTTCCATGAAACATAAGGTCCTTTCCTGAGAGGGAAGGTGGAGAGATAATGTGGATGGCTTAAGGAGAAAATAAGCAGGTTTGGGACCAACACAGCGGGAGTGTACGAGACAATCTAAGGAAAAGTCAGAGAGCTACAGCAGTGAGGGCCCAGTTGAGCTCAGATAACATCTAGACAAAAGAGCCCTGGATTCGGAATCATAAAGTCTGAGTTCAAATTCTTCTGTGCTACTTATTTTCTGTGTGATATTAACAAATAAATCTCTTAACATTGTGCATTAGTTTACTCCTCCGTAATAATCCTGCCTTATCCCCTACAGAGAAAGCCATCTCTTATGACTAGGAATAAAAACAAGAAAAAGAAACTTCTAAAAAACTAATCAGGGCATCAGACAAATCCCACGATATCTAATGTTCCACACCTTGAGTCCCCCACCTCAATAACAAGAGGAGGGAGATGTATTCTCATGTCTCCTCTGCAGAGACAAATCTGGTCATTATAATTACACAGCATTCAGGTTCTATTTTCAGTTTCCATTTATATTTGTTGAGGTCATCGTATGTGCATTGTTTTCCTGATTTTTGCTTTACTTCACTTTTAATCAATTCCTCTATCTTCGTTTGTTTCCCTGTGGTCTTCAAATTCATCGTATTTTTAGTGCAATAATATTTCATTACATTCATCTGACACAGTTTGTTTAACCATTCTCTTAGCTGATGAACATATACTTTCTTTGCAATGGAACAATTTTAGTTTAACTGAGTACTTTTAAAAAATAAAGTTCCTCTCTTTCAAAATTGTTTACATGAGGAAATAACCAAAAAAAAGGTAGATATCACGTGAGAAAACTGTTCTCTGAACTAAACCACAAGCCACATTAATCAGATATAATTTTAGCAAGGATGCTGAATGGGTGGTGTCTGGCATAAAAGAAGCGAGGCTAGACAACTCACTGTCCCCCATTCTCATATCATTGTTATGACCTTGACCAGTAACTGTTATGCAGCATCAGAAAAGCTGCAAGCAAAGGAGAGAATTTTATGTACAGAGATGGAGGAGAAAAAATCCATTTCAGAGGTTCCTGCATCATTAACCTTTCCTTCTTGATCAAATAGCATGTGCCAGGAGTAGAGAGACAGTGAAGCAGACCTAGTCAGGGAAGGGATGCTTGGGGAGACAACTGGATGTCAGATTCCTAAATGAGTATGGCAACTTCCCATGTCATCTGTCAAGAGCTCGGCCCAGCCTTCAGTGTTTGGCTCTATTCAGAGTTATGGTTGCTGTGGATAAGAGAAGCACTTAATGGGTGCTGTCTGCACTACTCCAAGCAACCAGATCTGCAAAACTGAAAAGGGAGATTAGTTGCAATACTTCTTGGGTCATTAGGGAAAAAAAAAGTAGACTTGCTCCAGGATAAAGATGCTAAAAATCAGGAAGGGTCTGAAAAAAATATATAGGCCATCTAGTTATCTGTAGTAGAGTAAATGACTTCCATGGAATTCTATTAATTCAATTGTTCTTACTCTGTTGCAGTTATCTTTCTGTTTAGGTTTCCTTCTTTTGAATAGCAACAGAATTGTCAATGTTGAGTTTTATTCATATTAAAATGGGAGGAAATGGGAAACGTTACCTAAATTATTCTAAGTATGAAAAAGTTGAATATATTAGGCCACAGTGCTGAGTTTGAATGGTTTATTTTAATAAATGGCCTATCCAATTTGAATGGTGAAAAGATATCTTGCAAAGATAAGGGAAAAACATACAAAAATGTAGGTGACTATATGGTGAAACCACCTGCTGAGAGAGCCTTGTCAAGAATTTGCCTGCTCTATGAGTTTCACTGACCAAGAATCCTGTTTCTCAATAAGAGGTGTACATATATAGCTAACACTGGGTCTCTGAAAAAATCTGAGAACTTTGCTCTGGAGGTTCTTGTTCCTTTTAATAGTTTCAATGTGGGCTATATAAGATAATTAATTTTGCAAATTGTAGCCCACGCCCCAACTAAAGTAAAACTCTCCATTTATAGATGAGGCCAACCACAAATCCAATAGCAAACGTTTAACTGAGACATAAAATTAATGTGAATTTTAAAAAGGAATAAAATATTAGATTCTCTGCCCCCAATCAGTGTCACCTCATGTTTCCAATGGAATGCAATCCATTCTTCCCATTTTGGGGAGAGGGATGTCTGATCGTGTGATTTCATTGATGAAGGGAATTCTCAAGTAAATAACATGTCTACTATACCTTGCTCCTCCTTAATCCCTGTTAATACCCTGGGCAGCTAGATGGTGCAGTCAGGAGGACCTGAGTTCAAATATCATCTCAGACACTTGACACTCACTAGCTGTGTGACCTTGGGCAAGTCACTTTACCCCAATTGCCTCATCCTGTTGAATATCTGGTCACTGAATTCAGATGGCTCTGGAGGAGAAGTGAGGCTGGTGACCTACACAGCCTTCCCTCACTCAAAACAAAGTCAAGTGCAAGTCATGTCATCATTTCCCTAATGGCATGGTCTTCTTCGGCAATGAAGGACAAACACAGTATCCTAAAAACAGCATTAATCCCCTAGCATATCAGAAGAAAACATTCCAAGTGGTAAATCTTTAGGGTTCACTGTTTTCTACCTCATATCATTTTACAGAAGTCTCTCAAGCCGGGCTAGTATATGCTGAAACTTCTTTGCTTAGTTCCCATTTTCCAGAGATTAAGATGGACTCTTGGGTTTGAGGATTACTATGGCCCTGCTGTTGTACATAACACTCCAACTTCCTCACTGACCATGCCTGCATCTTGCACCTTGATCTCTGCTGACTACAGCTGCATAGAATCACAGAATTTTAGAGCCGGAAGGGATCTGAGAAATCATCTAGTCTAATCAATATCTGAAAAAAGTTTCCCTTTGCAACCTACTAAACAAGGAGTCTTCCAATCTGCTTGAAAACATCCAGTGAGGTGGAATTCACTACCTCCCAAGAAAGCCCACTTTGTTTTGAAAGGGTTCTAATTATTAGGAAATTTTTCCTACCATCAAGTCTAAATTGGCCCTTTTCACAACTTACAACCAGTATTCCTAGTTCCGTCCTGTGAGGCCTAATCCCTCCTCCCACATGACACCTTTTCAAATTGTTCTTAACAGTTATAATACCCAGACTTCTCACTTTCAGACTAGACAGCCTCACTTTCTTCAATCAGTCCTCCTAGGTCATAGATTCAAAAGCCTTACCCACTTCTTTTAATGTTCACCTAATCAATATTTTTCTAAAATGTATGTGGAACTAAACACAATACTCCAGATACTGGAGGCTAGGTGGCACAGTGATAGAGAGGTAGGCCTGGAGGCAAAAAGACCTGATGTAAAATCTTGGCTCAGACACTTACTAGCTGTGTGACCCTGGGCAGAGAAAACAAAAGAAACCTGAGAAAGAACAACTTTCTGTTGGCAATTATCATAGCCCTATACATCCCAGATATGTACTGAACTCCTATGGGTCAGCATTTTTGCTACACCTTGCTTGGGACTAGGCCTCCAAGCCACTTCTCAGCAATATCCAAACCAGATCAGGGAGTAGGCAGTGCTCCTTCCTTTTTACTACTTCCCTTTTATGTGTTGCTTTACCCTGACTTGAATGGAACCCCCTTGGGGACAGGTACTGAGTCTCGCTTGTTTATTTGATTCCCTTTCTGCTCCCAGGTTAAAAATGTCTGATACCTAGTAAGCACTTAATAAGCCTTATCTCTCCCTCTCTCTCTTCCCTTCTTTTTCTACTTTTCTTCCCCCTCTTTCTCCTTCTTTCTTTGATCTCCCTTTTTCCCACAACTTTCCTTCCCTACCTTAGCTATTTATGTGCTTTAATCCTCTTGGCATGAGTCTTCCAGAATTGTACCTTGCTTTTGAATTTTTCCTGTTACCTTCCCTTGCTTCCAACTTCTGTACTTAGCTTTTATAAATCCAAGTTGTTTGTTGCCTTTTCTATGAACTCACTTTGGCATCTTCAGACAATTCCCATTATTACTCATTGACAGAATTATTTTACTTTTACATCACAAGAATTTTATTCGTGAGAATTTCCCATCCTTCCTGGGCTGACTTTCACTGAAGAATTTTAGTCCATGGGGTAATAGCAAGGACCCTAACATACACGGGAGGGTCTGCTATACAGGTTCTTAGATCTGTTTTTCAAAAAGGAAAGCAATTTTTAAGGGGTAAACAATCACTTTAATGAATCGTATATATCATTCACTTAGTTGAGGGGGAAAAATCAGCACTCTGAACCTCAGAGAAAATACAGAGAAATAAAGATCAACAGCCAGGGCTTACAACTGCCTGACCAAAAGCAATACATACATCACAAATCGACAGACAGATGCAACTGTCTAACCATTACACACATACATAGCTACCTGAGAGAGAAGCACCAACATCTGGGGTGTGTATGTGTGTGTATATATATCTATATGTAGATATAGATATAGATAGATAGATATGCATACATACACTTTTCAGAGCCAGAGGGCATCACAACCCTTGAAAACCAGTGCCTCATTAGAATTAACAAAAGATGTGGGCCTTCCCACAAAACAAATCTCACCTAATCAACCTTCCCTCAATGTTCAGGCCCATTAATGGGTAGGGAAGTTCTTTAACTCTTATTAACATAATTAACATTACAATGGGACATTCCTACCTTCCTCTGAACCCCTTGATACCAACCACTCAAAATGCAAGTTTGTCAGACTACCCCTGGCTTTCCTCTCCTTATTTGTCACATTAAATTCATTTATGTATTCATTTTCTTCCAATGAAGAAATGATGGGAAAGCCATCATTTCTTCACCAGCACTCTTTCCTCACCTATCAGTGAGAGAATCATATGCAGAATAGATTTTCCTCTTATTGGACACTTCCTTTTTGAAGGACAAAATTATCAAGACAGGTCAAAAAAGTTGTGTGCTATTTGTTTGTGTTGGAGAGAAACCTCCAACTGTTCTCAGATAATTTAACCATCTTTCTCCCTCTCCATCACTATTATATTATGTCTTTATGCCAAGTTTGTGATATTCCTTGAGCTTCTCACCTATTTTTTTTTCTCCTGGCCAAGTGTATTATAGTATATGCCAGTGGAATAATTGCTTCTGTTTCTTCCTCCATTAATCTTTACCTAAATACTCTCCATCAGGCTTCTTTCATCTATTTCTTTACTTTCCTCATATGAATAAACTTTTTTGATACATAACACTAGCCCACTCCACAAGCCCTTTTAACAATCTCATTTCTTATCAATGTATCATACCCACACAGAGCCACAATCAATTCCCAGGTCTCATGTTCCCCAAATTCAGTGATACGTAAGAGGTCAAATCTGAATGCTTAGGTTAGGACTTCTGGCAGGTCCATTTCTTAAAACTTTTTGCTTTTCAGAATACTCCCCCAATGATGCCACTCTTGTACTACCAAATGTACAGTATTCTTAGTAATATAGTCCATGAAATTTCCCTTAATGACTGATGCTTTCTGAACACCAAGCACTATGGGAAATGAAGTTCTAAGAACTTTCTCTTCAGTCATAACCCTGATAGCTGCAAACGACCATGACAGAAATTAGACAATTTTTTAAAAAAGAAACATTCAAACAAAATATTATGAGAAATTTAAGGACAAAGATATTATTTGGGATAGGGAGATCAGGGAAAGTTTCACGAGAAAGGTAGCACTTTTCTCCTTGTCCTTTCTTTCACTAGAGAAATCTAAGGATTATAGGAGAAAAAAAAGACATTTTAGAGGTCACTAATTCCAAACCCATCTTTTTACATATGATATAACTGGGTTCTAAAAGGACTGAGAGACTTATCCAAGACCTCACAGGTATTAACTGGGAGAGCCAAGATATGAAATCAAATCCTCCAAGTCCAAATACAACACTTTCCATTATATCACTCTTAGTGAGAATAAACATTATTTTTCTTAGACACTTTTGAATTGTTATTGCGCTTTTTCATCGTCAGCATGTTCAGTTCTGGATATCAAATAACAGGAAGATCTAACACCTTGAATTCCATAATTGACATATGGATCACATTTGAAAAATATGCAACATTCCATACTACAGTTTCTCAGTTCACTACATAGAGATTTTCATTGTTATGTTCTTTGGGAGTAAGACTGATCACTACAATTCATCAGATTTTGAATGCATTTTTTTAAATTATTGTAGGTGAGATATAGATATACTGGTTTATTTTTTTTCTGGTTCTGCTTACTTTACTCTGCATTGATTTATAGGACTCTTCCTTTATTTCTCTGAATTCCTCACATGTATAATGGCATGAAATAATAGTAAAAAATAGTATTATATACGATATTTTACACAATTGCACGTTAAAACAAATTTTTAGCATTTTTTAAAAGTTTTTAAGTTCCAAATTCTATAACTCTCTCTCTCTCTCCTTTCACCCCTCCCTCAGGTGGTAAGCAATCCAATATAGTTTATATATGTACAATCATTTAAAATATTTCCACATTAGTCATTTTGTAATTTGAAAATTCAAATAAAAAAAGGAAAGCAGGAAAGAAAGAAGGAAACAAAGAAAGAAAGCTAAAAATAGTATGCCTCAGTTCTCTCTCTGGGCGTAGATAGCATGCTTCATCATGAGTCCTTTGGGATTTTCTTGGATCATTGATTGCTGAGAATAGTTATCCTATAGTTCTTCATCATACACTATTGTTGTTACTACATACAATGTTCTCCTGGTTCTGCTCACTTCACTTTGCATCAGTTCATGTAAGTCTTTCCAGGTTTTTCTGAAATCATTCTGCTTGTCATTTCTGATAGTACAATAATATTCCATCACAACCTTACACCACAACTTGTTTAGCCATTCCCCAATTGATGGGTATCCCCTTGATTTCCAATTCTTAGCCACCCAAAAAGGGATATAAATATTTTTGTACAAATAGGTCCATTCCCCCTTTCTATATCTTTGGGATATAGATCTAGCAGTGCTACTGCTGGATCAAAGGGTGTGTAGTTTTATAGCCCTTTGGGTATAGTTCCAAATCGTTCTCCAGAATGCTTGGATTAGTTCATAACTCCACTCACAGTACATTAGTGTACCAGTTTTCCCACATTTCCTGCAACATTAATCATTTTCTTTTTTTGTTATATTAGCCAATCTGATAGATATGATGTATAAAAATAGCATTATATCTTTATTTATTACAGATTTCCTTTTGCCAGTTCTCAATCCATGGACCATTTTGTTTTGTTTCGTCTATTAATATGTTTTATATATGAAAACTTTCTGTCTTTGTTCTTGGCATATAAGTCCAGTTACTAGTAATAGTCCAACTAAGTAATTTTATTGCATATTTATAAATCATTTCCCAGAACAATTGGAACCATTCACAATTCTGTCCTCACTATAATTAATGTGTTTCCCTTGGTCCCTCCAACATTAACTATTTCTGTCTTTTATCATCTTTGCCATTTTGATGGAGAAGCAGGAGAAAGAGGAGTAGATTTGTAGTCAAGGGGCCTGGGTTATAATCCTGGTTTTGCTACTTAGTACTTGTGTAACCTTGAGCAAATCAGTTAACGTCAATGTACTTCAGTTCCCCATCTGTACAATGATGGAATTTTCCTAGATGGTCTCAGTAGTCCCTCCCAGCTCTGTGTCCTTGATTCTATAAGCAGTCTAACATGAAACCTCAGAATTGTTTTAATTTTTCTTTCTTATTAATAGTGATTTGAATAGTTTTTCATACAATTGTTAATAGTTTGCAATTCTTCTTTTGAAAGATATTTGTTTATATTTTTTTTTTTACCTTCCTTTCCCTCCCTCCTCCTCCCCTGCCCTGCCCCATAGGGCAATCTGTGACTTCTTTTAGATGACAAGATAAAAGATATAAGAGTTGATGGAAGAGGGGTTGGAAGAGAGAAAACTTGGATGGTGGCCCATTTGCTATCTATTCATATGAAAAAACATTGTTGGCATAACCAGGACTACTGATGGAAACAGTGTACCATCTTTTCTCCCCCCTTTTTATATATAAACACTGAAACCTGACAGAGACTCATTGTATTATTTTAGCTGTCAAGTGATATATAATAGTGATAAATCACTGCGGGTGTGCATCTTTCAGCCAGCTCCAGAGCAACACAAGCCAGGGTGCTGCTTGGAGCATCCTTCACATTCTGAGAGGAAGGATGGTGCCACACCTATTTTTGAGCTCATTTATATGGGTGACCCATTTACACCATCCACACATCAATGCATAATCCTGAAGTAGCCATATTAAAAGTGACAGTCCTTTCCTGGGGTTTTCAAAAGGTCTTTTGATTTCCCTGTCTCTTACCTTTATGAAACATTACTGTGTAACACCATTTTCATTTTGTTTTTAGCATTGACTTGATTATTTATGTTCTACTGCAGAAACTTTGTGTTTTTAGATTTCTACTATGGATCATTAGTAACAACCATTTAAAAGGACCTAAAAGAAAGCCAGACTAGAAAAATCCATACTCTCTTCAAATTTCTGTGCAGGGTCTTCACATTTGTAAAACTGCATTACCTAAGGATTTTTCTACTTTAGTTTTCTCATAAATTCTTTTAAGTTTTAATTATATCAATCATCATCATCTATTTATGAGACCTTACCAAGTGCTTTCCTCAGAACTCCTACATGAGTATTATTAAACTCATTTTAAAGAAGAGGAAAACTGAGGCTAAGTGAATAGGTCCCCATTGCTACATGGGAGAGCCAAATTCCAAGTGTTCCTTCTATTATACCACATTGCCTTTCATTCTTAATCAACTCAGATATTTCTTATCAACTGTTCCCTCAATGTCAAGCTATTTGTTTTACTTGTAATTGATTTCAAAGTCATTCATACAGCATGGCTAATCACCAGTAGTAGGTAATTATATAAGAATCTTCATGAATTCTGATTTTCATATTAAATTAGTCTTGATTCATATGGACCTAATCTTTCTATAATCATTTACTGAGTTTATTTCATTCTTCCATGTGTGTAATCTCATAAATGAAACCAGGATTCATAGATAGAGATTTTAAAGATCAGTTCTAGAAAACTAGGATTCAATTATGGTAGTAAAAAAAACCTGATATTTCTCTAACACTTTAAAACTTGCAAAGGGCTTTACAAACATGAGCTCATGTGATCCTCATAGAAAAACTAGAAGTACTCATATACAATGCTAGACATGGTTATTCCCATTTTACAGATAAGGAAATAGAGGCTTATAGACATTGGGAATGTGTGTGTATTCGTCCTTTGTTGCCAAAGAAGGCCATGCCATCAGAGAAATAATGACATGACTTGTACTTGACTTTGTTTTGAGTGAGGGAGGGCTGTGCAGGTCACCAGAGCCATCTGAATCCAGTGACCAGATATTCATCAGATGACTGGAGATGACCCAGGGTGAGGCAATTGGTGTTAAGTGACTTGCCCAAGGTCTCAGCTACTGAGTGTCAAGTGACTGAGGTGAGATGTGAACTCAGGTCCTCCTGACTCCTGCACGAGTGCTCTGTCCATTGCACCACCTAGCTGCCCTCATTGGGAATGAGCTACAGAGGAAATAGTACTAGATCTCACATCAGGGGATCTGGGTGAAAATCTTGCTTCTGGCACTTAATAAGAATCAAGAAGCATTTAATAAGTAACCACCAGGTGACTGGCATTATTAGGCACTCAGGAGAAAGACAAAAAGGAAATAACTCTTGCTCTGTCTCAGAGTCAGGATTCTATCAGGGAAACAACATGTATCTATATAAGCATTACAGAATAAATACAAAGTTCTTAGCACTCATAGTAACTGTTTAACAACATTTATAACCTTTCTACCTACCTGCTACAGCCATCAGAAAAAACACAATAGTTCCAAACAAAATACATCTAATCAAATTGTATAGAAAATTAAGTGACAAGAAAATACACTGAGAAACAGAATTTCCCATAAATTACTATATCATCAGTGTTAATGTGTAATACTGAGAAAATACATGACCACATGCAGAGAACATGTAGCCAGGAAACATGTGAAGCAACATAAAGGAAACATGATCTGGGAATATGCCTATTTAGGGCCACTTTCACGTCTGGTACTATAGGGTATTTGGTGTTTACTGATGGTTTAATAGCGCTACTTAATGGTGCAGGCCTGGTATCTCTTCCTGATGCTGAATATTGAATCTCTATTAGTGACCCCATCTCCATTTCCTGCTGGGGGTCAAACTCTACTGAACATCAAGTCTCCTCTCTGAGTACTGGTCTTTAGGTATAAGGTTGGCTGAGCTGCTCTCTGCTGAGCTGTGAATTGCTGGTGATGTGCAAGAGACTCAGTCTCTTAGATTGCTACTCATTTAACTCTATTACCTCTGCTAGTCCCAAACATAAGAACAGGATGATAACCAAGCAGGAGGATAATCGAGCTCTGCTGTGGATAAGAAGCCCTCAGGCTAGGATTAAGTCCCTTCTTATAATTAACTCTTCTGGCCCTCCAAGTGTTTGTTCCAGCCACCTATATGATCTTGAATTAGGAAATCCTTTTTCATTCCTGTCAAATCCCTGGTTGTTAAGCTATGTATCCTCAAACCATTTCCAGGACTCCACAAAATTACAAAGGAGCTTTGTAGGAAAAGGACACCCTAATAGCTAGAACTTCTATAGCATTTAAGGTTCTCAAAGCTCTTTAGAAATGTTACTTCATTTGATACTTACAAGCCTGTGAGATAGGTGATGTCATTATCCCTATATTTCAAATGAGAAAACTGAGCCCAAGAGAAGTTAAATGACTTGCTCAGGTTCACACAACTAGTAAGTGTCTGAAAGAGAATTTAAAAGTCAGGTCTTCCTGATGCCAAGTCAAGTGCTCTGACCACTGGGCTACTATATAAAATTCCTGGCTTCCATACAAATCTAGTTACAAAAACAAAAGGAGAAAGCAGTAAGACTAGAGAGCTCTGCAGAAGAGCCCTTGTTCCAAATTCCTGACAATATTACACTTTCCTGCCAACAACACAGCCCCTGTTCTTTACTTAGAATAACTTCCATCTACAGTTGCAAAGGATTCCTTCTATTCCAATATCCAATAGCATTGGTTTCCTTACCATTCTTTGAATAAGAAATTTCACCTACTGATTCTGGACATTTGAACTGGCTCTTCCCATGACTGAAATACAAAGATAATATTTGTAAAATAGCATAATGTGTATCACACTGTAGGCACTTAAATGTTTCCTTCTTTTCTTCTTTTTTCCTTCCTTTTCTCTTCCTTTTTTTCTTCCTTCATTCCTTCTTTCTTTCTACTCATCTCTGTCTCCTTGCTTCTGACTTTCTACAGGAATCCATTCTCAATTTCCCTGAATTCTCATATCTCCTATTAATTATTTTCAATTTATCTTGTATTTATCCTTTTGTCCATAATTATTTGCATGTTGTCTCGCCCATTAGATTGTTGATTCCTCAAGAACAGAGACTATTTTTGCTTTTCTTTCTATCCTGAATGCTTAGCACAGAAGCAAGCATATATTAAGCACTTAATGAGGACTTATTGGCTTGACTTGACTTGACTTTCAGTAATCTGTGCCCACGTTGAATTGTTTTTCAGTTGTGTCAGATTCTTCATGACCCCATTTGGAGTTTTCTTGGCAAAGATACTGGAGTGGTTTCTCTATATCCTTCTCCAGCTCATTTTACAGTTGGGGAACTGCGGCGGACCAGGTTAAGTGGCTTGTCCAGGGTCAATTAAGTGTCTGAGGTCAGATTTGAATTCAGAGAGAGCAGTCTTCCTGACTCCATGCCTGACACTCTATCTGCTGCACCTACTAGCTCCCCACTTGTGCCCATAGCAGCACTGAGATGTGTAATAGTGGATCAGTTCACTTGGAGTCAAGAAGATCTGGGATTTGATCTTGCCTTAGATGCCTAGCAGCTCTGTGATCTGGGCATGGCATTTCACTTCTCTCAGCCCCTTTTTTCTCCTTTGGAAAAGGGAGAAAATAATAGTACCTATCTCTCAGGGTTGTTGCAAAGGTCAAATGAGAGTATATATGTAAAGTGTTTTGCAAACCTTAAAATGCTATGTAAATGCTAGTTTTTATTACAGTGTCTAATGCTAAACCTTTTACAGGGGAAAACACTTAGTAAATAAGTCAATTTTGATTTGATTTAATGAGGCTAATAGATGAAGGGAAAAGCAATAGTTTAGATGGGTGGTACAATATATCTACCTTTATTTTCATCAGAGGGTGAGCATTATCCCCCTTCAGTATATAAGACAGGCCAGCCTGCCTCCAACCCCATATATGAAATTATACCAATTTTCATCAGAGCTGTTTGACCCCCAATGTGAATTGCTTCAGCACACACCTGCCTGCCTGATAGGCAAATCATGCACAATCACTCTGGAAGCTTCTTAAACCCTGATTAATAGGAATTACATGCACATGGGAGAAAAATAGGCTGCTGAAGATGGAGATGGAATCTTCCCCCCAGTCTGTGGTGACTTACCCTCTGCCTCTTGCTGGTTACAAGAAAATTAACTCAAAATCAATCCCTCAAATTAGGAGTGAAAAAGCAGGCTTGAAACATCCCTGCTTCTGTTTTTTTGGTTCTGACCCAAGGCAATTTAATTTCAGATCGGGATGTCTGTCTGGCTCTGCCTACCCTTCCTAACGCAAATATGTTAGCAAGTAGTTTTTTTTCTGAAAATTCAGCTTGCCTGACTGAAGCAAAGCAAACTCTCAGGGGAAAAAGATTTCCAACTTAGGGTTCCTTGTAGTCTCTTCTGACTCCTGCTCACTCCCTCAAGGAACCCACTCTGGATATGTCACTCAATGGGAATAGGAAAGGTGATCTGAGACAGCAATGGCATCCAAGAGT
This sequence comes from Bettongia penicillata ogilbyi, assembly GCA_023548195.1. NCBI lineage: Eukaryota > Metazoa > Chordata > Mammalia > Diprotodontia > Potoroidae > Bettongia > Bettongia penicillata. Next base: position 1,366,838 of record JAJHZJ010000330.1, read on the forward strand.
GTTAACTATTATTGGCTACAGCTTCCTCACAGCCAAACAATGATACCTGTTGGAAATACATCTCATGGCCAATAGATTTTGGAAAGAATGTTTGGTACGAAACAAACAGGAGGAAAGTGTGCAAGTGTTCCCTGCATGATATGTGACTATCTTTCTTGCGAGGTACTCAGTGCCCATCTGACCCTTTAAAAATAAAATTCACCCCACAAGCAAATCACAAAGAAGAAATTAGGACATATAGTAGTCATAATACAGAAAAAAGGAAATTAGGCTTCAGACTAGATATTTTACAGGTGATTCTCTCCCTGAGGGAGCTTTAGTCATTATTTGCATGACGGGGGAAAAATCCCATTAAATATGAGGTTTAGAAAGCTTGAGCAATAAAGATATTTTTAAAAATCTTTTCTTGGTTATTAGAAATACCAGGCACATAGCCTTTTAAAAATCCAATCATCCAAGCAACATTTATAAAATGTGGTGCAAAGACTACAAGAAGATCTTAGTTCAGGACCCAGCTCTGACACTAACAGTGTCATTTTAGCCAAGTCTCATACTCTCTGGGTCTTACGTCGTCATCTCAATTCAAATCAATATGTGTTTATCATAAACTTGATATGAACAAGATATGTGCTAAGTGCAAGGGATAGAAAGAAAAATTGACAAAGCAGTCTCTGCCCTCAATGCGATTTCACTCTCTTGTAAGCATCCCTTTTACTGGCAGGAATAATATATTCCACAGATGTGCTGCAAGGATCAAATAAGAAGCTATTTTTAAAGCCCCATATGCTCATGAATTATTACTATTCATAGTTTTTATTAGTGTCTTGTACACGCCAATAAACTCTACTAAATAAACCTCTACTAAAATTCTACTCAGTCCTACTCGTGCATTGTGGTACAAAAGCAACCCTATGAAGGATTAAGGTACCTATAAACCAGACATGACTCAAATTAACCTCACACATATCAGATTGGCAAAGTTTACCAAAAAAGGGGGATGACAAATATTGGAGGTGCTATGGGGAAAATGGAACATTAATACACTGCTGGTACAGCTATGAACTGGTATAATCTGAAACTATGCCCTTAAATTTACTAAACTGCATACATACTCTTTGACCCAGAAATCAGATTGCTACATCTATACCCTGAATAGATTTTTTTTAAAAAAGAGGAAAAAGATCTATATGTACAAAAATATTACAACAGCCTTTTGTCATGGCAAACTAAAGAGGTACCCATCAACTGGGAAATTTCTGACCAAAATATGGCATATGAATATAATGGAATAGTATTATGTTATATGAAATTATGACAGGGATAAAACCTAGGAAAATTTGCTTGAAGTAAACAGAACCATAAATCACAAAATAATTTATGTAATAATAGTAACATTGAAAAAAGGAAAAAACTGAGAGACTTAGGATCTTGATGAACACAACTAACCCTCACATCAGATGACAAATGATAAGGAAGTTTACCACCTTGCTAATTGACAGAGGTGATAGACTCAACATGAAAGAAATGCATTTCTCAACATTGTCAACATGGGGATTTGTTTTGTTTGACTATTTTTTTAGTCCAATGGGATGGAAAATATATGTTCGTTAATTTTTTTTCATTTAAATAAATTGTAGTTAAAACTTTGTAGTACAATGCAAAGTGACTGGATTTGGCATCAGAAGATCAAAGTTCAAATATTTGCTCCAAAATTTACCAAATATGTGACATGGAACTAGTTATTTAATCTCTCCTGATCTCACTTCTCATCTGTAAAATTAGGGGCTTAGATTAAGGACTTTGGGGGATCCTTCCAGCTCCAGATTCACAATCATACTCAAATTCTACATGATAATTACCAAGTAGTCATAATTTAGAAGATTCACGATGTCAAAAGCAATCTTAGATTATATTGATAATTTAAGGCTATAAATCAACATAACAGAAACATGGAACGTAAGATTTGGAAGGTATATAAAAAGCTATCCATGCTTTTATAAACAGAGGAATCCAACCTCCATGATTTTATAGACAGAGGAATGAAGCTTCATTCATTTAAAAAAATGAAAAATCTTAGAGGAGAACCCATATTTCTTGATATGTAGTCTTGTGTTCTATTTCCTCTCTTATTGTTTGAATAAGCTTCTTTTGAAAGAATATTATTTTCAAATTATATTTTCTTTAATAAAAGATCCAGACACACAAAAATGTACAAGTTAGAGAAGACAACATTTGTGAGGCTTCAATATTTCATTTCCAACTGCAGCATTTAAAAAAAAATCAAATTTGGTATGCACACTTAGGCAAATACTTTATACTTTCTGATGATAATAATCAAATACATGGTTATCAACAGGACATATTCTGATATAGAAACAACTCGGACAAATGTTGAAAAAAATGGAAAGAGAGCTGCCAAAATGGGATGCAAAAAATGTCATGAACTGAAGATCACACAACCTGAAGTCATAGCTCAGCCAGTTGATAAGGTAGGATAAATAACAGCCTTCATTAAAAGATTTTATGAAATGTCAATTATTTCCACTATCAAATAGCCCTTTCTAAAAGAATTTAATTGTCAGTCTAATGGTTTAAGAATGTATTTCTGTTTAAATTTGGTTTACATTCATTTATTCTTTTCTTTCAGATATCTAACTCATATATATATTTTTTCAAGAAGGTCAAATTGTAAAAGAAAAAAAGTATTTTCTCCAAATAGTAAATTGGTTGAGATCTATTAATTGGGTGTAAGAAACTATGCCTTTTGTATCTAGAAATTGTTGGGTCTTAGAAAATTGTTGGGGACACTTTAATCTTGATTTTTAACAACATCTCTGATATTGGCTACCATGACTGGTTTAGACAGGAAAGAGAAGACATGTAAACTGTTTGATTTTTCAAAAAATAGACTAACAAAATTCATGGTGTTAAAAAGATGTCAGACATGCTTGCCTCTGTTTTCATTTTCTGCAACAGACCAAAGTTGTTTTGTTAAAGAGTCATTTTTAAAGGTTACACAAAAAATAAGAGATCTAGTCGAGTTTCTGACACTGAACACTGGTAGAGAGGTCATAGTAGTAGGAATTGGGAGAGTGTTAAACATACAATGGAAAGTTTGCACAAGAAATTGATTTAACCTAGATAAATTACTAACTCAATTCCATCCCTCTGCAAAATATAATCTTGATTTCTACTCTCTTTTGGACTTCTTTGTCCCTTCCAAAATACCTGAAATTAAACAGAAAGCAAAGTCCCTGTTTGTCTACAAGCCAAATAAATAGCTGCTTCGTTCACCATGTCAAAGGTCACATTCACATCCGAGGGCAGTATAGAGCTATTCTGGTGGGGAACCAAGAAATATAAGGAATTATTTGTCATCACTGTGTCTACAAGTTTCAGTTGAATGTTAATTCTTTCCTTTAGGATCCTGTCAGTGGCTCTCAGATCTTACTCAGCATGTGAGACAACAGTTTGGAAGGTGGGCATGAACAACTCTATTACTGTCACCTACTCTCTGCAGCTATTACAAAGCCAAGGAAGACATGCTTCCCTCTTCAAAAGTCTTACAACAGGCCCTAAAAAATTTAAGAATCAATGAACATAAGGACCTTGGTCTAGCCACATGGGCTACCCTTTAGAAAAAATAACTTCTATTTCTGATTTGTTTGGCATTCTGTAAATTGTGCTGTTACTGGAGTGGTTAAGAGTCTTGATATTAACATTTGTTGAGAAATCTTCATAGGAGAATGTCCATATTGAATGGCAGTAGGCCTAGTATTACCAGATGGCATAAGTAGGACAGACATACATGAAAAATAAATGTTTCTGAATGGTTTCATGCTTCAAAAAAATCAAAGACCCTCATCTTAAATGAAAGCCCGATACCATGTTTTACTTAATGCAAAACAAGTGAATAAATATCTTACATTTGTATGTACAAGTAATATTTTAAAACTCTGTCATATACATTAGAATATTTTATCCTCCTGTGTTTTTACTATACTTTGATAGGTCTGAAATTTCACTAACATAGATATTCTCTTTCCATCACATGGAGATCATAGCTCATCCATGCCCTTTCAACCTATGCAATTATCATCCATAACTCCTATGAATCTTGTACAGAGAATCTGATCAACTTGTTAAGAATCTAGATCTCTGAGTCTCTTAATATTTCCTGAGTTATATCAAAACACAAGGACTGTTAACCCTCATTTGACATGACTGTGATTTTGATATCATTTTTTGGTGATTTGTCTAGCTCAAATCCTTTAATTATAACAAGAAACATCAGTAGCCATACGAAATATGAAGCAAGCTGAGAGTTACTTTTCATGCTTCCAGTATACCACATAGCAACTTTGAATGTCCTTCTTCTGGTTATGTGTACTTTTTCCCAGAGAAATGTGCATTGTGAGATGATGAAGAATCTCCTTTATTGGCAGCAGAGCTAAAAAGCAGATGACACTGTGGATGTACAAAAGGGACTAGCCTACCTTCTAGTCTTTCTCTTGTATCTGACTCTCCTATTTGGAAAATAATGTGCTCTGTCTGTAAACTCTCATGAAAGGGAAGGAAGGGCTAAAAGGATGGAGAGTGCTCATTTCCTCCCCTACCCTACCATTATCCACTGCATGGAAGGGGTGGGGTCCTCTAGGTAAACTTGTCCAGGCTCCTAACTTCTTTTGCTGAGTAGGTGACCAAACTCAGTTCTTGAGGTAGACTTGTTCAAGCATAGAGGCAACTATTTCACTGCCTGAGGAAGCCTGTGGATGCTTTTTCAGAATAAATGTTTCTTAAATGCATAAAATAAAATACACAACAATACCAAGGAAATCAATTTATATGGAAATACAATTGATATCAGAACATGTTTAAAAACAAATATGTAGATCCCCAAGAATTCTTGCTTTAAAGGATCAAATGAAATCATATATGTAAACCTTAAATCTCTCCAAATGTGAGTCATCATCAACAATTATATTGTTTTGACAAAGACTCCATAAAATTCTGTGAACAAGACAGGCTGGGTATTATCATTCCTATTTGAAAAATGAGGAAATATTCAGAGAAGATTGGTTTCTCACCTAACATCACAGAGTCAACTATCATATTTCTTATTTTTTTGTATGTACAATCCAATTTTAAAAGGTAATGTCCTTTCTCCCATAATTCTACATTATCCTGCGCTTTTAAATGAAGCAGCTAAGTGGCCTATTCAGCTGGACCTGGAGTCACAAAGGTCTGAGTTCAAATCTTGCCTCAGACACTTACTAGCTTTGAGACCCTGGGCAAGTGGCTTAAGATCTATTTTCTTTAATCCATTGGAGAAGAAAATGATCAACTACTCCAGTATCTTTGCTAAAAACAAGTAAACTTAATTTTTAAAAAAGAACATAATTGGGATATTAAGAGTAAGACATGACTCAACAACCAAAAAGCTTTTAAATAGTAAAAATAAAAATATTCATATAGAATTTTGATGCTTGCTAAGCATTTTGTCACATTTGAACCTCATAGAAACATTGTGAAGTAGATTCTATCATTTTCTTCCCTTTATGGATGAGAAAAGAAAGTCTGGGAGAGGTTAGGTGACTTTCCCAGTAAAATATAGATAACAAGTATCTGGGACAGGATTTGAACTCAGATCTTCCTGACTCCAAGTCCAACAATATTCACTGTGTCACCTAGCTGCCTCTACAATAATAATTATTAATATGTTATTCATCCAAAAATTAAAGTCATTTATATAGAGTTTTGTAAATAATTAAAAGAGACCTAATGGCAATCAAATATTTGAAGGATTGGTGCATGCAAATGAAACTAGCCTTGTTCTTTTCATTCACAGAAGGCAGAATTAGAAACAGTGGATGGAAATCACAAAGATACATATTTGGGCTGAATATAATATAAAGGCAAGCAGGCTAATAATCAGAGCTATCCCCAAAATCAGAGCCAGAATGGACAGGCTCATAATGTAGCAAGTTCCCAATTACCAGACTGTCTTCCAGGAAAGGATAGATGACCACTTTCAGGGGTATGTCATGGGTTCTAGCTCATGTCTTAATTAGATTAAATAACTACTGAAATCCTTTCTGTCTCTGAAATTCTGTGAAAAGCAAGCAGAGAAATCAGATGAGAATTTCTTCAATATCAGTAATACCTTCCTTTTTCCCACCAGATTATTAAGCATTTCTCTGTTCCTTGATACCAAAAAGGGGTGGAGAGATACAGCCCTGATAGGTCACTAGCTCTGGCAGTTGGAAGTGAGGAGAAGCAGAGAGACAAAGACTGTGCAAACAGCTCTTGATGGTCTGTACTAATGGAGGAGAATAGTGGCAGCAATAGCCCACTCATCATTTAGCTTTGCATTTCATGAGAAGAATGCTATATAAATCATATCAAGAAATGCCTTATTTCTTATATTCCAGAAATATAATTTTTTCTCACTGACTTGTCCTTCAATAAACAGGGAAATATTGTTTCCATTACATAATAAAGCTGATGTTAATACTCTAAAGTGAAATTTGGTAAAAAACCAATCTTCATCACTGAACTTAAAGATCATTTCATGGTTTGGAGCAGGGACAAGGGGTTCAGTAGATCACTGTGATCGTCTCTCAAAAAGAAATTGATGGCTATGCAGGCAGAAAAGATTAGATGATCTAGCTTCAAAGCAGTTAGGAAAAAAACCAACAAAACATTAAAAGCTCATCTACAGCCAGGTATGTGAAATGTAAAAAAGGTTCTGACTCTTCAGGGAGAATGATAAAATTAGAGGAGCTCAGAGTTGAGTGGGACCTATGGGAAAGGAAGGAAGAAAGAAAACAAGCATTGATTGGGTGCCTACTATGTGCCAGATCCCGTGCTAAGTGTTTTACAAATATAATCTCATTTGATCCTTATAACAACACTGGAAGTTAGAGGGTAAGGTTATCTCTACTTTATAACTGAGGAAACTGAGGCATGTGAGTACAACTAAGCAGGAATTCAAGTACATAGGGCATACAAGAACTGAGTAAGATGATGTAAGGCAGAGCTTTTCAAACACAAGCCCCACCTCAATCCTAGGGCAGGAACCAAATTAAAATGTGATAGAATATTTTACTAAACAAATAAAAATACAATAAAACATAAATAATATTACATCTTAAAACTAAGTCAATATGTGGCTTACAGGGATCTTTATGTAGAGATTGATGGCCCCTATTTCTATTCAAGTTTGACAAAACTGGTCTAAGGTATGACCATCCCTGTGCATCACTGAGGGACAGTACAGAAAGAGGCCATGTATATCATAGCTCTATAGCTAGAAGGAACCTGAGAAAATACTCATCAGATAGGAGATTAAGGCCCAGGGACATTGAGTGATCCAAAATCACAAAGGTGACCTTCAGAGGAGGGAGTTTTAATGAAAGTTTCTTACTATATAATTAGCGCTCTTTACCATGGTGACTTGTGTGGAATATTAAGGAATTAGAGAGCCATGATGTTTGTACACAGTAAGGGTGTGAGTGGAGGAAACTGTGAGTCAAGTCTTACTGTCATTGGGGAGGACAAAGATTGGCCTGCAAGGCCCAAGATAGCAGCATTAAGGGTCTGGTAGAATAAAATGAACTTTAAAGGAGGGATGGTTACTGAAAGATGGTGGCAGAGAATACCAAGAGATGTGGCATTTTCAGGAGAAAGCTAGGCTGTGATAAGCCCCAAAAGTGGAGAAAAAAAGAGATATAGGATGAAGAGAAATTTTAAAAATAAAAGGGGCAGCTAGTTGGCTCAGCGGCTAGAGCAATTGTCCTTGGAGTCAGGAGGACCTGAGTTCAAATCGGCCTTAGACACTTGCTAACTGTGTGACTCTGGGCAAGTCATTTAACCCCATAGTCTCCCCCCAAAAAATAGGAGGCACAATGGGAAAGGGAGAGCAGAGGACGCTAGGACCCAGGGAGGGCTAGGACTGCGAACATCAAGTCCTTCCCCACCAATGCAGATATTAAAGGAAGGGAGCAGCACTGGGGCAGCCAGTACTGCGTGGTCAGCCTGATTAGGAAAGGCTTCTAGTGGAATAACAGCCCAGGAGCCACCAGGGAAGGGAGCAGATTGGTTGGGCGGCTAGCTCATCACCATGTAAGTGATTTAGGAAAAACCGTGGACAACCTAGGCTAGTTTCAATGCTGCCTATAAGACCACCTTATCCAATAGATACCTGAACAAGAGTTCTCCCCTCACAACAACCCTGACAAGTCTATCAGAATCTTTTCCCCTGGCATACTGCCAGATACCAGTTATATTATGTTGTGAGGTCCAGCCTCCAAACAAAAAACCTCCAGGGAGGAGAAACTCATCACCTCCTGAGGCAGTTCATTCCAACCTTGGACTGCTCTAATTATTACGGGTTTTTCCTTCATAGGCATCCTTACCTGATTTCTCTGCAACTTCCAGTCAGAGTTATTAATTCTCCCCTCAGGGGACCAAGCAGCACAAGTGTGAAATAAAAGACCTCTGCTACCAGTGATCAGCAAATAGTTTCAGTCTTTTCTCCTGCTAAACTTCTTACAGACAGCTGCCAGGCATGGCAAAATGGATTGGCTCGACTGAACTCCCTGTACTTTCACTGCCCTCAAGAGGTGATGCTAGGGAACAATAATTAGCCAAAAGGCAGGAAATTGAGGTTAGAAAAAAAGACCTATATAATGAGTCCCTGGGTAATTGACTACTGAGAATTTCAAGCCTGGTCCATCCCCCTAAAACCAACTGGCTTTGCCTCAGGACATACCCAGCACCTGCTAATTTGCACAACAATCACTTTACTATCTGGAATTCATTTGATAATCTTCTATTATATCTTCGAAGTATCTGTCAGCTGGTAGGATAATGCTGGGTGATCGTTTGAATGCCAGAACTGGCAACAATTCAGCCAAATCTTCATCTACCAGAAATACCGGCTTAAAAGACAATTTTCACAAGGTCTCCCTCTCTGGGGAGGAAAATAAACCTCTTTTGTAGACAGTTTCGTAACTCGTAAACCCTCTACTGCTGAAGGTGCTGCTAGTGCAACATTCCTAATATTTATTTAAATGTCTTCACAGTAGAATGGTCAAATATTAAATGACAGTCAGCCTAGCCTTGCCAGATGGCCAAATTAAAATCTGAGAATGTTAGAGTTGGAAGACCACATAGAGTTCATCCATTCCAACCCCACCCCCCCTCATTTGATAGCACACAGTTTCCTACCCCCTCCACTCAAATTCTGCTAAGGCACTTTCTTTGTCCACATCTTTCTTTTACCTTATTCTATCTTTTATCATACTTGTTTGTATGTGAATATGCATCCTCTCCATGAACCTGTAAATTTACTGAGAGTGGAATCGTATTAGGAGCAGGAACCATGTTCTTACATACTTTTACAATTTCAATAAATAACACAGTGCCTTGTATTGAGTGTTGCTGTTATGGGAGTATGGGGGCAGAATATGGTCTAGGCCTGTGAGTGAATTGGCATATGAACTTCTCAAAGGGTAAATTCCCTCCACCAAGGTAGATTGGCACCTGTTCTTCAAATCACAGTTTTAGGAAGTTATCTGTAGCGCTGAAAATTTAAGTGACTTTCTCAGGGTCACAGAGTGAGTGTGTCAGAGACAGATCTTAAACCTTGGTCTTCCTGTCTCTGAAGGCTGTTCTTCCATCCGCTATGCTTTGTGTGCATTAAGTGCTTAAAAATATCTCTTGATAGCCTCTTCCTTGCTCTTCTTTGTATATTAAAATATATGTGTTTGTTGATAATTGTTCACAATTTTAAAAAAAACCAACTTATTTGATTGAGGCCTAGAGAGGGACGAAAAGCTCTCAATACATAGAAAAATCTGCAAAATGAATGCAGGTCTTTTGGTTCTACATCTAATTCTTTTTCTAACTAGACCATATAGCTTAGTATTATTAGGATCTATCAGTTCACTAGGAATTAGGATTCTGACACATATTTGCTGATTCTTTGACAGGGATATAATAGCTGAGATTTTAATAATGACTTAAGTTTGTTAGTTCATGTTGGCCAAAAAGTGGAAAATGAGCCTCATGGACAAACATTACATTTTTTCCATTGACAGAGAGCACCACCTCCTGGGCAAACTGAGAAATTATCCTATTTTTAGCCAAATTTTATAAAATCTACCCTTTCTGTTTCCTTGTAGATAAAAGACATCAACCAATTCAATCAGGTGACCTAATGGCTCTGTGTTGCTCCACACTAGGTGGTCATGCCTTGAAAAAGCTTATTTTTATGTTGCCTCTTATTTTCCTGAAAGTTAAATGGCCTGACCATAGTACCGTTAAGGTAGAAAACTCAGTTTTCCCATGTTTCATTAACTGTAAGATAAATTGTCAAAACTAAAATATTAAATTAACTCACATAACTTAAAAAGTTATGCTTTTAAGTAGTTTTGCCAGAGGATTCCAAAGACAACCCATTTTCTCTTTTCTTCTTCCTCTCAGTGGCATAGTGGAGAGAAATGAATTTGTAATTTCTGAATTTCAGAGTTGTAAGAGAACTCTGAAGTCGTTTAGCCCATTTGAACAGAAGTCTCCTCTTCATCTAGGTTCTGTGCAAATGGCTCTGGTCCCCGCTGATTGTGCCAAGTGTAAGACAGTCCTCTCTAACCCAGTTCCGTTGGCCATATTCTAGTCTTGATTCTCAGGGAAATCTATGTGCCAGGCACTGTACTAAGTGCTTCACAACAATTATTATAGCATTTGACTTTCACAGCAACCCTGAGAGGTAGGTGCTAATATTATCCCCATTGTATATATGAGAAAACTGAGATAAAGGTTCAAATGACTTGCCCAAGGTCATACAGTTAGTAAGTGTCTGAGATCAGATTTGAAGTCAGAACTTCCTGACTTCAGATTCAGCATCCACTGTGCCACCTAGCTATCCCAATAAGCTCTGCAATTCATCTTATTCAAACTTTGTACATTTTATGGACATCAGAGGCCAGGAGTTTATAGTATCATAGGGTATAGAACTACAAGAGACCCTAGTGGTCATCTCATCCAATCCCCTCATTTCATAGATGCATAAAACACTAAGGCCCAGAAGTAATCTGTTCAAAGTAACAAAACTAATAAAAGACAGTCAGGATTTTAGCCCAGAAGTTCTTATGAAAAATCTAGTTCTCTTGCTCTTACTGGCTGTCTTATTATATATTATGTCCCAAGAATTACCCATTCTCTTTATAAATATTTGCTTCCCCAGGATATACTTGCTACCGTCTTCATTATTGAGCTTACCAGATAGAAATGAGCTGTTTTCTCCCTCCTGCTCCATTTTTAATTTAAAGCTCTGAATGAGATTGAAAAGATTCTAGAAAAATATATTTTTATTAGTTCTTGCTAGCTATACTCCATCCCTGATCAAATCTATCATTCCTTTATTTTAAGACATAGTCCAATAATCTAAATCCTATTCTCAAATACCATCTTTTATGAGAAGTAGATAAAGGTTGTAATGTTTCAGAAGTCTTAGAAATCTCTCTGACACATCCTGGGTACATCTGATGAGGAAACAGAACACTTCTGAACATTCTCCAGCTTATCAAGGTCCTTCCTAAACCAAGGTATCCAAAACTAAACCTGTATCAGGCAGGTGTGTGGCTACCTTAGCGACTTTCAATAAGGAATCACCAATTACTGTGGCTTACTTCTCTATTTCCCATTCAGAGTTAGATTTTCTTTCCTAATAGTACAATCTCTCCCATATCATCATTCCTTGGAGCATATAAGGTTTTTCCTCCTGGTCTTTTCTCCATGAGAATAATTTTTCCCAGTATTGCCGTGATGGGAATAATTCCAATGCCAATTATAATAACAACTCTCATTTATATAGTTAAGTTTATAAGGTACTTGATTCTCATTTGCTCTTGATAATAACTCTCTGAAATAGGATTATCTTATCCCTATTTTGCAAATTAGGAAACAGGCAAGTGACTTGTTCCATGTCACACTGCCACTAAGGTTCTGTGGTAGGATTTGAACTTAGGTCTTCCTGACTTTGTGTTCAATATTTTATCCACTGTACTACCTAGCTGCCTACATTCAATATTCCTACTTCTCTTCCTTCTGAGTCGCATTTTTCTACTCTTCAACAAGTTAAGCATCTCCTTTTCCTCTTCAGATATTTTTCTTCTGTTTTTTTCCCTGAAGCATTTCAATTCTTTCAAGGACTTTGTCATTCTCCCCAATAGCACAGACAGTGAAGCATTTCTCCAGCACCTCCTATCCCAAGTCTTCTCTCAGTTAGTGAGATTGACATTTGTGCATATATCACTGTTACTTGCACTGGCAAAAACCCCAATACAGTGTATTCTCTGAAAGTCACTAAAGAATTCCCCTTATCCTCTATACTTGCTGGAAATTAGGTCTTCAGGCCTTCTCTTCTTTTGAAAAATTGCCCATAACGCGGGCCTGTTAACTAGGATCCTGAGTCAGAGGCCAGGACTTCCTAAGAGAGGTTTCCTTGACCCCAGAGTTTTGTTTCATAGGACACTAGTTTATTCAGCTGCTTTTGCAAGTGTCTGGACCAGTCTATCATTATTATATCATACTTCTTTGCAAACCTTATCACCTGTTTCCCAAAGTCCTCATATGTTTTTTCTTTCTATCTAATTGGCCTGTAGTATCTACTCTGGTGACACAATCACTTCTATTGCCCCTTTCATTGATTTTTACCCAAATGCTTTCTACCATATTTATCTCTTCTGCTTCCTGGTTTTCCTTGAATGAGTTTTATTTTGTGTATTAGGAACTTTCTTCTTAATACACAGTGCTACCAGACCTATGCTTTCACCTAGCCTGTTTCTTTTGAAAAAGTATGCAAGCAAGAGGCACAGTCTGGTCATGTGTATCATCCTACCAAAAAGTCAGTGAAATTTGTGTCCTTGCAGTAAGATCTCTAGCTCCTCTTACTCGTTGACTAAACTTTGAGCAACAAAATGTAATTCTAATATAACCTCTGGAAAACAAGCTATATAATGGAATCCAAAGAGATTTAGCAGATCTGACTGGCTAGGAAGTGAAATTCACTAATATCCCTTAGCCCTCAAGCTAAGGAGCTAATGCTCAACAAATACTTTCACATGCTACTGGACCAAATCAAGGCTAGATCATTACCCATCTAATAAACTTTTGGAACCCATGGCAGAAGTGGATATGCTAACCAGAGTCAGTCTTATAAGAAAGTAGATGCTCTTATGTTGTTAATTCAAGAGTGTCATCTTTGATTTCATTCAAGAATATCACTTGTCAAAAAGAAAAGTGCACCACTTTGAATCTAAAATGAATATCATGCAGTCCATGTCCATAACTTTACAAAGGAGGAAACTGAGGACCCAGGAGGTAAAGTCACTCATAGATCTTAGGATTTAGAACTAAATGGATTTATACTTTTAAGAGCATAGACTTTTTACCTTGTATCCCCAGCATCAATTTGTCTCAATGCAGCTTCTGAGGCTGAGATGCAACAAAGTATGTGTCAATTCCCTGCTGCTCATGCTAATTTTGGCCTAACAATTAATACGAAGAAAACAGAGGTTCTATACCAGTCAACACTCCACCATCCATACGTGGAACCATTGGTTACAGCAAATGGAGAAGTTTTGAATGCTGTGGATAACTTCACGTACCTTTGCAATATACTTTCCATGGATGTAAGTACTGATAATGAGGTTGATGCATGAATTGCCAGAGCTAGCTTAGTGTTTGGGAAGCTTTGAAGGAAAGTATGGGAGAGAAGCTGTATTAGACTGACTACAAGACTGAAGGTCTACAGAGGCATTGTGATGACCTCATTGCTGTATACCTACAAAACCAGGAGAGTATATGAGGGCCATGTCAGGATATTAAATTGTTTCCATCTGAATTGTCTTTGGAAGATTCTAAGTATCACCTAGCAGGATAAGGAATTAGACACTGAAGTCAAGTATCCAAAACATGCCATGGATAACATAATTCCAGTGGGCTAGTCATGTTGTCAAATGCCAAAAATAATAAGACTATTTTACAGAGAATTCACACAAGGCAAGAATTCACATGGAGGTAAGAAGAAGTCACTCAAGGACACTCCCAAGGTCTCTCTGAAGAACTTTGCTATCAATCATAAGACATTGGAAACACTAGCATGGGACTGCCCAGCTTGGCATGCCTGTATCAAAGAAGGCACTGTGCTCTAAGAGCAAAGCAGAATTGCAGTAGTTCAAAAGAAACATGAAATGCATAAATTTAGAGAAATCTCTACTCTAGATGTTCGTATGGACCATTTGTACCTGACCTGTGGTACAGCCTTCTGAGCTTGTATTGGGTCTGATCAGCCAATAAGACACACTGTACCTTGACCTCAACATAATGATGTCATTTTGGTCCTTTACAAGGACAAAGGATAACAGCCAACTATAGTGTCTCGTTCATAGTGTATACTTAATAATTGCTTCTGGGATTGAACCCCTTGTTGTTGAGTCCAGTACAATTCTTTCATTTTACATGAGGAAAATGAAGCCCAAAGGGGACTTGATCAAAGGTCATACTCCTACTGTATTCCAGAGTTGGGGTTGAAACCCAGGCTCTCTGACTGTAAGAGTGTTATTTGCTCTCACACACCACAACATTCTGGCTGAATTGGACCTTAAATCTTTAGTCTTTCACTGAAAAGGAACTTTTTCTCTTGATAAAATGCAAATCTCTTTAGTGAGGTAGCATTCAGTCTTATCAGTTATTTATACCCTGGTATAAATGAGTTTGTAGAGGGAGCCTGGACAAAAGGATAGAATTCTGGGCAAGAAATTAAGCCTCTTATACTTATTAACTGTGTGACTTTGAGCAAGTCACTCCATCCCATTGTACCTTAAGCAATTAGCTATAACTTTTATACTAAATAATAGATCGACTATAATTTCTTTTGGTAGAGGGAAACTTCACAATAGCAGTTTCCTATACTGGCAACATAACAGACACAATGTTCTCATGAGTGATATCCTGGGGCCAGTTTTTGATATTAAGGAAGAGAATGTGCTTAAGGGTGCTACAGTCCGCATAAAGGGGTAAAAGGACACAGAAATGGGAAATTTGGGGAACAGAAAACAAATCTTGTCCATTTTCCAATTTTGCCTCAGTCACCATTGCTATTTATTTCTCCCTGTGGACCGGGAGTTCAGTTTAGTCTTTCTCTGGTTTTACAATGAAGGGTCTTATTCCATCAAAGCTACCTACTACCATGTTCTTTGTATCTTTAAATAATTCAACTCCATCCATCCACAAACACAATCCAAAAATAAATGAGGGAAAGTTAATGACACCATTGCCAAAAGTTAGTCAAGTGTAAAACATTTGGATTTTTTTCATCTATTCAAGGCTACATTTTTTTAAAATGATAAAATCATAGGAAGTGATCTTAGAATCTAATTAAGATGTCCTACAAGAGAATTTTAGGAATGACAGACATCTAAATGATCATTTATTCCAACCCTCTCTTTTCACAGATGAAGAGAAAGGAAGGGAAAAAGTTATTTCTCTGAAGTCATATACCTAGTAAGTAACAGAGCAGGTATTTGAGCCTAGGTCCCAGGACTCCATATGACTTGGAAATTACCAAAGATAATTCGGATCTAAAAGTATTTAAAATTATATATTTAGAATTAGAAGAGGCCTTACAGCTCCCCTACTCATTTTTTACAAATGAGGAAACTGAGATTAGGAGAGGTTAGGTGACTTGCAAGGTCACACAAATTGTAAATAGCAGAGAGCCAGGATTTAGATTCAAGTCCTTGATCCTGAATATGTCACTTTCTATTACACATGCTACAACCTTTCTTTGTCCTCAGCTACCTTACAAACCAACTCCATAGGGAAGTACTCTATCAAGTCTACAATGTTAGAACATCTGTCACAGATGCTATTGTAGAGGATATAATTATAGAGGATAGTGGCCCAAGTGACTGATAATATCCCTTCCAGTTCTGAGATTCTTTGATTTTGGCATAAGATAGCATTGTTTCTGAAAGGGCACTAGGAATACTATTTCCAGTCTCTCTGTTTACCTCTCCTTTTCCACTACATCAATTTCCCAGTTCTCATGGTGTTCATGTCGGTCTTTTGTAGAGCATTCAGGCCCTCTCCTGATCAGGTTTATAAATAATACCAAATGTGTCATGTTGACAGCACTTCACAATTGTTCTAAGTGATTAATTAAACTTAAAAGTTGGCAAGCTTTAAAGGATGTGGGAGTTTAGAGTTCTGGATGAATGCCTAGCTATTAGAGCATGTATTTAAAAAAAAATAACTCCCTTAATGAGAATTTTAGATATTTTTGCAAGAATTAATTCAAACACATGCATAAAGGCAAGATTAAGCTATAACATAACTAAACTGATGCTAAGTTTTTTGACCCCTGAATTATTCTTAGGATACCGTTTTCTATTAATAGTGCATTGGCCCTGTTTATAGAGTAAACATCAGTATCTTCCCACCCCCCTCCAGACGGGTTAGCCATCTTAGCATTTCATCTTTATAAGAAAGAATTGGATATTTAGTTCTATTCAACTTAACAAACACTTCTAGAATACTTACTATCATTGTGCCAGATGTTGAGGATGTGAACATTTTAGATTTTTTTAAAATCATCTCTGCTTTTGTAGATCTTATAGTTGGGACTTGAGTTTGGACCAATGGTTTATCAGGGTATATATGGAATAAAAGTATGAAAATGCCATCCACTGACACAGATGGGAAACTTCATGTATAACTTATAGTCTTAATAAATTTCCTTGAATATTGAGAGATTAAATTATATAGTCATACATAGATGTCCAAGGCAGGACTTGAACCCAAGTCTTCCTAATTTCAGCACTAGGTACCTCTAAGAGTTTAGTAGAGTTAGGAAATATGATAGAAATACTACAGTATTTGCTCCTGTGAATTAAAGTAGCTATCACCACCAATAACAAAAAGGATGAGGGAAGATCTCCTGGAGAAGTGGGTATTTGAATTGAGCTTTCAAAGATGCCTAAGAATTCAACAATGGGGAGAGGCAAGAACATTTGTAGCATGAAGTACAGAGTTAACAAAGGCCCAGAAATGGGAAAGTGGATTACTTAGAGGAAATGGTGGATAATCCAGTCTGATTAGAGCTGATTATAGATTAGAATGTGGGTACAAATAGTGCTAAGAGATCAGGACACAAAGCTAGGGTGCAGCCAAATTATGTAGCATTTAGAATACTAGGCTAAAGAATTTGAGCAAGCATTCTTATTGAAAAGATAAGAGCTGAATAGAAAATTTGAATTTCAAATGCAAAAATCAAGAGAAACATGAAAAGGCAAAGAGGAAAAGGAAGCCTTAAGGAATTCACTAAAGTTAAACTGTTTACATTCTTACATGGAAAGATGTTATTTGTAACTCATGAGACCTTTTGCAGTATTAGGGTAGTTAGAGGGAACATATATATATATATATATATATATATATATATATATATATGTATGTATGTATGTATATATACATATACATATATATGTATGTATATATACATATATATATGTGTGTAGACAGAGGGCACAGAGTAAGCTGAATATGAAGGGAGAATATCAGAAAAAAAATAAAATTTACAGTTGAATGGAATGTACTAGGAATAAGAGAAAGGGAGAGGTAGAATGTAGCAAATCACCTCACACAAAAGAGGGAAGAAAGAGCTTTTACAATGGAGAGGAAGAGCAGAGCGGGGAGATGAAAGGAAATAATTGAGCCTTACTCTCATGGAATTTGGCTTAAGCAGGAATAGCACACACTCCATTGGATGTGGAAATCTATTTTACCCTACAAGAAGGCAAGGAGGAAGGGAACAGGAGAGGGAAAATAATAGAAGAGACAGCAAATTGGGGAAAGGGATAATCAGAAGCAAAAACTATTGTAGGAGGAGAGGTCAAGGGAGAGAATGGAATAAATGAAGAGCAGGATAGGACAGAGGGGAATGTGGTTAGTCTTTTACAACACAACTATTATGAAAGTGCTTTTCATTGTTGCACATGTATAACTTACATTGAATTGCTTATTTTCTCAATTATGGTGGGTAGGAAGGGAGGGAAAGAATATGGAACTCAAAACTTTAAGAATAAATGCTAAAAGTTATTTTAGCATGCAACTGGAAATTAAGGTATACGGGCAATGGAGCACAGAAATCTATCTTGCCCTAGAGGAAAATAGAAGGGAAGGGATATGGAAGAAGGGTGGATAATAGAAGGGAGGACAGACTGGAGGAAAGGGTGGATGGGGTGCATGATGTCCTGGGGTGGGGGTGGGGAGAGATGGGGAGAAAATTTTGAATTCAAATTCTTGTGGAAGTGAATGTTAAGAACTGAAAAATAAATAAATTTTATATTTTTTTAAAAAAAGTAATAATGTGACTAGATTAATACAGAAAGAGGAAGGCTGACCAAGATGTGAAAGGTTATTTGGAAGGTTTTTCTGGACTCCTGAAGCAGCCCAAAGTTCTTCTACGGGGAGAGAATCTATCAAGTTTAGGATGGCTTAACATCTATCAGGGATGCTACTCTACAGAGTAAGAGGTTGGCTCAGTAATTCATAAATTCCTTCAAACTCTGAGATTCTGTGGTTTCAATATGACATAGTATTGTTTCAGAAAGGGCACTAGGAAGAGCATTTCCAGTCTATCTTTTCACCTTTCTTTCTTCATTATATCTACCTCCATTACTAAATGGTAATGAGGACCAGCACTTGGATGATGATCATGTGAATAAAGTGAAGAATGCAAATACAAGAGATCATATGTAGATAAAATCAATATTATTTATTAATTAGGGTATGGGACTAGTAAGTCACTGGAATATTTTAAATAGAATAAAGTGATTTCACCATAGCATTTGGAAAAATCCCTCATGTCTTTGTGGACAATATGGAGATGTGTGCAAAATAATAGTTTGATGATTTTTGAAGCTAATTGAAAGACAGAAACTAAGGAACAATCATTAATGAATCAGTGTATATTGGGAATTGTGGGAGTGCGAGAGAAGAATGTGAGACAAAAGGAGGGATCTAGTGAAATTTCTCCAGAGTTCTGTCCAGGATTATATATTTGACCACATTTATAGCACTACCATAAGTTTCAGATAGCCAGACAATTGGTAACCCTCAGACAACTAGGTAGCCCTCCTCCTTGTACCAGCACAGTCCACACGACTCACAGGACCAAGGAAAGTTAAGACCTGGGTTTCCTCCTCAAGATCATGGCTCTATCTCTGACTGCTTACTGACCCAAGCTCCGATTTAGTCCAGAAACTCTTCCATTGGGTCCAGAAAGCACATTACAAGAATTCCTCCATCATTTCCCCAATACTGTTCCACTTTACTGGATTATATTCCTTTAAGCTAGGCCCAGCAACTATAAAGTATTAGAAAGGAAGCATGGAACAGTGGATAGAAAACAGGCCTCAGAATTAGGAAAAACTGAGTTCAAATCCTATTTCTGACATATATTGGCTGTGTAAATCTAGACAAGTCATTTAACTTCTCAGTGTGTTAAGCAATACTCAAATTCTAAATTGTAGAGCAATTATTTGTCTACATTGAAATCAACTGACTGAAAGTTCCTATGCCATTGTGTTTATAGATACAGTAAAAAAAAGTATCATATAAATATTCATGTGAGATATTATTACTGGTATCAAAGCAATAGGTTTTGGTATATAGCTATTCCTCTACCACCACCCCAAGAAGTAGAAACTAACAACTGGTTATTTTCAGACCAGATATTGAAAGGCTCTGATAAAAAATATACGATATAATTCTTTGGTTCTAAAATAGGCCAGAGGGGATTCTTCCTAGAATGTGAGCTCCATGTTTGATTACTAGTATTTGTATCTGACAGTGCCTGGCACATTTTAAACAGTTAATAAATGCCTGTTGATTTATTGACTGGTTTCCTAGAGTTTTAGGCTGGAGAGGAAGGAGAGACTGATTTAGAAAGCAAAGAAAGAGCAAATTCTACATCAGGGAGCTTCAAGAGAGATGAGAGGTTTGGGCAACGGGAGATCCAATATCCTTCTGTCTGGGCCCTTAATATACACAGTCACATGAAATGCCTGGAAATGAAATAGCAAAGCAACATATAATAAAATGTTCATTTTCACAACTAATCATTGAATATTTAATTGATGAGAAGCAACATTCTTCTGAGATTACAGAGGAGAGAACTGATAAGAGAAGTCTTCCTGTAAGAGTGCCTTGGGCAACAGGGAAGAATCAGAGGTGCCAGTCTGCTAAAATATTTTATTTACTTGGTTCAAATGTGGTTATAAATATTCTAGAACTTTCATTTTAATAGAGTTGGGACAAGGAGGGAGACTGGGAAAAAAAAGCTGGCTGTCAGTAGGGAGAGGATCATATCCTGCCTCTGATGCTAACTATTTATGGGCCATTGGACAAGTCATTTATATTTCCTTATCTGTAAAATGAATTGGGTTAGAAGACTTCTGAGGTCTCTTTCAGCTCCTCAACTATGATGAGTCCATGAGTACAAGCTGCATTGTAACAAAAGACAGCTCAGCTTATATGAGAATTTTTCTGTGTATTCTGACAATGCACTAAGCTGTTGGAATACAACCCCAAGCGACAATCATGGTGTATTTCTTTCCTTCCCCCATGAATCTTGTGTATCATGTCCTCTTCCCTCAGAACAGAAGTTCATAGAAGAGGTTTCCTCATCTGTACAATAAAGGACTAGGATGAGATGGTCTCTTCAAGCTCTACATTTATGATCCTAGGATGAGATAATTCAGAAACAGGTCATGCTCACATGTGATATGGTGATTTTTCGTTGACTTTACCAATACTTAGGGTCACATTTGAGAGGTCCAGACTAACAGGTGGATGATGTTGAATAGAAAAGCACCTGGGCCTTACTGTGCCCCTTATAATCCTACCATAGATATTATCAGTCATCTGCTCTACCTATGTTAAGATCAGTCATACCTATATCACATCAGTCAACAGGCCAGAGCAAGGGGTGGGGAACCTGTGGGTGGTCTTCTAGGTCCTTGGGTATGGCCTTTTGATTGAGTCCAAGTTTTACAGAACAAATCCTTTTATTAAGGGAATTTGCTCGATGAAGTTTGGATTCAGTCAAAGGGCCACACTTGAGGACCTACAGGGACACATGCAGCCCCAAGGCCACAAATTCTCCACCCCTGGTAGGGAATGAGTAATGCATTTTGTATTATGAAACATAGGTTTAGAGAGTGACTAACTGTCTGTGTAGCCTTGGGCAAGTAGCTTCCCCTCCTCTGCGCCTGAGTTTCCACACTATAAATTGAGTGGGTTAAGTTAGATGACCACTATAATGTCCCCTCATGATCCAAAATCTACGATCCCATGAGTTCTTCCATTTCTGCAGTTATCTCCCCTTCTTTTTTTTTTAATCACTGGCCTCCTGAAGAGGATTAGACTCCATGATTAAGCATTTCAATCATGTCATACCTACCATTCTAAATTCATTCCAGTTTGCCCAATTCCCAACCCTGGGTGATCTCACTAACCTCTTTCCTCCAGTCAAATTGTTGTAGAAAGAAATAGACCAGTACTGATCACAAACTTACAATCTGTAAACTCTCCAGAGTCTTTCTGGTTGCTTGCTTAATCTGTTTATTTAAGGTCTTGGTGGTTCCTTATTACATGTCCAACTTCTTCAACTATCTGGTCATACCTCAATTATATTGCAACACTAAACTCTCAGTTGACCCAACAATTCTCGTAAAAACAATCAAGAATTATTCATTTACAAATCCAATGTCCTTTTCTCAGTTCACACCCTCCTTAACCTCTCTCTGGTATTCCACATTGTTGACCATATCCTTATTCTTGCAGTTCTTTTGCTTTTCTTTTATCCCCTATACTTAGTGCTATGCATACAATAAATGTTTAATACAAGTTTCTTCATTCATTTATTCTCCTCTGGTTTTTATGACATTGCATTCTTGTAATACTCCTACCTTTCTATCCGCTCCTGTTTTACCTGCTGACTTATGCTTCTGTTGCTCCCTAAAGATAAATATTTCCTCAAGATTCAGTGACTTAACCTTTCTACACCCTCTGAGCTTATTGCTTTACTCTTTATAACTCACTCTCAGAGCACAAATGATTCAAATTTATACCTCCTGATTACATTCCAAAATTTCTCCCTATTCTCCTCCTACTCCAAATTACAGGTGTTTTAGTAGCTATGTGAAGGATGAACTGGAGAGGAAAATGATATTGTTGATCATTCCCTCTGGACAGTCTCTCCTCTTTTTGTTTCAGTGGCCCTAATATCCTTCTACTCTCCTCCTACCTTGGTCTCCTTCAGTGGATGAATGAATAGCTTGACGTCTTGACTTAGAATCACCAATATCAGTCTTTAAAGGGACTTAAGTAATCATCTAATATCTAAATCCCTCATCTTACAGATAAAGAAACTGAGGCCCACAGGGATGACATGACCTGAGTTGATTGAGTTAGTGACATACCTAATGTGCCTTTCTTTCCCTCTAGGAATTCTCAAGACACAGAGACCTTCACTTGGATCTGAACTACCTATTTTAACGCCATCTTGTAATATCATTGACTTCCTCTCAAAAGAGTGTTAAAAGAGGATTCTTTCTAGACCTTTGACAAGAGATGTCATTGTCTCTGGTCTAAGTCATGCCCTCAGTAGGACAGTAATGGGAACTCTGATGAAAACCCTTCTAATCTCAATTTTCATGTTAGCTAGAGAGACTTTTAAATTTATTAGACAAAGCCATTGAGGCTACTTTCCTTATTACTCATTAGAAAAATGATATAATAGAACTAAAACAAAATTCCCCTTCCTACCTCACTTCCAGGGATAGATGCCATTTTGCAAGAGAATATGGCAAAAATCAGACAACTCTAGACAACCTAACTGCTAACAACACAGATTTATCTACCACTACCCAAAATTCACTTTCCTGTATGTGCTAATGCATCTACCTTATCAGTAGCAGAGGGGTAAAACCAGACAGATAATACTTAATCATTAGCTGCTTCCCAGTACTGGGCAATGGAGTCCAATCGCGATCTCAGTTTCATCAACCTCCCAGACCTTCTAGGAAGAGATGAAACATTGATTACATAATGACTTAAGTGGTCTCTAGGACCCTGGATAAGGTGAGTTAAAGTATCCATAGTTTTACCCACAGGTCCCAATAGTGATAAGAATTCAGCATTGTCTATGCAAAGTGTAACATGCATGGAAAACAATTTTTTTTCTGAGAAAATAATAAAAAATACATTTTGCTGACCTAAAACAATCTTCTTTGACAATAGTGAATCTAATGTATCATCACAATAAAAGACTGAAGACTAAATCACTACTAGGAAAGAATTGAGCCATCATTCACAGAAATCAGGCAGGGGAATAATATTGATAACGTAAATAGTAACTCACATTTATACTGAAGCTTTGTTATAAAATACCTACATAGACATTAACTCATTTGATCCATAAACCGAAACTGTAACATAGGTAGGTTAGGTATTATCCCTATACTTCAGATGAAAAAAACTGAAAATGAGAGAATTTGGCTTGGCTGATGTCCCAAACATAGTAAATGAACAAGCAATCCTTCCAACCCAAATCTTCTGAGGACACCTAGGGCTCTTTGAGCCTTACTAATATTCTGCCTTGAGGTTAGATTACAGACACATCTCTCTGTGAATTAGACTGCAAACTCCTTGAAAGAAGGAACTGGTTTTTTTTTCTCTTTCTGTATTCCCCGTGTTTATTCCCAGTGCCTGACACATAATAGACCCATAATAAATTATTGATTGATTCCTGGAAAAGAAGAACAACACATATAACTACAGCTTGGAGAGATAAGGAGCAGAAAAAAAGTCTTCAGAGATCCTTAACTTATATTCCCAAGCACAGTGTGGAAAGCACTATTTGCCTTTCCAAGCCATACCCTTCACCCAGGGATGCATTAGTAAAATATTTAACAACCAGATTTCTGTTAAGCAAAACTGCACATAACACACTTTTAATTGTAATTTGCATTATTAACATTTATTCCATCATTTTCTTAATTCTTAAAAACCAGTAGTGTCAAATTCAAACAGAAACTGGGGCTAGGAATGCTTACTAACTTTGGAAACCACACTGTTATTGGTCAATCATTTTTCGGTTATGTCCAACTCTTTGTGACCCCATTTGGGATTTTGTTGGCAAAGATCCTGGAATAGTTTGCCATTTCCTTCTCTAGCTCATTTTACAGATGAGAAAACTGAGGCAAGCAGGTTAAGTGACTTGTCCATTGTCACACAGCTAGCAAGTATCTGAGACCAGATTTTAACATATTAACATACTTACATTCTATTGTATTTTTATTTTTTTATGAGTATTTCCAAATTATATTTTGGGCTAGGAAGCCCAACACGATGTATGTCATATGGACTTAGAACTGGGAAGGATGCTAGAGGTGAATGAATTCTAATAGAGTTGGGAGGGATCTTAGAGCTCATCAAGTACAACTTCATTTTACAGAAGAGGAAACTGAGGCCTAGAGAAGTTAAGTGACTTTCCCAAAGTCATTGAGTCAGGAAATAATGGGACCAAGAAGCACTTTAAAAAACTGTAAGAATCTTTTCCTAGTTATCTAGGAACAAAAGTCAGGACCCTCTTTGAAGTCAGTGATATATTCACCTCCACCATAATCTCAAAGAAGGGACTAGCAAAGAGAAGGATCAAAAGGAGTTTGATATACCTTGACAATAAGCAAAAAGAAGGGAGAAAACAGGTAACAAGTGCACCCCATGGAAGTTTCCAAAAGACACAGGTCCTTGCAATTCCCCACACCTTACCATAAGAATCTACTATGGGCAAGGAAAATCAAGACATAAAATCAGAAGAAGACAGAAGAGCCATAAGCAAAGCTTCAAAGTTAAAATGTGAATCACATGCTAGCTCAACAAGAATTTCTGGAAGAGGTAAAAAATGATTTTCAAAACTAAATAATCTAAACCTATAAAAATAAATGGGTCATAGAACAAATCATAGAGACAATTTATAATCCCATTAAAGAAAATGACAACTATGAGGCAACTTGCCAAAATTTATGAGATGTAGCCAAAGAGTACTTAGGGTGGAATTTATATCTCTAACTGCTTACGTAAATAAAATAGAAAAAGAGCAGAACAATGAATTTTGGGTCTACAACTGAAAAAAAAGAAAAAGAACAAATTAAAAACCCTCAGTTAAACATCAAAGTGAAAATCCTGAAAATCAAAGAAGTGATTAAATTAAATTAATTAAAGAATTTTTACTAAAGAATTATTAAAAGAAAACCACTGAACTAAGAAATAAAACTAGAAGCAGATTTTATGAAAAAAAACAATAAAATGGATAAACCATTGGTTAATTTGAAAGGAAAGAAGAAAACAAAATTGCCATTATCAAAAGTTAAAGGGGTGGGAGGAGCCAAGATGGTGGAGTAGAAAGATTCATATATGTTAGCTCCAAACCCACAGCCCATAAAATGCCTGTAAAGAAGAACTCCCAACAAATTCTGGAGCAGTGGAAGCCACACAACAATGGAGTGGAGGAAATTTCTGTTCCAGAGAGCCCTGAAAAACTGACACCAAAGGTCAATCGCCCACTGGACCCAGAACAGAGCCCAGCCCTGCCTTGGCTGCACCACCCCTAGAGGAGCAGATCCAAGCAGGCTTCAGAGGCAGAATCTCCAGCAGCCACACAGGTCCATCCACCCACAGATGCCAAAGGTTAGTGAGAGAGCCTGTTTGGCTGGCCAAGAGAGAAGTGGGGTGTCCCCATAACTCAGGCCCCCTCAGGAGGCAGCAGCAGAGGCAGCAAAGGACAGGAGCTCCCAAAGCAGACAGGAGCCCGGATCCATTGTTGAAGGTCTCTGCATAACCCCCCTGAGAGAACTGAGCCCTGTGAGGCAGCCCTGCCCCCACCCGAGTAGCTGAACTTAATCTCACACTGAATAGCAGCCCCGCTCTGAAAGCCCTGAGGCTGGGAAGCAGCATTTGAATCTCAGACCCCAAGCACTAGCTGGGCAGATCTGGAGGCCAGGTGGGTGTGGAGAGGAATCTCAGAAGTCAAGTAACTGGCTGGGAAAATGTCCATAAAAGGGAAAAAAAATAAGACCATAGAAGGTTATTTCTTGGTAAACAGATATCTCCTCCCATCCTTTCAGATGAGGAAGAACAATGCTTACCATCAGGGAAAGACATAGAAGTCAAGGCTTCTGTAACCCAAACATCCAAAATAAATATTCAATGGGCTCAGGCCATGGAAGAGCTCAAAAAGGATTTTGAAATTCAAGTGAGAGAGGTGGAAGAAAAATGGGAAGAGAAATGAGAGAGATGCAAGAAAAGCATGAAAAGCAGGTCAACACCTTGCTAAAGGAGACCCAAAAAAATGCTGAAGAAAACAACACCTTGAAAAATAGGCTAACTCAATTGGCAAAAGAGATTCAAAAAGTCAATGAGGAGAAGAATGCTTTCAAAAGCAGAATTAGCCAAATGGAAAAGGAGTTTCAAAAGCTCACTGAAGAAAATAGTTCTTTAAAAATTAGAATGGAACAGATGGAGGCTAATGACTTTATGAGAAACCAAAAATTAAAGGGGTGAATTTATCACCAATGAAGAGGAAATTTAAACAATTATTAGGAGTTATTTTGCCCAATTATATGTGAATAAGTTAAGTGGATAAATATCTACAAAAATATAAACTACTCAGATTGACAGAAGAAAAAAATAAAATACCTAAATAACCCAATCTTTGAAAAAGAAATTGAACCATCAATGAACTTCTTAAGAAAAAAAATCCCCAAGATCAGGTAGATTCACAAATGAATTCTATCAAGCATTTAAAGCATAATTAATCCCAATACTACATAAACTATGGGAAAATAGGTGGACTCCTACAAAATTCCTTTTATAACACACATATGTTGCTGATACCTAAACCAAGAAGAGTCAAAAGAAAGAAAATTATAGATCAAGTTCCCTAATGAATATTGAGGAGAAAAATTTAAATAAAATATTAGTAAAGACATTACAATGATTTATCATGAGGATAACACACTATGACCAGGTAGGATTTATACCAGGAAAGCAGGGCTAGTTCAATATAGGGAAACCATCAGCATAGTTGACCACATCAATAATAAAACCAACAGAAATCATATTATTGTCTCAATAAATGCAGAAAAATCCTTTTACAAAATACAACACCCATTCCTATTAAAATCATTAGAGAGCATAGGAATAAATGGCGCTTACCTTAAAATGATAAGTAATATTTATCTAATACCATCAGCAAGTATTATATATAATGGGGATAATCTAAAAGCATTCCTAGTGCAAGCAGGGTGAAGCAAGGATGCTCCTTATCACTTTTGTTATTCAATATTGTACTAGCAATGTTAGTTATGGCAATAAGAGAAGAAAAAGAAATTGAAGGAAATAGAATAGGCAATAAGGAAACAAAATTATCATTCTTTGCAGATGGCATGATATCATACTTAGAGAATCCTAGAAAATCAGCTAAAAAACTAATTGAAATAAATAAAAACTCTAGGAAACTTGAAGAATACAAATCAACACAAATCATCAACATTTTTATATATTGCTACCAAAGTCCAACAGCAACAGATAGGAAGTGAAATTCCATTTAAAATAACTGTAGACAATATAAAATACTTGGGAGTCTACCTACTGAGACAAGCCCAGGAACTATATCAACACAACCACAAAACACTTTTCACAAAAAGTCAGATGTAAACAATTGGAAAAATATTAATATCTCTTGGATAAGCCAAGTCAATATAATAAAAATGACAATTCTACCTAAATTAATCTATTTATTCAGTGGCATGCTAATTGAACTACCAAAATTGTTTTGTAGAGCTTGAGAAAATAATAATAAAATTCATCTGTAAGAACAAAAATATCAAGGATATTGAGGGAATCAATGAAAAGAAAATGTGAAGGAAGGTGGTGTGGTCTAGCTGTACCAGATCTCAAATTGTATTATGAAGTGGTAATTGTCAAAACAATCTGGTACTAGTGAAGAAACAGAATGGTGGATCAGTGGAAAAGATTAGGTACACAGTATGGTAATCTAGTATATGGTACACCCAAAGATACAACCTTTTGGACATTTGACAAAAACTGCTGAGAAAACTGAAAAAAAGCATAGCAGAAATTATGTATAGACCAACATTTCACATAGGATACCAAGAAAAGGTCAAAATGTATACATGATTAACATATAAAGGGTGACACCATAAGCAAATTAGGAGAGTATAGAATAGTTTATTTGTCAGAGATATGACTAAGGGAAGAATTTAGGACCAAAGAAAATATAGAGAGTATCACAAGCTCTAAAATAGACAGCTCTGATGATATAAAATTTAGTTTTTGCACAAACAAAACCAATTCAACCAAAATTAAGAGGAAAGCATAATGCTGGGGAAAAAAATTTGTGACAAGTATCCCTGATAAAGGCCTCATCTCATGAATATATAGAGAACTGAGTCAAATTTCTAAAAATAAAGTCATTCCCCAGCTGAAAAATGGTCAAAGGACAGGAACAGGTCAAAGCTATCCATAACCATATAGAAATGCTCTAAATGCAAATTATATTAGGCAGAAGATTTGTTGTTTTTCAGTCATTTCAGTCATGTCTGACTCTTCATGACCTCATTTGGGGTTTTCTTGGCAAAGATGCCGGAGTGGTTTGCCATTTCTTTCTGCAGTTTATGTTACAGATAAAGAAACTGAGACAAGTAGGATTAAGTGACTTGCTCAGGGTCATGAAGCTATTCAGTTTCTCTCATTGACTGGCCAACAACAGGTCCCAGCCTAAGTCCCGCCTGATCATTGTTTGGGCCCTGAATGCTCAGAGTAAAAGAAAATTGGACAGAAACCCTAAGGCTCTTCCCCTCTGTGTAGGGAATTATGATTTTCTTAATTGATATGAAGATACTAATTAATAGATCCGATTTTTCAGAATTGCCTCATTGTGAATTAGAAGCTCACAATGGAGTTTGAAATGATCAATCGAACCTTGACAACACTCATAACCCCTGTCTGTGTACCTCAAGGGAAGCAAATCAAAGACTGTACATGTTCCCATCATAGCGCTCTGGCCCTGTGATTCACCCAGGAGCAACCCCCAAGGGCTCGGGCAAAATCGCTGCCGCAGGATTCCAGAATTGTTGTGTTGTCTGCTATTTGTGGGCTTGCCGTGGGAAACTGCTTGAACCCTGGAAACAATTATTTGAAATCGATCTCCTCTTCCTCCCCTTCACCCTACACTTTGTGATTTATGAATAAAATCTCTGTCTTCTCTTCAGCAAGGTAGAATTGTGAGCAGGAGAATTCCCTATTTGTAAATCTATTCCTTGTAATGAAACTAATTAATTAAATGGCTACCTAATTACTGGTACTTTGTCTCTGACCTGCTGTTTAGTCATTCTCAGATTAGAGACTGGCTCAATAAAATCCTATTGGCTCAATAAAATCCTATTGACTCCCAGACTGATTTTTTTTTTTGACTAGGTGAAAGATGCTATTCTTTGCTTCATTTCTTACCTAGCCTTAAACACTGAGTGGGTGTTGCCTCTGTCAAACTGATACCTGGGAAAGACCTTAGCTTAAAAAGGCCAAGGTCTCCCGCTGCATCCAGGGCCATGTCCAGTCAATTTGATATTTATCTTACAGTGGGGACAGATGGCTCCAGAGGAGAAAATGAGGCTGGTGACTTTGCACAGCCCTGCCTCACTTAAATCCACTTCACTTCTAAACAATGAAACCCCCTTCTTAATGTCATAGTTATTTTTGAGAATGAAGGCCAAAGAATAACATCAACCATAAAATATGTCCCAGAGTGCTTAAGTGAATTGCTCAAGGTCACACAGCTCATAATTGGTGAAACACAGGTTCAAACCTACATTCTTCCATTTTCCCACCACACGAAGCCAACATGATACATTATTCTATCAATAGTGGATCAACTGTGACATGGTACATTTTTGGTTCAAAATGGTTTCCCAGTTCTCCAGAAAACACAATCTCCAGCATAGTACCTGAGGTAGTTCTATTTTTAAGTGAGAAAAATGTTTATGCTGAAGAAAATGAACTGTTGAGGATTGTGAGAGGGAATGTTTTTGAGAACCAAAATGTGTCCAAATCACAGGTAGGGCTTCAAAGGGGAAAGCCCAGAGATTCAGAGATAGATTTCATAGCATAAATAACAACAGAAACCAAGAATTATTTACTTAATTCAACAATCATTATGAAGCTACTTTTATACAATGACAAATACTTGACTTCATTGGGATATTATGTACAATCAAAGAATCTTAGCAATTTCAAATATCAGCTAATCCAACATTCACCTAGGCAGGAATCACCTCTTACAATATCCTCAATAAGTGATTTTCAAGCATCTGTCTGAAAACTTCTAGGGATGGAAAACTCACTATTTTCAAAGGCAATCTGGTCCATTTTTGTCCTCCTCTAATTAATAGGAAATTTTTCTTAATAGCAATTCTAAATCTATCTCTTCAGTTCTTCTCTTCATTGGTACTTGCTCTTAATTCTGCCCTCTTGTGCCAAGTAAAATGAGTCCAGTCCATCTTCTTTATGACACATCTTCAAATACCTGAAAGCAGCTATCATGCCTCTTTTGAGTAGCTTCTATAGACTAACTCTCACTTTTTTCCATCAAATCATCTTTGCATGGCATTGTTTTCAATCTCCTCACATTTTAGTTACATTCCTCTGGATATCTTTCAGCTTGTCAGTATCTTCCTATAAATAGCAACAAAGCTGTTTAAATACCAAAACAATAAAATAGCTTATAATAACAGGCTTCCAGATCATCTCCCCACCATGCTGTCTGCCCTTCAGCCACCATAATACATTCCTCTATCAATACTGAATCAACTGTGACATGGTACATCTTTATCTTTCTCCCATCAGATTCTACCCTTAGGATGCTAGTCTCACATACAGGAGTTTTCCTTTCCTCTTGCCCCAAACCAGGCTTCCTTGACACTTGCCCAGCATCTCCACACAATGCTATTGCAGGTATACCACCTCTCCTCCTTTTTAGCTCTCCTTTATGCAAGAGTTCTTAACTTGGGATCCATGGACCATTGAGTGGGCTTCAGGGGGATCATGAAATTGGATGGGGAAACTATATATTTATCTTTATTAACTGAAACTTAGCATTTCCTTCAATTATTTAAAAATAGTATTACAAGAAGGGTTCCATAAGCTTCGCTAGACTGCCAAAGAGGTCCGTAACATCAAAAAGGTTAAAAACCCTGACTTTATATGTTGTCTTCACTGATTAAAATGTAACTTACTTGAAATCAAGGACTTGTTGTGCTTGCTTATATATTTTATATATATTTTATCTCCAGAACTTTGTATAGTAATTGCATTTACTAAGTAATAGATATATTATCCATCTACTTACTGTCTTGAAATAAAACCAGTTTCTTGAAAACATCTGTGTGCATATTTTTTGAACATTTTCTCTAAATGAGAGCAGAGGATAGACATCTGGAAGTGGCCAAATTGCTAGCCCCTATTCTTACATGTGGGAAAAGGTCAGGGAGTAAGGAGATAAGTATCTATAAGGTAAAGAAACAGAATACTATGTCATATGAAGATACATTGAGAGAACCAGGGATGTCTATCCTAACAGTAGTTAGAAATTGCAAAGTGAAAAATTTATTCTTGATGTAATGACAATTTTCCTGTAGAACTCGATAAATATGGAAGGGGTTGTTTCAGGAGATAATGACTTCCCCCCCCCAATAGAGATCTGAAACAAAACACAAATGAGCACTTACTTTGGATTTTATGGAAAGGAAAAATTGGACTGGATCTAGACAGTATATACATACCTACATAAGTGGTAGCTGTATGTATGCATGTATCTATATATGTGTGAACTGAACTAGATAGCATCTGATGTCCCATCCGTCTTTGAAATTCAATAAACCTGTTGCCTGTGGGCCCAGCTAGGCTTATTGGCAAAGATATGATTGACAGTACAGAGAATCTTTATGCTCTTGGCATGCTGTACTTCTCCCCCAAGTGAACATCACCTTACATTTATTTTGTATATATTTATAAATAATTACACATGTAGCTACTATTTATATCGATGACATGTAAGCTACTAAAGACCAAGTTTATTTTTGTCTGTTTCTAATGTCTAGGCACATAACAGATGCTGAATATCTGCTTGTTGGTAGAAATGGGAATGGGTATCCATGTGAATAGGAGGGCTGTGATATCAACTCTCTTTTCCTAGTCATATATTCACCTTTCCCTCAACCCTGACATCCAGTCTAAATAATCCTGCATATTATATAGGTTGCTAACCCTTGTAATTGGTATCTGGAAGCTTTTTGTTTTGTTTTCTTTGTGTGTGTTCGTTTGTGTATGAAATACACACTAATATCTGAATAGACAGGAATCCAAATGATCTAATATAAAAGGCTATTTTCTTTAACATTATTGAGCCTGATTCTCTTGGAGCATATAATGAATGACTCTCTGAATGGGCACTAAACATCTAAAGAAGTACATGGAAACTTACCTAGGTACTTTTCAGGAAATAGTTACAGTGTATATGCTGGCAACTTAGTTACATTACCAAAGACCATTATCTTTTTTTTTCTATTCTAAACACTACGTAGTGTAATGAAAAGGTCACTGACCTGTCAGAAACTCCAAATACTATTCCCAGTTCTACTGGCTAGATATTTAATTGAGAAAGGGGTTATGCCTTGGAAGGTATTAAGTCTGGCATCAATGGAGATTTTTCAAACAGAGACTTGAAAATCGCTTACTGGAGATGTTGTAAGAGGAGATTCCTATACAGGTACAGGTTGGATTAGCTGACATTTGAGATCCCTTCTAACACTGAGATTCTGTGATTTTAAATAACCTCCTAATAGGATAAATAAGTCATTATTCTTATTATTACTCCTCCCCCAATCCAACACACATGGTAGAGAAGTCTACAGCCTAAGAACTCCTCCTTGACCCTAACTCACCCTTCAAGTGTCAGCACCCTCACCTCTCCCTGACAGTAACAGTTGTAGAAAGGGGCTTCCACTCCCCAGCCTGGAACCTTCAAATTCTACAATATCTGAAACCTGCCTTTGTCCTGGGTTATTGAAGCAAAGTCACATAGCAAATAGCAGAGGGAGGATTTGAACCCAGAGTGTTTGCCTACAAATCTAGCCTACAAATCTGCACCACAATGCATCCTCAAGAAAGAACAAGTTCTAATCCCTTTGTTATAGTCATTGTGAGACCCAAATTCCTTCCTGTAAAATGAGAGGACTGAACTAGATCTCCTCTAAGGTCCCTTCCAACTGTAAAGCCATTTATGCTCCTATGAACACTGGCAATTGCTTTTCATCTAGGTCATTGGAAAAGGTGATCATCGAAGGGGAGAGTTTTGTTTTTGCCACAAGATGGTGCTGTTACTGTATGTTACAATATCTGTGACCCACCAACGGTAAGTGTGGTTGTAATTTTATTTCCCAAAGAAGATCAGAAAATTACCCAGTTCACAAATGGAATTAGTGCATTCTAATGGACTTAGGGCTAGTACTGCATTAGCTATTAAAACTTTCTGGAAGTTATTTTGACAAAGTCAACAATGAATTTCAGAAGCCATCTACATTAACAACCTGAATATTGAAAGTAAAGGAAAATGTCAAACACCTACCTTTTCTGATACTGCATAGCCAGGGAAGGAAAAGGTGATCCTTTCACATGAACTACTTCAGTGACCCTAACACTCCTGACAGGGAACTCCTTTCAGCAACTGCTTTCATTAAGTGTGATATGTAGTTATCACCATCATCATTATCAACATAATCATCGTTAATAATGAACAGGACATGCTGACATTTGTTACCTTATTAACAACATTTGTTTCTTATTAGAAAATTTCAAAAGAAACACAAAATAATTCCAAGTCATGTTGTACAATTAAAGTACAAATACAACTGGTGATGACTAAAATTGTATCCCCGGAGCTTTCTGTGGTGAATGTATCTACACTCTTTTGCTTGTATATCCAGGTACTTTAAATTTCAGAATCATTCATTATTAAGTGACTATAACAAATAGAGAAAATAAGAGAAGCTACCATTCAGTCCTCTCTAGACTTCCTGATCCGTACTCCCTCACTACATCAGAATTGGTATAGGTTTTTCAGTGTAAGAATACTTACTGTAGTACATGGGACATAATGGGCATTTATTAAATGTTTATTGATTGACCAACTTTTTGACACTAGTAACAATACAAAAATGATTGACCAATCAAATTTTATTACATATCAAAACCTTGCTGAGAATATGCATGTTGCTGAGATGCAGTTTTGCATACAGTGGATGCAAAGGTCTTCCAGTGGAAACACTTTGTTTTACAGATGAGGATATTGAGGTCCAAAGTGATAAAGGGACTCATGGTCATGGATGGAGCAAACAACTGAGCCAGGATTCAAACCCAGATTCTCAGGAACCCAAATCCAGGACTGTTTTTGTCATTTTCCAATGTTACTTTTTGTCACAACAGTTCACCCAGGTCTAGTGAAACCCGAAAGGACAATGATGAGTGTTGATGGAGAGTGAGTTCAGGCATATTTTGAAGTAATAAAATATCTAGGACAGCTAGGGGACGTAGTGGGTGGAGTGCTGAGTCTAGAGTCAGGAAGACTTATCTTCCTGAGTTCAAAACTAGCCTTAGACATTTACTTCCCTATTTGCCTCAGTTCCTCATCTGTAAAATAACCTGGAGAAGGAAATGACCAACCACTCCAGTATCTTTGCCAAGAAACCCCAAATGGGGTCATGAAGAGTTAGACACAGCTGAAAACAACAAAATGAAGTATCTACCCAATATGGAACACTATGAAAGTTGAAAGAAAACAGAAAACATATTCCCCCTCTTCTTAACACAGAATTTTCTTGAGGAAACAATTAATATACATGAATCAATAAGAGAATTACACAGTACTGATTAAATATGCAACTGGAGCTGAGAAGAGGGGGGGCAATCAATATAAGGATCAAGTAGTCTGAAAAGTCTTCATGGATGATGTAGTACTTTCCCTGGGCATTGAGAATGTGGGCAATGCTGATGACCAGAAATGAATGTCTCGTTGATGTCCCAACAAGAAGGAGTGGCAATGGCTCATAACAACACACACTAGTAAGAGATTAAAATAGGTGTGTCATATGAGGACCAGGTGAAAGGAATAGACATGTTTAATCTGGATAAGACAAAAATGGGGAGGGGACATCTTTGAAGAGCTGTCATGTCATCGGTTTTTTGACCATTGCAGGCAAAACCAGGAATAATGAATGAACATTTCAAAGAAACGTGTAGCAAGACTCTGAACTTTATCCAAAAAAATGGGAATGATATAACAAGTCAGTCTCCAGAAAGGGAAGAGAATAAGCATTTCTATAGCATTTAGTGTATGTCAGGCAGTGTGCTAAACATTTACAAATATTAACCCATTTGATCTTCACCACAGCCCTACAAGTTAGGTGATATTATTATCCCCATTTTGTAGTTAAAGAAACTGAACCAAACAGAGGTTGTGACTTACAGGGTCACACAGCTAGCAAATATCTAAGGCTAGACTTGAACTTAGGTCTTCCTGAATTCTCTATCCATTGTCCTAACAGCTGTCTCTGGTGAGAGGTAGGGAGAATGACTTGCTACATTTGCCTTCAGGATTCTAGGGGTTCCTTTGAAAGGATAGGGATATCTTTCTAATATTATTGGTATAAGCCCATATTTTGGTACATTGCCCACCAATATCAATTACCAGCAATTATTGTCCCAATATCATCTGACATTTCCTCAATATAATCTATAAGCAGTTAGCATCAATTAGCTTTTAGAAAGGGATCTTCACTAATGTAATGAGGTTTTGGCTTATTTAGAGGTACTCACGTTGGAGATGCCAGGGACCTTCTTCTGTGCTGGCCAACAACTTGGGTGGGAACAGCCTCTTTTTATTGATTGTATGGCTCCATTATTAAACCTATCAGACTAAGTTTCTCTCTGCTTCTGTCTCTGTCTCTCTCTGTGCATTTGTTTCTCTCTGTCACTCTCTCTTTCTCTGTCTCTCTGTCTTTTTCTCTGTCTCTGTCTCTATCTCTTGTCTCTCTGTGTCTGTCTGTCTGTCTGTCTGTCTCTCCTCTCTCTCTCTGTCTATCCTTTCCAGTGGTGTCCAGGGAAGAAGGTTTTGTTCACTCACAGCAGGAATACCATTCAGTAAGCTGGGTAGGCGAAGAACTATGATGCCCATCCTTTGAGACTCTGTGGCTCTGAAAAGTGGTCCTGGGGTTTTGGCCTTGTTTTGTTTGTCCTTTTCAGATCTGTGCTCAGGGAGTGGCAGTCTAGGCCTAGGAGCTCATGCCATTATAACCTTGGAGCCCAGAATTCCAGGTTCTATACTGTAACCAATGCAATAGAGATGACCCAAGAAACCAGGGACCTGGGATGCAATCCCAGCTGAGCTTTTGGACTTGGAATCTGGTGAAACTTATTCTTTACAGCAACTGAGCTAAATCGTGCATCTAATCCCCCTCCTTTCCCCAAAAATCAAAGTATATTTGGGAGGGTGTATGTCCTCAGGTCTTGAAAGAAACATTGATATGTTTGTTCTTGCCATGATCTCTGTAGTAAATATTGCTTTGTACTACTTAATATGATTGTAAAGGGGTTAAATGTAACTGAGACACTTGGGGGAAGATAATTAGTAAGATTTTGAACCAATGGCAGTGATAAGAGATTCCCCCAACCTCTCTAAGAGTAC
Source organism: Bettongia penicillata ogilbyi (assembly GCA_023548195.1). Classification (NCBI taxonomy): domain Eukaryota; kingdom Metazoa; phylum Chordata; class Mammalia; order Diprotodontia; family Potoroidae; genus Bettongia; species Bettongia penicillata. Next base: position 1,403,790 of record JAJHZJ010000330.1, read on the forward strand.
CAGAAAACCTCAGGAGAGGATGAAATGTAATCCACTTGCCCTTCCAGCAATGGGAACTAAAGAGTAGACTGTTTCACTAAGAATATGTAATAAAAACTCTAAATGTGTACAAATATATCCCCTAACAAAAATTCTCCCCATCCAATACCACTTTCCAATTTCGGACTACCTTATCTCCTTCAGGATCCAACTCATTGTGTATGTGTAGTGTTCGTTGAAGATAGATGCTAACTTACGAATTTTTTAGGTCATCCACCTAACTGGATGTCGCACATACTCTGCACAGTAGGTATTCTTCATCACTTGGATTTTCCATTATGGGTGGTTGGGTTAAACTCATTTGAATGATTGTGGGTCCTAGCCACCTGACTTTGCAATATTTCATTACTTGAGATAATCAACATACCAGGAACACCTAGAAAACCTCACTGTCTATAAGGAATTCCTTTTCTTTCACTTCACTTTGCACTCCATCACATTGGATTGTCTTCTATAGAATGATGCCTTTGTTGAGTATATTTCTGTTTACTGCCTTGTCTGAGTCTATGGATCATCAAATAAGGTTATTTCAATTTTTATACTTTCAAAGAATTCTATCATATTTAGGGCATAGCTTATAGAAAGAGAGCCTCTAAGGTGGTATTTCCCTTTACAATAGATGATTTATTGAACTAATTAATTAATTAATAGCCACATTGGGATCTTGTATTCTTCCTATGTTATATGTAGATAAAGATGAAATCTACTGTAAAATGTCAACAGCAAAAGTCTCCCCTTTGCCTAATATCCTCAACAAAGATACTCTTGATGTATATGCAGAATATTCTCCAAAAAAACTTACAGAGATAAGAAAGCAGATATGTAAGTCAATTGCTGTTCATATTCTCTTGGTTGCTTTTTCAATGTAAGTAAGGTTCTAGGCGTTTTTCCCTCCATGCATTTGATATCCTCTTCTTTTAGACACCTTGAGAAACAATCCCTTAATATAATCATAATTATGGCACCTCCAGCACAGACCTCCTCTCAGAATATTGGTAGAGACCAGATGCTTTCCTTAATCTTCTTTTCTTTAGTGTTATTTTTGCCTCCCATACAAGTATATCTGGGGCTGTGATGTTGGATTTCAAGAGCAGATACACAATCCTCACTACATATGTAAATTGTATGACAAGGACAAAAATAAGCACCTGGTAAAAAGACTCAAATTTCACAGATAGTTTTTCTAAACATTTCTCTATGGAGGTGATCGAAGTAAACTACGGTTCTGTCTTATAACAACACTTTTAGCAGATCTGTGATTTGGCTAAGAGAACAAGAGACACTGAAAATAGATAACATTTTTACTCTCAGGCATATGGGAAGGTTATCTTGTCTAATTGATAAAGAGTTACCAATCAAACCAAAGGTAGACACCCATATCCAGAGTTATTTTGGTCAAACATAGAGTGTTGTATTTGAGACTCTCTTCTGCAGTAGCCCCTGAAAGAGGCTTTTGAATTCTTTTCAAATCAGAGCTCATGGGGCTGCAGGTTTTTATCTGAAAGATAAAAATAAAGTAAAGATAAAGTACAGATAGTACATAGAGTGTTAGACTTTAAATCATGAATATTTGCGTTCAAAAATTATCTCCCACTGAGTGATCATGGACAAGTCATTTGACAATACTTGCTTAAGTTTTTTCATTTATTAAATGGGTATATTTATTGCACTTACCTCACAGGTCCTCTTACATAAAGTGTTTTGCATACCTTAAAGAGCTATATAAATATCAGCTAATATTATTATCTGTCTGTTCCAAATCTGAATAGGAGTTGAGGAATTGGGGAAATTGTATTGTACTTTCAATAATCCAAAGGTGTTTGATGCCACAAACGTCCTGAATTATTAACCCCAATGTTCTCCTGGTAATGTGATAGCCACATGGTTTCACATCAAGTCAAGACATCACCCATCATGGTCTTCTTTGAAAACAAAGAGTGTCCAACAACAAGAAGACAGATTCCTAGAGGAATCTGGCACAAGGTTCAAGTCCTTCCACCAGAATAGATTGAACCCCTTGAATGTCTTAAGTTCCATTTCCATGAGTTGATAAAGACAAATACTCATTACCTGATATCCAGTTTTTGGTGAGGGGGTTCTCCCAATTTAGTCTAACCTTGGAATGACCCAGTCTGTCACTGGGATTATAAACAAAGCCTTCCAATTTGCTTTGCATTAGCATAGCCGCTGAAAGCCTGGGGACACCTCCACACCAAAATGTGGAATAAAAGTAGGACTCCAGTGGAAGATTTGGGTCATTGTACTCCAAAATGCTTTGCATTCTATCTTTTTAGTTAGGACTACTTAGAGTCTGCAAGAAGGTCACTTGGAAAGAAACTGTGTAATATTTTTGGCCTATATTTGCTATGACTTCCTACAATTCAGCAAAAAAGAATTCCCAATATTTCATTAGAAAAATTAGATTGCTACCCTATAATAAAATGACATCTGCCTTTCCTGCTTTTCAAAAAACGAGAATTCATCAGAATCAGATGTCTTTATCAGGGAACAATGAATAAAAGGTCATGCTAAGAGGTTTTTAAAAGCCTGCGGATGTCATCTCTTAGATTTACTGCCAGCTTGTCAATGCCCCCAAAGTCTGACATGTATTGTTTTTAATCAGCAGCAATGAAACTGTTCACAGTGAATCATCAACACAGCCGGCTTTTTGTCTGTGGTAGTAAAGAGAAGGGAGGAGGGAAGGAAAGGGAGAAGAGCATGAATGAGTAGATTTTGCTGACACCTCTAACCACAGGGCCTGATGAAGCTTCTGAAAGTATTATTTTCCCCATCCTGCTCTCAACAGCGTAAGAGCTTTGTTCTCAAATAAGGGGATATTTTACTGCTCATCAACTACAGAAGAGCATGGGAGAAGGGAGAGTAGACTGTCAAAAGAGGTGATTGCACCTTTTAGGGTGGTTTTCTTTTCCTCCTTATATGGCACAAATGAAGGTTCAGGTTCTGTGGCCTCTCTTTTCAAATGTAAAATAATTTGATAATCCATATGCTAACACCAAATTGTTCAGAATGATAACCCCTGGCTTTATGCATCTGGGGCTACCAGTAGGCACTACACATGCTTTTGGAACTGCCAGCAAAACTCATTGGGAAGTACCAAAATGAGGGAGGGAGCTAGCAGGCAATGTCACTGTCTGGGGAATCAAAGCAGGTAACACATAGCTCAAGTGACTCCTTCATTTATTTAACAGCCATTTAGTAGGCATCTAATATGTGCAGTGAACTGGGCAAGATACGGAGATGAGCATAGATCATGCAAGGCACTTTGCTGAGTGCTCAAATATCAGGAGGAAAGATGAAACAGACCCTGCTCTCAATGAGGGTATAATCTATCAAGGAGGCTATGCCCTGAAAGAAATAAGTATTATGCTAAATAGGCTATGACATAAGGGACACATGTAAGGAATAACCCAAGCGCTAAATAAAGAAGCTCCAAACCCCAGAAAAAAATAGGAATAATATCAACTTGCCACCAAGTCCCCAGGAGTCTCCCTCCACACCCAGCTCCCCAGCACAAGTTAGTGCCAGGACCAAAATTTGACCTATATTGTAGGTCAGAGCTCCCCACTCCCTGCCCCCAATGTCTGGGTCCTGTTTGACCCATATAACTCAAAGTAAACCCAGTGTTTTTCACATCTAACTCCGCTAGGACCCCAGCAGACTGAGCTGTGTGTGTTCATCTTCTCTGAGCACCCTATACTATGTGAATATCTGCCCTCAGTAAAGATTGCTTCCTGCAGTTTCTCTCTGTCTTGTCTAATGCTATATTTTCTCCCAGCCATACCAGATCTCTCTTTAGAAGTATCAGCTGTAGCTATCCACCCACCCCCTTTTCCTTGAAACCAGGGCTGTGAGGAAGGGCCCGACTCAAACTTTGGACTTCTTCACCTGCTAACATAATTAGCAAATAATAGAGATGACCTGCCTTTCCTGGTATTTCAAACTTTCCTAAATCTGCATTAAGTCAAGACAAAAGAGAGAGAGCCAGGACAATACTCTAGGAAAATCTGAGGTTTCTCAAAGCAGAGAGGTGATAGATTGAGTATTTGGAATAGGTCATGCACTTCACACATGACTAATTTGTGCATTTATTTTGATTCACTATACATATTTGTAATGATAGGATTCTATTAGGAAATGTAATTAGTGGAAAGTGATTCCACAGATTAGAAAAATATAACAATTGAGGAGTGAAAGAGATCACTTTTAGCTATGGAAGAGATAAAAGGAGGTTTCATGGAGAGTTAGAACCTAAATTAAACCTCAGAAGAAAAGAAAGATTTCAACAGACAGAGATGAGGACAAATTATATTCAAGGAATAAAAAAATGACATATATGAGGGCACAGAAGAGGAAAATGATGGGTAAAGTCAGAACAGTTAGTAATTTGAGTAGAATGGAGAAACGTATTGTATATGAAGGGAGTAACGTGCACAGAAGGAAGACTGAGCCAATCTTGATGATAAAATAAAATCATAGTGTAAGAAATAAAATAATTTTGTGCCTGGAAAGGTTTCAGCAACCCAAACTACTCCATCTTGATCTCATTCTTGAGTTGATTTACATAGCAAAGTATTTTGTTTTGTTTTGTTTTGATTTTTTTGTTTGTTTATTTTGTTGTTTTTTGTTTGTAGTGGGTTTTTATTTTAATTTTGTTTCATTTTTAACACAGTTCATATCACATAAAACAATTCCAACCTTTGGTCAGGTGATATTTAAAAGTATTTGAAAAAAATCTTCCCACGCCATTTCCCCTCTGGTTCTTTCAGTTTTACTAAGTGGAGTCCAAGAAATGATATTCCTTTTATGTACTTCTCAACTCATTCCACTCTAGCTCTTCATCTTATTATCCAACAGAAACATTGCAAAATAACTAAATCTGATGTTCTATCTTTGAAGTGTTTGACACTGTTGAGAACCTTCTCCTCTTCTACACTCTTCTACCTGGACATTCAAGATAACAGTTGTCTCCTGGTCCTCATCCTAGCTGACTGACCATTCCTTAGTTTCCTATTCTGGATCATCATTCATGTCTAACTTCCTTACCTTGGGAGCCCCCAAAACTCTATTATGGGCCCTCTTCTTTACTTTCTTTCTATGGGATCTCATCAACTCCCACAGGCTTAGACATCTCTATGAAGAATTCTTTCAAATAATAGGACAATTGACTGGAGCCAAATTGACAAGGGCATTATATGCTAAATAGAAGACTCTATACTTTATTCTAGAGACTATAGGGAGGCAGTAAAGCTTCTTGAACCAGAGACTAAGTGATATGGTCAGATTTGTCCTTTAAGAAAATCACTTGTGCATCTGTGCAAAGGGTGAAATAGAGATGGGAAAGATTGAATACAAGAAGATGATGAAGACCTGAGCTAGGGTGGTGGCTGTGTGAGTGGAGAGAAGGGGACAGATGAGGCAGATGCTATGGAAGTAGAGACAAGACCACAAATCATTGGATTTGCGGAGGATAGCAAGCAAAGAGTCAGGCATAATTCTGAAGTTGTGAACCTGGGTGACTGGAAACATGAGAGTGTCCTCAATAAGAAGAGAAGAACAGAGAATTGAAAAGGAAGACAATGATTTCTATTTGGGGCAGTTCGAATTTAATATTTCTATGAAACATCCTATTAGAAATCTCTTGCAGGCAGTTAGCAACATAGTACTGAAGATCAAGAAATAGATAAGGGTTAAATATGCAGATAGATCTATATGAGTATTAATGAAATCACAAAGAAAGAGAATGTAAAGTGGGTGCCTAGGACAAAGCTCCCCATACTTAGGGAGTGGGATGTGAATAGCAATTCTTCCAAGAAGACTGAAAAGGAGCTATCAGACAGGTAGGTAGAGAATCAGGAGAGAAAAATATTACATAAGTAAAGAGAGGAGAGCATGTACAGGACGAGTGAATGACCCTTACATTGTCAAATGCATGGAGGTCAAGAATGAGGAGGATTATATAATATAAGGTACATTTATTTAAGCAATTTAATCATTCCTCATGTTAACTAGTGCAATGTAAACATTCATTAGACTTCCACTTTTCAATGCATACAATCAAACTTAATTAGTCAGAACATGCCAACAATAGATTTCTCTAAGAATAAACCTTCAATCTGTGTCTCAGAGATTCCAACAAGCTCTTCATACTAGCCCCTTGACAAGATCCCCTCTTTTCCTGACCAGAGGTCCTGTAATTCTTGTTACTCTGAACTACCCTCAAGTGAACAAGGGCTTGTATGAGTCTCAAGTGTGGAGAACCTGCAGGAGCTTATAGTCATATTGCCATAGGGACACGTTGGTGGATCCAGTTTCAGGTGAGGTTTGTTGGGTTTTTTTAATACTTTTTTTATATTTCTAGTTATAGAATATAATATGTTTACCACATCATTTGATTAGTAGTTAACTACATAAACTACTGATAAAATTGTTTAAAATATTTTTCCATTGGTGGTCTATCTTCTTAGGGGAGCCACATGTTTATTAATTAAGAAATACACGTTGCTTTATATCATGCCACATAGGTGCTTATTTTATTATTAATTATTCAGAAGAGCTCAGTCATAAAATGGAGGCTTAAAACAAAATGGAGTTAGGCAAAGTTTATGGGGAAACTTATCCCTATCTTATTCAGGTACAACTCTTATTCTCTCTATAGACTGAGAAGATGGCTATTGTATTTAGCAATTCAGTGTAGCAAGTAGGGGCAATCCTGAGTCTCAAGGCAAGTAGCTACATGACTACCCTTGCTTCAAGGAACTCTGTGGGTCTACATCCTCTAAAACTATCCAACAAACTCCACCAATATGTTTACCTTTGATAGTCAGCCAGAGGACACAGTGAGTATAGATGGATATTTCAAGGCATTTGTCTATGGATGGGAGATAAAACATAATACTGTAAAATGATTGCTTTTATGAGTCCCAATTTCTTCATTTGAAAATGAGAGTTTGAATAGATGGTCCTTAAGATTCCATATAGCTTCAATACTCTATGTTTCCATTAATATATAATGCTCCACCACAAGTTTGCCTGCCTTGAATTCATCCAGATGTGAAAATTCCAGTTCCTTTGTGTTCTTCAACCTACTTACCTGATCACTTCATTGCAAATCTGGAACCTAACTTAAAATCTTCCCAAAGTTGGCTCCATTGGTCAAATTATAACACGAGCTGAAAGAGTTTATTTTTCTTAGCAGGAAAAAAAGTCTCAGGAAACACCTACTTTGACTATTCCAATCAACCTTAGTTCTTTCCAGTCTCTGGAATTCATTTCAGAATAAACCAGAGAAGTTAGTATATTGCAACGTGAAGGAATGCTGTTGGGGAATGCAACCTGGAATCTGCTTTTATGGTAATGATTTATTTAAATGCTTTACAAAAAATGCTGGTATAGGGGGTCTAGAGTCCTACTGATTACAGTGTTAGGGACAGAAAGATCCTCCCAAAATATTGTTGGTTTGAATTTTAGCTATAATTTTCTCCACTCAGGGTCAAAATAAAGGTGAGTTGTGAAATATGAGATCAAAGTGCATTCAGCTGGTTTTCCACTTTATATTGCCAGATTATGCTCAACCATGATCAAAGAATAAAAGTCAAAACTTTCCAAATACATGGAGATTCAAATGTCATCAGTTCCAATTGAAATAAATATCTAATATTTTTGTGAGCCACAAGGCAATTCATCAATGTTTCTACTGGCTTTTTCCTTACCATTCTGTACACTCTACAGCCATCATCCTCATCCCTTCCCCACAGAACACTGAATCTACCTCTGAGTCCCTTGGTCCATTGAGATGACCTTCTACCTTATGTTGTTTGGGGGGGTCTAGGCTACCCTGTGGTAGTTTTATCAGGCCCCCATGCAGGTCCCTACTTACCTTTCCTTTTTGTATAACCCTTTTATACATTGTCTTCCCCTATGAGAATGTCATCTCCTTGAGGGCAGTCCAAGTCAATTCAACAAGAATTTATTCAATGCTTACTACTAGCCAGGCTCTGTGTGCTAAGTGGTAGGGATACAAAAAGAGTCAAAAAGCAGTCTCAGCTCTCCAGGACTTCACCAATAACATGCAAACAACCATCTACAAAATATGTAGGATAATTACAGGATTATGCAGGATCTATCAGACATATGCAGAATATTAAAGAGACAATCTCAGAGGGAAGGCTCCAAAATAATTAAAATGACTTCTTGTAGAAGTTGAGATTTGAGCTGAGACTTGAAAGAATCCAAGGAAACCAGTAGACAGATATGAAGAAGAAGAGAATCCCCAGGCACGAGGGACAGTCAATGGAAACTCCAAGAATGGGGATATGGAGTGTCTTGTACAAGGAATCGCAAAGAAGCAATTGTTATTGGGGTGACAAAGTTGATGGAAGGGAGGAAGATATAAGAAGACTGAAAAGACTGGAGATGGATATGGAATTGGATATGAAGGACTTTAAAAACCAAACTTATTTTTTATTTGATAGTAAGGGTAAAAGGTGTTTATTTATGGGTGTTAGGGGAGGGAGGTGTGAAGTTAGACCTGTGATTTAGGAAGATCAACTTGACTGCTGAGTGTGGGGTGAACTAAAGTGGGAAGAGACTTTAAGCATATTATTGAAATAATGCAGGCAGGAGGTGTTGAAGGCTTGCATCAGGATGGTGGCAATGTCAGAGGAAAGAAGGGAGCTTATATGAGAGATGTTACAAAAGGAAAATTGACAAGAATTTATGGCTCAAGTGTGAGGGGTAAAAGAGTAAGATTTTGAGAATGATACATAGGGCAGGAATTGTCTAGATTCCTTGAATTTCTATCCCTAGCACCTGGCACATAGTAAGAGCTTAATAAATAGTTTGTCTGTCTATTTATGACTCTATCTGGCTGGTTTTATTTTGTCTAGCTCATCTATCATGTCAAGCCCTAGCACTGTGAGCTTTAAAAAAAAACAAAACAATAATCACCACCGTTTCTCGAAACCAGATTTTCATTAGTTCAGATACTTTACCTCCTCCAGACGCTTCAGTGGCCTCCTATAACCTACAGGATAAAATGCAGAGTCCCCATCCCTATACTCATCACCCTCCATAATATGGGGCTACCATACTTATCAAAACTTGTCTCCTCCCAGTCTCCAACATATACCCTCCACTACAATCAGAATATTCTTTATATATGACTTGCACATTCCCACAAGTTTTATTCAAATCTGGATTCCCTGACTGGCATGCCCTCCTCTAGCTCCTCTGCAAATCCTGCCCATCCTTTCAGGCTCAAGTTAACATTACCTCCTCTTTAGTGATCCTAGATAAATCACTTAAACTCCCTGGGCCTCAATTTCCTCATCTGTATAATAAAAAGTTGAACTAAATAAGAAAGTGACTACTTGCTCTTAATGAATTCAGGTCATTTGGCCCATATAAGTATCATGAGGTACTGCAATGATCAGTAGATATGATTGCTGAGCTACCATCAGTGAAAGATCACGGAAAATCAGAAAGTTTCTGTAGGACTGGTGAATGAATAGTGTTATGCCATTTTTTCAAAAGGAAAAGAAAACAGAGTTGAAAACTACATGCCAAAGAGCTTGACTTTGATTCCTCAGAAAAATTTTAGAATGGGCCACTAAAAAAAAAAAAAGATGACAAGTGACTGTCTACTGAAGCAAGAGAAGAGATGACTATAAAAAGTCAACATGTTAATAATGATGCATGTTAGATTCATCTTATTTCCTTACAAGCTTGTTAAACTAGTACAGGAGAGAAGTGTTGTAAATATTGCTCACCTGGATTTTTAGCGGTCTTCAATCAAGTATCCATACTATTTTTTTTGCAAAAGAGAAATGTGGATTCGATACTAACAACATTACATAGCTAGAAGGACTGCTCTGAGTTTCCCAGTAGGGTGCCTCAGAAATTTCTACTTAGCCCTGCACTGTTTCACATTTTTTACAAAAGGCATAGGTGGATTCTCATCAAATTTGCAGATAACACCAAGCTGGGTGGGATAGTTAACACACAACACTGGATGACCGAGTCAGCATCCAAAAAGCCCTAACAGACCAGATCGTTGGACTGAATCCAATAAAATGGAATTCAATCAATAAAAGGCTTGTATTTGAGTTTAAAAAATTGACTTCACAAGTACAAAATGGGAACAGCATGATCAGATAGCAGTTGGTATGAGGATTTTAGTAGACCATAAAATCTACACACATTTACAATGTGTTGTGTGTGATAGAAGAAAAAGTAGCTCATGCTTAAGTAAAGGTTGGCTGTATTGAGAGAGTCACAGCTTCCAGGAATTCCTTATTGGATAACCCTCATCCTAACCCTGTTTGAAAACATTTACCCTGTCTCAAGAGGTAGTAAGGTCTCCTTCTTGTCAAATATTCCAACGGAAGACTTCAAAAGAGGCTAGATGACCACTTGTTATCTATGTTATAAGAGGTATTACTTTAAGGTAGGTGCTACACAAAGCAGTTGCTAAGGTCCCTTAAGATTCTAAGAATCTGCAACTCTATTAAGGCCCCTTCCAACTCTGCCGCACTCTGTTCTCTAAACTACACTAACCATACCACTACATTTAACACTTGAACATATTCTTTTATTTTCTGACATTCAGACATATTGTCTCCCCAATAAGACTATAAGCTATTTATGAGTAAAACTATGTCTTAGTATATTTCTTAATTCTCCACACATACTAACATATTATAGGTACAGAATAAGTATCCAACAAATACAAACTGAAGTAACCTTTAAGAGGATTCTTAGAGAGTTAAAAGGAAGTTCATACATCCAGAAAGGCTATTTTGTCACGAGGATGTCCTGTGCAATCCTTTACGAAGAACTGTTTCCTCTGTCTGAAACCAGGTTTGAGTCAGGTGACTATGACTAACTTAATATACCACCCCTTTTTTACATCCCAGTTCTTCCCCTAAGAGTATCTGTCAATCATGATTCATCTTTCAACAACTCAGCACTCACCTACCAGCCCATGCAATTTCTTTCAGGTGCAGTGCATGTTTTTGGTAATTCGAACCTCTAAGTCACGGTTAAATAAATGGTTTGATTGGATTAGTAACAGCATATTCAAATCAAGAGGTTTAACCACTTGTACCATAACATGTGCCAAATCAAACACTTCCCAGATTTACCCCCAAGGCAAACCCTGCCTCTCAAGTTGGAGTACTTTTTCCTTCTCTTCAGTCTTCTCCTCTGCAAGAGAGAAGGAATTAAGAATTTCATTTGCTTACAAAAAGTCCCCCATCTCCACCTAGTGCTGGAGTAAAGGATTATAGCAGTCATTTATGCAATTAAATGCAGACACAAGTGCTGCAGTTTGCAGTTCTCTTTCTCTCACGAGGCAGACTAGCATGTGTTCATTATTACAAGCCACTCCAAGACACTTTTTCTCTCCACCAGTTCACTGCCTTCCCATGATCTGTTCACTCCAGAGGCCAGCTCACAGTTTCATGCCTTTTCTAGTGGACATGGAAAGACAGGGAGGCTGGCCAACTGGTCACTACAGACTCAAGAAAAGGAAGAAGTATACTCCATTCCTGACATGCTTCTGTGTCTCCTTCCTTTAAAATTTTCCACAGAAATAGTGAAATAGAATATTTTAAGACCTCTTCATCTCAACATGGCCAAAGCTGAACTCATCATCCTTCCCCCCAAACCTTCCCACTTCTAAACTTCCCTGTTGTTATTGAGGATGCCATCATGCTCCCAATCACTCAGGCTCAAAACCTGGGTGTCATCCTTGACTCCACATTCTTTCTTATTTTCATATACAACCTATTGCTGAAGTGTCTCAATATGATCTTAGTATCTCTTGTATATAAGCTTTCTTCTCTTCTCTGACACTGCTTTCACCCTGGTGTCAGCCCTCATGAACGCATACCTGGAATATTATAATAGCATTTTCATTCTTCTCTCTAGCTTGTCTCCCTCTACTCCAATCCATTCTCTACTCATATGTGAAATTAATCTTCCTAAAGCACAGATATGAGCATGTCATTCCCCCCATTCAATAAAATCTTATGGTTTACTCTGACTCCAGGGATCAAAAATAAAATCCTCTGTTTAGCATTCAAAGACATTCACAACTTGGAGGCCCCCCTAATCAGAATTCTCCCTTCCCATTTCTACCTTCTGGCTTCCCTGACTTTCTTTGACCCACGCCAAAAATCATACCTTCAACAAGAATTTCCCAATCCCTTTCAATGCCAGTGCCTTCCCTCTGCTGATTATGTCAATTTATCCTGTCTATATCTTGTTTGAACACAGTTATTTTCATACTGTTTCCAATAGACTATGAGCTCCTTAAGGATAGAGACTATTTTTTGCCTACCTTTGTATCTCCAGTGCTTAGTACAATGCCTGGCACTTAGTAGGTGCTTAATAAATGTTTACTACCAGAATAACACATGGGAAGTCACTTGCAGGAGCCATGTACTCTTCATCCTCTTACCTTCCTGGGTATTCCAGGAAGAGGTTACTTGTCTACCAAGACAAAGAAACGTTTTAAAATCTTCTAGAGGTCTGCTATCCCTTATACTGGTCACAAGAGTCATCAAAATCAGTCTACACTAACCTCTCCTCTCCCTAGTCTTTCTGGTCTACCCAGTCTCTCAACCATCACCATGTTTTTTATCAAGCTCTTTGTCAATTCCCCTGTAACAAAGTCAAACCTAAGATTCAGCAGACTACATGTAATATGAAATCATTCCTGAAAAGATGCCAGTGTCACTCTCATCTCAGAAGCAAAGAAGAAGAGGTCCTGGAGAGGAGGAGAGGAAGGTTAAAATTCCTAATATATTAAATCCCCATAAATTTGTGATAGTGGGCTTCCTTAAAGCATGGGCAGCACAATAATCAGGTTCCTATTGCCCTGAAAAGTTTATAAGATCATAGATTTAGAGATGGACGGTACCTTAGAGATCACCGAGTCTAATCCCTTCATTTTACATGTAAGATAGCAGGCCCAGAAAGGTTAAGTGACCGATTTATTTGGCTAGTACCTATGGGAGGCATGATTTGGAACCAGGTCCTCCTGACTCCAAATCCAGTGCTTTCTACTATATACCATGTTGCCCTTCATACATAATAGATTAAGACTTTTTTTTAACCAAGTGAATATAATACATTTTATATCCTATCAGTAGTTGTGAGGATTCCCTAAGGCAGTGTTGTCAAGTTTAAGTAGAAATGGGGGCCAGTCAATCATATATAATGGCTACATATATACTTAGAAAACCATATATTAACATTATTTTTTAAATTTATTTTGCTAAATATTTACCAATTATATTTTAATCTTGCCTGACCACACTTTGGAATAGTTGCCCAAATGCCTGGTGTTTGACATCTCTGCCCTAAAACACATCTTATCCCATTCAACATGGTATATTGGCATTGAACTCTGAATAATATGTGGGTTTCTGATGCGTGGGTGACTTAAGACTTTTTTCAACACCAGAGAGACATTTGACTTGTACAGCTGTTATTTAAAAATAATAATGATTATAGCTCTTTATTGACCACAGTTTGATGGTAAAGTTGGAGGAGTGCTCTTAGCTGAAACAAAAAGAGATGTGGTGAGTAGGGAGCTTACCTGTCAGAGGCACAGAGTAGGTGGAAGAGAGTGGAGGATTTTCTGCAGGATTTGAATAGTCACTTGTGTTGGATGAGTAAAGCGTGAAACAGGGTTCTAAAAGGGGCTTCTTTTTAAACTAGGCAGGCAGGCAAGGTCCATGAACTTAGATGAAGATTTGTGGTGAGAACTAAGGAAAACTCAATTCCTTTTTTCTTTTGTGTGTGTGTGTGTGTGTGTGTGTGTGTGTGTGTGTGTGTGTGTGTGTGTGTAGTCATAGCTCAAGTAGGCTTAGAGTATATTATTTTTTGGTTCAGCTGTTTCGAAGTGAGGGAGGGCAGTGTAGATTGATGGGATGATGAGGAACCAACTCTCTAGGAATTTCTTCTGACTTTATCTTAAGGCATTCTGCCCTGCTAGTGAAGTCATTATTAAGTCTATTCCTGACTTTAAGACCTCAAATAAAAATAAATCTGAAGGTAGTCCTAATTTTAAGCAAAGAAATTATAAAATACTAAGTGGATCTCTGATCTCCTGGTTTTGAGTAGTCCCTCCAAGGATGCATATCATGAGCTCTCTGTGCTTGCCCATACTATGAGACACATCAGTCTGTAAGTTCGTCCAATATACCTGAGATCTTCCTAGTTTTTGCTGGAAACTGCAAGGGCACACTAGTGCAGGAGTTGGGCTGTTCACCTCTAATGTTTCACTCTCTCCAAGCAATAGTGCCATCTTCACTTTCTATTGGAAAATTCCTTACTGACATGTTATACTTCCATTTTTAATGTTCTTTGCTGATTACATGTTGCAGTCTGCTTAAAACTACTGTAATAGCATTTATATAACACTTTAACATTGTAAAGCACTTTAGAAATATTATCTCAGAGAGAGGTGAAGTGACTTGCCCAAGGACACACAACTAGTAAGTGTCTGAGGCCAAATTTGAACTCAGGTCTTCCTGACTCTAGACCTAGAGCACTATCCCATGGCATCTTCTTTCCTTCTATGTATGCTTATTCATGCTTAATTCTTCAGAAAATGTTGCATTCTACTTGTTGCTACCATCCTGCAAAACCAGAAGGATTTGGTATTTTAAAAACATGAAACAAACTTAATGGTAACATGGGTGAATATTATCTTTATAATTATAATAAAAGGTGAGATTTTATTGTGATTTACTGAATGAACTCATTTGATACAAACAGTAGACTTATGGAGTTGGTACAATAGATATGTATTATTCCTATTTTATAGCAGAGAAAATTAATGCTCAAAGAAGTTAAAGTCATTTGCTCACAGGTTACATAGCTTATAAATGTCAATGTTGCCACTTGAACTCAGATCTTCTGACTTCAAACACCATGCTCTTTATAAGATGCTACAATGTGAAGAAATATCAGTAATTGTTATTATTTTGCTCTAATGTTATTGCCCTGACACATTTTGCCTGACCTGAAGAAAGTATTTCAAGCCAGTCCTTAAGAAGTCTTCATGCCATGCCAAGTTGCTCTGAAAGAAAAATGTACTTTCTCATTTTAATGTCAGGCAAAGTATTTTCTTTTGGCTACATTTAAATCAATATTTTCCTCCCTGGAAAAACAATCTTTATATTTAAAGGTTTCAGATTACATGGGAAGGGGAAAATAATGCCTCTTACAGCTCAGGGTACAGTTTCATTGAGGGGTGCATTTTTGCTTGGCATGGGTTGATTTGACCTTGTAGCCAAAGGGCCAAAAAGTCTGAACTCCTCACCTAGATTCCACAAGCTCAAAGGAAAATGAAGACAAGCCCTACTCATTCCCACACTTTTCCCACAAAGAAAAAATGTGGGTTCCTGTGGGTCATAATAATTAGTCTACATCAAAAGTCTGGCATCCTCAAAGGGAGGTTGCTATATCAGCATGTCAGAGGAATCTACTCCCAGCTTTTCAGTTAACATTCTTAGCCGAGGCATTTGAGGTCACTGAGAAATATTTCTTTTTTTCCTTTTTACCTCACTTGGACCCACTCTGGTTTGAGAAACTAGGCATCCTAATACTAACGCTTCTTTCAAAGATTTCTCGGTACTATCAGTAGGCACCAGGCCATATCACATCGATGTGTAAAGCCTCACCATGTAAGTCACCTCTATAACTGCTTATATGTGGCAGGCAGTGAATTAGAGTCAAAGCCTGAAGTGAGACTACCAGACAGAGGCGAGATTTCGTGGCACACTAAGAATTCAGGCTCCAACTAAAATTAAGCACAAATGTGGACTTTCTGTACCCGAGCCAAAGGCTAAATATGTGCTGTTGTTTGAACCTAGAGAATAAAAATAAGATGGAACCTAATTATTACTGTCTAATGAAAAATTCTCTCAAGCTTTTCAAGAATTTATAGGCATCAGAACTGGACAGGACCTTAGAGGTCACCTAATCAAAACCATTTCTTTTTAAGGATGAGGGAAACTGAAGCCCAGAAAGTAAAAGTAACTTACCCAAAATCAAACATCTAGTAATAACTAAGCTAGGATCTGGACATGTGTCTTCTAATTCCAAAGCCAGTACTCTTGCCAATGTGCTATTACTCTAGATTTCCAAAGAAAATGCAACATTGGCATTTTAAATTTCAAAGAACAGAACTGAAGGAGACCTTAGACATTACATAATGCAAGCCCCTCATTTTACAGAAGAGAAAACTGAGGCCCAGAAGGCAATGCTTATTTTCTCAGGAGAGCAGAGAAGAATGTGAATTTGAACGAGTTCCCTAGTCTAAATCATATTTATTGTGCTTTACCATGCTAGAATAAATCTTAAAGTTTCATTTATTACCCAATCCCAGAGTCAATAGATGGGCACAGGGGGCAAAGTCCTGGGCTTAAAATCAGGAAGATTCATTTTCCTGAGTGCAAATTTGACCTCAGACACTTTCTAACTATGGGTCCCCAGGCAAGTCACTTAACCCTTGTTTACTTGCATTTCCTCAAACTACTCCAAACTTCTCCAGTATCTCTGCCAAGAAAACCCCAAATGAGATCATAAGCTTTTGGATATGACTGACCGACAAGAAAACACACACTACATAGTATATTCAATTCAAATGATAGCAGACTTCACTTCATTCTCTGAATATTGTACTGGAAATATAGTCTCTGGCTCATGTGAGTCTCTTCTGCTTAAAATCCTTCATTGCTCCCCAATGACAGATGAATTAAGGCCAAGATCTGATTATTTTAAACCTTTTTTCCTGCATCAATCATGCCAAATACTACTTTACATATAACCTCTCTGGACCTCAGGTTTTTTTTTCTTTATTGTGGGAGTTAGACTACATGATTTCTAAAATCTCTTCAAGCTCTAAGTTTTCTGAGCTAAAATATAGAATAATACATAGTGGTGATAGATATAGACTTGGAAGAAACATTAAAACTTAGTCTACTCTCCCTATTTTAGAGATAGGGAAACTGAGGCTCAGGGAGGTTAGCCTTTTCTGGTCATGGCAGCTTTTGTCTTAATGGTTTTCCTTGGAATGACATGAATGATACCTTTGTGCCATCATCTGTACCCTTTAGAACTGAAGTAGACATAGGATTACAGAGATAAACCTGGAATCTAACTCCTCTCATTTTATAGATAGGGATATAAAGCCCAGAGAGTCAAAGAGATTTACCAAAACTCACAAAAGTGGTGAATCGAAGATCCAAACCAAGGCTTTCTATCTTCAGATTGACTGCTCTCGTATCTTTCTTTTAGATTATAAACAACACGAAGGCAGAAAATGTACCACAGTACCTAGGATATGGTTATCAACATGGTGGACAATTAATAATTGCTAGTTGAATTAATTTAAATAATACCCACCTGATCATTCAGCATTATGATATTCATGACTTGAATTCACATTCCCAATGGTTGGCTTAATCAGCAGATATTTTAAGAGTGCTAGTAATTTTTTGCTTCACCAAAAGAGGGATAGAAGTGAAGGTTACAGTTAACCATGTGTTTAATTTCCATCACAATTCTAGGGCTGATTTAAAATTCCTCTAGTCATTGCATGAATCACATCTTCTCCTTCCCTTGGAAACCTCAGAATGCTACTAATGGCAAAACAGGTAGAAGGTTTATTTTCAATAATAAAATTGCT
Organism: Bettongia penicillata ogilbyi; assembly: GCA_023548195.1. Taxonomy (NCBI): domain Eukaryota; kingdom Metazoa; phylum Chordata; class Mammalia; order Diprotodontia; family Potoroidae; genus Bettongia; species Bettongia penicillata. The sequence continues at coordinate 1,421,554 of JAJHZJ010000330.1, forward strand.
ATTGTTTATTTGTAATTAATAAGCATTAATTTTCTCTCCCTTCTAACTACTCCTTATTAGAAAAAGAAAAAGAAAGCCTTTGTACCAAATATGAATCTTCAAGTAAACAAAACAAATTCCCACTTTGGCCATGTCAAAAAAAAAATGTGTCTTATTCTGCATATTTAATCCAACACCTTGTAGCAGTAAGTATCCTGGCATACACAGGAGGGCCTTCTGCACAGGTTCCTAGACCTGCTTTTCTGAAAGGAAGGCAACTTTTGAGGGGTCAACAATCTTCTTTAATCACATACACCAACAAGGAAAATGCAAGCGGAGAAATGATGACCAACAAGACAGGGCTTCCAACTGTCTGACCCTAGGCAATACATACATCACAGAACAACAGACAGATCCAACTGTCTGACTATTAACATACCTAGTTATCAGAGAGAGGAGCACCAACATGTGAGTTTTCAAAGATGGGGAGGTTCTTAATGATACCCACAGTTTTATCTGGCACACAACCTTCTTCCAAAGAGTAATCCACTCTTTAGTAATTTGGGGTCATGGTTCACAGTACTTTGCAAAATGATTCTGCCAATTCACAGCTCTAGCTTGTAGCATTTGTTGTTTTCCTTTTTTTGTCAGTTTACTAATCTAATACATATGATGTGATACTTCAGAGTTATTTTAACCTGCATTCCCTAATTATTAGTGATTTGGAACATTTTATATGGCTGGTTATAGTGTGTGTGTGTGTGTGTGTATACATATATATGCATATATGTATTTGTGGATGTATGTATGTATATGTACGTATCCCAGATACATCCCAGTATGTATGTATATGTATGTATCCCAGATGTTTCTGACAACAATAAATTCTGTCATCCCCCAAACAACAAACCTCTGACTTCTATGAACAAACAAGCATGTTTATTAGCCTTTGTCCCTACCATCTCAATCAAGATGCCCAAGGTTCTGACTTTCCCCTTGGTTACTAAGGGTCCTCAAAGCAACATTCCACCAACTTAGCCAGCATTTAGGAACTTTTCTTGCCCTCTCTCTCAAATCAAAATTAACCCAATTATATCCCATTCCCTTGGTCTTCTTATATTTTCTGGATGACACTGGCAACAAACCAAGTGTGCCTTTAACAACTATGGTCATGTGAGGCTTTATTCAGCTTTAACATATTTCTAAAAATAGATTATTCCAGGTAACAATGTCTTAAATAATTTAAAATGCCTGCATGTAATCAATCAGCAAACATTTATTAAGCTATTACTATGTGCTGGACATCGTGCTAAGTGCTTTACAAATATTTCATTTGATCCTTACAGCAACACAGGGAGATGGGTACTATTATTCTCCCCATTTTATAGTTGAGGAAACTGAGGCAAATAGAGGTTAAGTGGTGTGGTCAAGGTCACACAGCTAATTAAGTATCTGAGGTCAAATGTGAACTCCAGTCTTCTTGATTCTAGGCCCAGCACTCTACCCACTGTACCACTAGCTTTCTTGACCAAAAATAATGAAAGAATGTGCCAGTCTTTGCGCTTGAAAATCAGTCAGGAGAGAAAATGTGTGTATCACTATATACAATATGTATGCAAAATATATGCCAGCCAAAACTCGGAGGAAATGCTGGCAACTGGACTTTAAGGCATTCTTACTAATGATTGGAACAAAGGCATTGAGGACATGCTCATCAAATTTGGAGATATCACAAAACTTGGCGATGTAGCTTACATACTGGATAACAGAGTTAGGATCCAAAAAGATCTTGACAGAGTAGAGCAGGTGTTGCCAACTATAGCCTGAGAGACAAACCTCTTGCCTTTTTTTTATACAACTTCTGCTAAAAACAGTGTTAACATTTTAAAATACAACAACACTTTATTTTAAAATGGAAAAAAAAGAAAAAAAAGACATTATTACCAGAAGACACGCCAGGGGATAGGGAGAATGTGGTCACTGGATTTGGCCCTCTGAGCTTGTTGTTTGCCATCTCCTTAACTGAAACTAATAACATGAAACTCAATAAGAATAAATATAAACTAAAATAAATAAAATATAAATAAGAATAAATATAAAGAATAAAAAATAAATATAAATTAAAACTGGGCATTAAAAAAAATCAACTTCACTACTCTAAGAGAAGGTAGAGAAAAACAACAGTTTTTCTTTTTTTGTTTTAATTTATTTTTAGTTTTCAACATTCATTTCCACAAGATTTTGAGTTCCAAATTTTTACCCCATCTTTCCACCCAAATATTTCTGATTACCTTTCCCCCAGGCTTCCCTCCCTTCTATCACTTGCCTTTCTCATACCTTTTTCCTCTACTTTCTTGCAGGGTGAGAGAATTTTCTATACCCCATTGCCTGTATGTCTTATTTCCTAGTTGGATGTAAAAACTATTTTTAATGTTTGTTTTTAAAACTTTGAGTTCCAAATTCTTTCCCTTCTTCCCTCCCCACCCATCCTCATTGAGAAGGCAAGAAATTCAGTATAGGTTAAACAAGTATAGTTATGCAAAATGCTTCCATAATAGTCATGATGTGAAAGACTAACTATGTTTCCCTCCATCCTATCCTGCCTACCATTTTATTCTTTTCTCTCCTTGAACCTGTCCCTTTTCAAAAGTGCTTACTTCTGACTATCCTCTCCCCCAATCTGCAATCTCTTCTTATCCACTTCCCCTCAACCTTCATGTAGGGTGAGATAGATTTCCATACCCAATTGATTGTGTATGTTATTCCTTCCTTAAGCCAAATCCAATGGGAGCAAAGTTCATTCATGTCCTCTCATCTCCTTGCTATTTCCCTACAATATAAAAGTGTTTTCTTGCCTCTTTTATGTTAGATAATTTATCCCATCCTACCTCTCCCTTTCTCCTTCTCCCAGTACATTCTCTTCTCTTACCCCTTAATTTTATTTTTTAGTTATCATCCCTTCATATTCAACTCACACTGTGCTCTCTGTATATATATATTCCAACTACCCTAATACTGAGAAAAGTCTTATGAGTTACAAATGTTATGTTTCCATGTAAGAAGGTAAACAGTTCAACTATAATAAGTCCCTTATGATTTCTCTTTGCTATTTACCTTTTCATGCTTCTCTTGAGTCTTGTCCTTGAAAATCAGATTTTCTATTCAGCTGTGGTCTTTTCATCAAGAATGCTTGAAAGTTCTCTTTTTCATTGAATGTCCATTCTTCCCCCTGAAGAATTATTTTCAGTTTGCTGGGTAGTTGATTCTTGGTTTTAATCCTAGCTCCTTTGAGCTCTAGAATATCATATTCCAAGTCGCAGTCCCTTAACATAGAAGCTGCTAAACCTTGTATTATCCTGATGATGTTTCCACAGCACTGAAATTGCTTCTTTCTGGCTGCTTGCAATATTTTCTCCTTGTCTTGGGAACTTTGGAATTTGGCTTCAATATTAGAACTGATCAGTGGATTCTTTCAATTTCTTTTTTATCCTGTGGTTCTAAAATATCAGGGCAGTTTTGTTTGATAATTTCTTGAAAGATGATGTCTAAACTCTTTTTTTGATCATGGTTTTCAGGTTGTCCAATAATTTTTAAATTATCTCTCCTTCATAAAATCATTAGCTTCCATTTGTTCCACTTGTACTTGTCTTGGATCATTATGCTGCAGAGAAGAGCTAAGTCATTCATAGTTGTTTATCATACAATATTTCTGATACTGTGTACGGTGTTTCCCTAGCTCTACTCATTTCATTTTGCATTAATTCATACAAGTCATACAATGACTCAGAAGCAAATTAAGAGGATTCTCTGAGCAAATGAAACTTGAACAGACTGAGTTAATCTAAAATGTGAACAACAGAGTTAGGGGAACATCAGTCCCCCTAACCTAATCAAATGAGGTAATATTTGTAAAGCATTTGGCTTAATTTAATTTTTTAATTAATTGATTGATTGATTTAAAGGGTAGCAAGTAGACACTTAATAAATGCTAATTCTATTCCATTCCAAATACTTGTCCAAAGGCAAATATCTCCTGTCAATCCAAAGTAAATTATCTGAGAAAGGAACTTTTCACCTTTTGAGGTGGTAGCATTCCCACCCCAAATAGGTGTCCTTCTCTAGCAATAAAGAGCTGTGGAACCAGCACTGGGGATTAAGGCAAATCCTGAGGAGATCTGCTAACCCTTCTGGGCAGCACCTACCATGAGCACGTTTTCGTCATGGTAAACACGCTTTTGATTTTGTAATATTTTATTCTATACTATAATATTATATATTTATTGTTTATATAAAGTATGACATTGCATGCTTGCAAATGTATTGAAACCTCTCTAACATTTACATGGCATTTTAAAGCTAAAGACACACTAGATCTACCTTATCTTATTTGATCAGTGTTAGATTATAAACTCCATGAGTGCTGGGTATTATAATGGAAAGGACACTAGCTCTGGAGTCAAAAAAATTGAGTTTAATTCTGGTTTTGTCCTTTACTTACTACCTCTGTGACCTAGGACAAGGAAGGGGAAGGGAAAGAAAAGAAATTAAGCATTTATGTAACACCTACAATGTGCCAGGTAGAATGGAAAGTGATTTTTTAAAACTATTTCATGATTTTATTCTCACAACAATCCTGTGAAATAGGTTCTATTTTTTCAATAATTTTTTTTGTTTAATTGTACAATTGAGTAAACTGAGGAAAACAGAGTTAAATGACTTGCCCAGAGTACATTAGCTAGTAAATATCTGAAGCTGGATTTGAACTCAGGTCTTCCTTCCAGGTCCTGTGCTCTAATCCACTGTACCACCTAGGTAGGTACCTTTAAGCAAGTGGTCATCTAATCAACCTGACTTCAGTTTCCTCACATGTAAAATAAAGGGGTTGAACTATATGATCTCTAGAATGCCTTCTAGATGTATATCAAGAATCCTACAATCACGCCAATCCCACCAATCTAGGGTTTTACACATATTTCCATATTTCAAACAATCTGTGATTTAATTAGTGTGGGTCATTTGTTTCCTTTTTAAAGAGCTCCATTACCTGGACCCTTCCTACCTTTCCACTCTTCTTACTCCTTTATACACACACACACACACACACACACACACACATACACACACACACACACACATTTGCATACTGTACTCTTCAATCTAGTAACACAGGCCTCCTTGCTGATCCTCAAACCAGATGTTCCATCTGTCCCCCCTCTCTCCCTCTTCATCTCTACTTCCTAACTTCTCTGGTTTCCTCCAGGTCTCTTTAATGATAGTTACTCCCCTCTGTTGACAATCTCCAACTTATCCTTTCTGTATCTTGTCTGTGTATATTGTTTGTATGCTGCTTCCACCATTAGACAGTTATCTTCTTTGAGGTGGGAGCTATCTCTTTCCTTTCTTTGTGAATCCTCTTCATTTAGCCCAGTTCTTAACACATAGTAGATCCTTAATAAATGCTTGTTGACTGACTGAACCACTGACACATACCCCTGCCATTCTGGCTCCAGGTCAGCTCCCATGTTGATTACTACTCCTACCACAAAAATTTTCTTTGCGCAGGAACTGCAGTGATCTCAGAACTATGCTGACTAGATAGAGCATCTATCAGGGTTTGCTGTCTCTGGCCCCGAATGCTAGAATCCCTCCTTGGGGATCATCACTATGATCCAATGTGATCTCAAGCTCATGCCCTGGACACTAGGCTGGGGGTGGGGGGATGATTTCTGCCTCTGCTTACCCTCATCTTACTTCTGACTAGTCCCACACTACCATGACTCAAAAGTCAACCTAAAACTAGACTGCTTGCCCGGTATCCTCACCAAATACCTACATACTGCCGCTAATCAACACACAAGACCCCTCAAAATGACTAACATCCACAATCAGAATCCCAGATTCTACCAGAAAGAACTATGGGTAGCCTTGAGTCCTCTTTGACTGAGGCACTAAACCATAGTCTTCAAGAGTTACCTGAAAGAGGTAACATGGTCTAGGAGAAAGGGGTTTGGGTTTGGATCCAGGAAATATGGGTTCAATTCCTAACTAGGCTCTTTATTCCCTATATTACCTGAGAATGTAAGTTCCTTGAGAGCAAGTTCACTTTCGTCTTTGAATCTCAGCACCTGGCACAGGGCTTTGAGGACTCTGTGCTTTGAGAACTAATCCAGTCTGAAGCAGCTAGTTGGTACAGTGAATAGATCTTCAGGTCTCGAGTCAAGAAAAACTGAGTTCAAATCTGACTTCAGACACTTACTAGTTGTTTGATCCTGGCAAGTCATTTTACCCTGTTTGCCACAGTTTCCTCATCTGTAAAATGAACTGGAAAAGGAAATTGCAAACTGTTCCATCAAAACCCTTAGAAGGAGGGGGGAGGGTCACAAAGAGTTAGACATTGTTGAAAAGCACTAAACAGGCCATACCATGGTGAGCCTCTGACAGCGCATGCTGTAAGGGTTTAATAAATGGACGTCAAATGGTTAAATGAATGAACAATTCAAGAAGCAATGTTCTACATTCAACTTGGTTTTGAAGTCCTAAGTTCGAATGGCAGCCCTGGCATTAGCTAGGGAAGTGACATTATATTGCTTTTCCTTTTAGTGGTACAACTGCCTTCCCCATAAAAAAAGAGGATTAGACCTGATGATGTATAAGGTTGGAAGGAGTATTTTGCAGTGAAAAAATTCAGTGGTACTCTAGTCAGAGCACTTAAGTTCAAACCCTGCCTCTGACATTTACTACTGTAACTAGAAGGGCAAGATGCAACCTCTCTGGGACTCTTTCCTCATCGGTAAAATGGGGGCTGGGGAGGGAGGGAGACTAGATGATCTCTGAGGTCTCTTACCACTCTGGGTCTATGATTCTGTCATCCGTCATGCTCTAAAGTCTGCAAACTATATCACAAATAGATCATTAATATCAATCCAAGAAAAATCATTTAACTTAAGGGGAACTATAGAAGGGCAAACACCTAGGGCCATGCAGACAAGGCTCAGCAGCCTACAAAACCCTCTCAATTTTGTGGAAAGACATTGCTTAGATTGAGATGCAAATTACTCCTAGAAAATGCAAGAGCAGCTGGCATTTTTTGTGAGTAAGCCATTCCCAATTTAATTACACATGACTCTAGCTTCATTGTCCACTAAGTACAGATACCAGAGCTGGCACATAGAGGAGATGGGGAGTGATATAGGATTGTGGGCCAAATTCCAACTGGACTCAGGTCAGAAAAGCATCCCCTATTTTTGCAATTCCAAAGGTTGACCAGGTGACTAAGGGCACTACATGACCTTGGCTCTGTATATAGAGCCCTGTGGTTTGGTAACTGGCTTTTTAAAAGAAAACAGCTGCTCACAAGTTTTCTTTTAATAAAAAATGACAAGTTTTTCAAATCCTTCTCACTGTTTGCATCGTCATTTTACTTTTAGATTCCAGAGACTGGTTTCATTTCATTAACCCTGTCTTCTGAGACACTCATGAGATTCAAATTAAGTTAACACTCGAATTGGAATACCTGTAGCAGAAAATTTTGCAAAACTAGGAGGAAAAAAAGAGAAAGAATCCTAGCAGTTTATGATCAATTGGGAATATCTGCATCTTAAAAAATAATCATACCTTTAAATTATATTTGTATTTCATTTTTAAATTGTTTTCTGAATTTTATGGGAGCATTTAGGGTAGATAAACTCATTTGATAGATAAGAAAACTAAGGCAATATATTCCTCATTTTCCTGGTTCACTGTGACTTATTATTTGCCCACAGTGTCTCAAGGTTAAGAATATATATGTCTAATTGAGAAATGGAGAATATTGGAATTGGTAATAATACTAGATCAGCTATTATACTTAAGTAATATACAAACTATACTAATGATTTATCTAATGACATTTTACAGTTTAAAGAAAGCTTTCTTTCCAATAACCCTATAAGGTAGGATGTGGAAATAATATTACCCTGGTCAGATGCCAAGACTTGTCAATTCTCCCTTCCCCAATCTATCTCATATCCCATTCCTTCTGTCCACTAAGACAGCCCACTCCCCTAGTTCAGGCCCTCAATCCTTTTTGTTTAGACTATTGCAACAGGTGCCTAACTGATCTTTAATCTTTCAGTCTTTTCCCTCTCCAATCCCTCCACTCAGAGGCCAAGATAATTTTCCTTTTTTTTTTTATTTTTTTTTATTTTTTTATTTTATTATTATTTTTTTTAATGTTTTACAATCATTTCCTTAAAGTTAAGATTTTATCCCCCCCACCCTTCCTCCAATACCCCCCCTCCCTCCCCTATGACAGCATACAATTCTGTTTAGGTTCTACATATACTTTCCTATTGAGCACATTTTCACTATATTCATGCTACATAGTCAAACTAAAATAAATGGAAGAAATCATATAACAAATCAACACATAATACACTGAAACCTACACACACACAAACATGATCTGCTACATTCTGCAAATGACTTCCACATTTCTTTCTCTGAGTGTGGAAGGCATTTTGCCTTAGAAGACCGACATTAGGATTTTTTTTTTTTTCTCAGTAAGTTCTTGTGTTATTACAAAGTTCCAAGTCTACCAGAAAAAACTCTCGCACACTGTGGTCGTTGCTGTGCACAAAGTTCTCCTGGTTCTGCTCCTTTCGCTCAGCATCAGATCATATAAGTCCTTCCAGGCCTCCCTGAAGTCTTCTTGTTCATCATTTCTTATGACACAATAGTACTCCATTACATTCATATACCATAATTTATTCAGCCATTCCCCAATTGATGGGCATCCCCTTGACTTCCAGTTTTTGGCTACCACAAAGAGTGCTGCTATAAATATTTTTGTACACGTGGGACCCTTTCCCGTTTTTATAATCTCTTGGGGATACAATCCTGGTAGCATTAGTGTTCCAACTCTCCCACATCCTCTCCAGCATTTATCATTTTCTTGTTCTGTCATGTTTGCCAATCTTACAGGTGTGATGTGGTACCTCAGAGTTGTTTTCATTTGCATCTCTCTAATCAATAGTGATTTAGAGCACTTTTTCATATGATTATAGATATCTTTGATTTCTTCCCCTGAAAATTGCTTGTTCATATCCTTTGACCATTCATCAATTGGGGAATGACTTGGATGGTTATATATTTGAGTCAGTTCTCTATATATTCTAGAAATTGAGGCCTTTATCCCCGAGCTTAGCTGTAAAAATTTTTTCCCAATTTACTACATCCCTCCGAATTTTTGGTTGCATTGGGTTTGGTTGTGCAAAAACTTTTCAGTTTAAAGTAATCAAAATTATCCATCTTGCATTTCATAATGCTTTCTATCGTTTCTTCAGAAAAAAAATTCTTTCCCCTCTCCATAAATCTGATAAATACACTATACCTTGCTTCTCCAGTTTTATTCATGGTATCAATCTTATATACCTAAATCATGTACCCATTTGGACTTTATTGTTGTGTACGGTGTTAGGCATGGGTCTATGCCTAATTTTCCGCCACACAGTTAACCAGTTTTTCCCAGCAAATTTTGTCGAACAATGAGTTTCTTATCCCAGAAGCTGGGATCTTTGGGTTTATCAAACAGGAGGTTGCTATATTCCTTGCCTACTGTGTCTTGAGTGCCAAGCCTATTCCATTTGTCTACCCCTCTGTTTCTTAGCCAATACCAAGTGGTTTTTGATAATTGCTGCTTTATAATACAATTTGAGGTCTGGTAGCACTAGGCCACCTTCCCAAGCATTTCTTTTCATTAGTCCCTTTGATATTCTGGGACCTTTTGTTTTTCCAAATGAATTTTGATATTATTTTATCCAGCTCTAGAAAATAATTATCTGATAGTTTTAATTGGCATGGCACTAAATAAGTAGATTAATTTAGGTAGAATTTGTCATTTTTTATTATATTAGCTCGGCCTACCCATGAAACAACTGATGTTTTTCCACTTACTTAAATCTGACTTTATTTGTGCAAAAAGTGTCTTGTAATTGTGTTTCATATAATCCCTGGGTTTGTTTTGGCAGGTAAACTCCTAAGTATTTTTATAGTGTCTACTCTAGCTTTTAAATGGGATTTCTCTTTCTATCTCTTGCTGTTGGACTTTGTTGCTAATATATAGGAATGCAGAAGATTTGTGTGGGGTTTATTTTGTAACCTGCAACTTTGCCAAAGTTGTTTATTATTTTCAAGTAGTTTTTTATTTGAATCTCTGGGATTCTCTAAATATTATCATCATATCATCTGCAAAGAGTGATAACTTAGTTTTCTTCTTTGGCTATTTTTTATTCCTTCAATTTCTTTATCTTGTCTAATTGCTAGCGCTAACATTTCTAGTACCACATTGAATAATAATGGTGATAATGGGCATCCTTGTTTCACCCCTGACCTTATTGGAAATGCCTCTAGCTTATCTCCATTGCATAGAATGCTTGCTGAAGGTTTTAGGTAGATACTGTGTATTATTTTATGGAAAGTTCCCTCTTTATTCCTATGTTCTCCAGTGTTTTTTAATAGGAATGGGTGTTGTATTTTGTCGAAAGCTTTTTTCTGCATCAATTGAGATAATCATGTGGTTTTTGTTGGTTTTGTTGTTGATATGATTGATAATGCTAATAGTTTTTCCTAATATTGAACCAGCCCTGCATTCCCTGGTATGAAAACCTACCTGATCATAATGTATTATTCTCTTGATAAGATGCTGTATTCGTTTTGCTAAAAATCTTATTGAAAATTTTTTGCATCTATATTCATTAGAGAAAATTGGTCTATAATTTTTCTTTTTCTGTTTTGTCTCTTCCTGGCTTGGGTATCAAAAACCATATTTGTATCATAGAAAGAATTTGGGAGTACTCCTTCTTCCCCAATTTTCCCAAATAGTCTATATAGTATTGGAATTAACTGTTCTTTAAAGGTTTTGATAGAATTCACTTGTGAATCCCATCTGGTCCTGGAGATTTTTTTCCTAGGGAGTTCATTGATGGCTTGTTCAATTTCTTTTTCCTGAGATGGGATTGTTTAAGTATTCAATTTTCCTCTTCTGTTAATCTGGGCAATTTGTATTTTTTTAAAATATTCATCCATCTCATTTAGATTATCGAATTTTGTGGGCATAAAGTTGGGCAAAATAATTTCTAATTATTGTTTTAATTTCCTCCTCATTGGAGGTGAGTTCACCCCTTTCATTTTTTAATATTAGTAATATGATTTCTTCTTTCTTTTTTTTAATTAAATTGACCAAAGGTGTATCAATTTTATTAGTTTTTTTCATAAAACCAACTATTGGTTTTATTTATTAATTCAATGGTTTTCTTAATTTCAATTTTATTAATCTCTCCTTTGGTTTTCAGTATTTCTAATTTGGTATTTTCTTCGGGATTTTCAATTTGTTCTTTTTCTAGCTTTTTCAGCTGCATACCCAAGTCATTGATCTCCTCTTTCTCTATTTTTATTTATGTAGGCATTCAAAGATATAAAACTTCCCCTAAGAACTGCTTTTGCAGTATCCCATAAGATTTGGTAGGTTGTCTCATTATTGTCATTCTCTTGAATGAAGTTGTTGATTGTTTGTATGATTTCTTCTTTAACCCATTCCTTCTTTAGGATTAAATTATTTAGTTTCCAACTGATTTTTGCTTTATCTTTCCATGGCCTTTTATTACATATAATTTTTTATTGCATTATGATCTGAGAAGGATGCACTGATTATCTCTGCCTTTCTGCACTGGATTTTTGAGATTTTTATGTCCTAAGTACATGGTCAATTTTTGTAAATGTTCCATGTACTGCTGAGAAAAAGGTATATTCCTTTCTATTCCCATTCAATTTTCTCCAAAGATCTATCATATCTACCTTATCTAGAGTTTTTATTTACCTCCTTAACCTCTTTCTTGTTTATTTTTGAGGTTAGATTTTATCAAGTTCAGAAAGAGGGAGGTTGAGGTCCTCCAACTAGTATAGTTTTTGCTGTCAATTTCTTCCTTCAACTCCCTCAATCTCTCCTCTAAGAATCTGGATGCTATACCACTTGGAGCATACATGTTTAGTAATGATATTGCTTCATTGTCTATGGTGCCTTTTAGCAGGATATAGTTTCCATCCTTATCCCTTTTGATTAGATCTATTTCTGCTTTTGCTTTGTCTGAGATTAGGATTGCTACTCCTGCCTTTCTTACATCAGCTGAAGCACAGTATATTCTGCTCCATCCTTTAACCTTTATCCTATGTGTATCCCCCCCTTTTCAAATGTGTTTCTTGTAAGCAGCATATTGTTGGATTATGGCTTTTAATCCATTCTGCTATCCGTCTCCGTTTTATGGGAGAATTCATTCCATTCACATTCACAGTTATGATTACGATCTGTGTATTTCCCTCCATCTTCTTTCCCACCAATTGTGCTTTTAGCTCTGCTGTCTCCCTTCCCCTCCTCACTAGTATTCCCTTTTCACCACCTCCTCTTGCCGCCTTCCCCTCTTTCTTTTAGCCCCCCTCCCTTTAACTCCCCTTTACTCTTATTGCTTCTTCCCTCCCTTTTGCCTCCCTCCCCTTTCTTCCCCCTTCCCCTCCCACTGCTTATAGAGCTAGTTAGGATTTTCTACTTAAGTTTATTGTTCCATCCTTTAAACAAATCCGATGATAGTACCTCTCACACAATGCTCATCTCCCTCCCCTCTTTCCCTCTACTATGATTTTGTACTTCTTCTTGTGATGTAATTTGCCATTTTCTGCTTCCTCCTTTTCACACCTCCTATTACACTCCCTTCTCATACTTAAATCACATTTGTTATCATGATATCATTTACTTTATACCCGTTCCCCCTATGCTTATCCCTTTTATATTTCTTAATAGACGCACAGTTCTCAAGATAAACAGATATCATCTTCCCTTATAGGGAGGTGAACAACTTGCCCTCATTGAGTAGCAAGTTGTTCCCCCCCACACTGTTTACCTTTCTATGATTCTCTTGAGACCTGCATTTGAAGATCAAATTGTCTATTAAGTTCTGGCATTTTGGTCAGGAAACTCTGGAAATCCCTTACTTCGTTGAATGACTTTCTCCTTGTCTGAAATGTTATGCTGAACTTTGCTGGGTAGTTGATCCTTGGTTGCAGTCCCAGCTCCTTTGCCTTACGGAATATTGGGTTCCAATTCTTTCAATCTTTTAATGTAGAAGCTGCAAGGTCCTGTGTAATCCTGATTGTATCTCCTTGATATTTAAATTGTTTCTTTCTGGCTGCTTGTAATATTTTCTCCTTCACTTGATAGCTGTGGAATTTGGCAACTATATTTCTTGGGGTTTTGAGTTTGGGATCCCTTTCAGGAGGGGAACAGTGGATTCTTTCGATGACTATTTTGCCCTCTGAATCTAGTACTTCTGGGCAGTTTTCCTTGATGATTTCCTGGAAGATATTGTCCAGGCTCTTTTCTCCATCCTGGGTTTCTGGCAGGCCAATAATTCTTAAGTTTTCTCTTCTGGATCTATTTTCCAGGTCAGTTGTTTTTCCAATTAGTTATTTTACATTTTCTTCTATCTTTTCATTCTTTAGATTTTGTTTGACTGATTCTTGCTGTCTCATTGAGTCGTTAGTTTCTACTTGCCCAATTCTAATCTTCATCAAATTGTTTTCTTTTGTTAACTTTTGTATCTCTTTTTCCATCTGCCCAATTTTTCCTTTTAAGAAGCTATTTTCTCCAGTTAATTTTTGAACTTCTTTTTCCATGTGTTCAATTTTCCTTTTCAAGGAGATGTTCTCATCAGTGAATTCTTTCTTAATAATTTTAAAATCATTGGCCAGTTTATCTTCTATTTCCTTCTTCAGCTGTTCCAGGAGAGCTGCTTGTACTTGCGAGTAGTTCATAGTCCCTTCTGAAGTCTCAGATGGAAGTACAGTCTCAGCTGTGACCTCTTTGGGGTTTGTGTTTTGGTCCTTATCCCCATAGAAAGATTCTATGGTTCTTTCGGCCCTCTTCTTTTTCCTGTTCATGATTTTGATTGGGTGTTGTGGCTTCTGGTTCTTTTAGTCAGAAGCTAGAGAACTTTTTGCGGAGTTGATGTGTGAAAAAGCTGAAAGCAGGTTTTTGTTTGGTGTTTCCCTGATCAGCCCTGGGTTTAGCTTGTTAAGTGTGGGGGAGGAGTGGTCTGCTCCCAGGAGATCTCTTCAGCTGAACTGAGGCAAAGGCAAGCTCAGGAGCTGGTAATCCCAACTGCCCTATTGTCTTTCTGATTCCCCTGGACAGCTGAGGCACGCCTAGATGCTAATGAGTGTTCCCAACCCTCCTGGGTCTCCTCTCCTGGCAGTGAGGCTTGCTTGGGTCCTAGTGCAAATTTTCTCTGCCCTGGGTCCTCTGTCCTTCAGGTTTGCCTCTGCCACCGTATGAGGAATCCCCCTTAGCTATTTTCCTCGTCTCAGGTGTTATGTTATGAGACTATTGGTCTCCTTCTGCTATTCCTGCTGATCTGGGATTTTTCTGGGGAGATATTTTATGGTTCTTTCACGGTCATCAAGGGGGAAGGAGAGAGCATTAGCTGATCACTCCGCCATCCTGGCTCCCGGAAGTTCAAGTAAGTGACTTACTGAAGTTTGATCTTCGGGCTGAAGGTCTCAGGAGCTGCTGCACTGATATCTGGCGCTCCGCGGCTCTCACTGACTCGGTCAGCTTGTCTCCCACCCCGGGTGCCACTCCTCTGGTTCTGCCCGCCACTCAGGTTTCTCGGATCTCTTCTGCTCCGCTGCGCTGGCCGTGCTGCGCTGGCCACGCTGCGCTGTGCGCTGTGGGCTCGCCCCCGTGGAACAGATCCTTCCCGTGGACCTTCCAGTCTCACCTGAGCTCCGAATCCGTCACCGTCTGTCTCCCACTCGATTCCGCACCTCCAAAATTTGGTCAGATTCTCCTTTCAGAGGTACCTGGAGGAGTTTGTCCGAGAGCTTAGGTGAGTCGTTGCTCTCACTCCCCCATCTTGGCTCCACCCCCCAAGATAATTTTCCTAAAGGAAGTTTGGCAACATCACTTCCCCTCACATCTAGTGACTTCCTGTTCCCCCTAGAATAAAATACAAATTTCAGTCTGGCAGATAACCTGGTTCTCCCCTCCCTTTCTAGGTTTATTTCTTCATATTCACAACCTTCATACACTCTATGTTCCAGTCCGATTGGCCTGCTTGGTGATGACCAAACTCCCTCTGTAAAGGCAATTCCCCACCCCGCCCCTCCCCGCATGCCTGGAGAACATTCTATTTTCACTTCTGCCTCTTAAAATTCCCTGGCTTCATTCTACACTAAGCTCACATGGCACCCACTATGGTAAATCTTTCCTGACTCCCCAAGTGGTAGTCATTTTCCTCATTATATTCTTCATGCTTATTGTTTGTAAGCATTGTATTAACACCTCAGATGCAACGTAAGCGCCTGGTAGGTAGAGACTAACTCTGTTTTGTGCTTGTATCATGAATGCCTAACGTAGAGCCTTGTAAATAGAAACAGCTTAATAAATGTGTATGGGAATGGATTAGATTCATTGAAGAGAGAACTGAAGTTCAGAAAGCAATCAATTAACCAGCATTCATTAAGCACTTCCTATGAGCTAAGCATTATGGTAAGTGTTGGGGATTAAAAGAAAAAGCATAAAGACCGGAGGCAGTATGTAAATATATGGATATTAACAAGGTACCTGTATTGTAGATAGCAGGTGGTCTTAGAAAAGAAAGTATGAGCAGCTTGAGATGTGCTCTTTCAGAGACAGTGTAAAGTACCTAAAGAAGGTGAACAGTTGAGCTGAGCCTTAAAAGGATGCCAGGCACTCTAAGAGATGAAGGTGAGAAGGGAGGGCATTCCAGGCATCGTGCATGACTAGTGCAAAAGCACAGAAATTACGTGTGAGGAATAGCAAGGCAGCCAGTATTTCTGAACCATAAGGAGCATGAAGGAGAGTAGTGTATATTCCTCAGAATGAGGAAGGATAAAACTTAGAACTGTTGGCAGCGAGGTAGTGTAGTGGATGGAGGGGTGGGCTTAGAATTAGGAAAACTTAAATTCTTGAGTTCAACTCTATCCTCAGACACTTACTAGTTGTGTGAATTAGCTTAACCCTTTTGTCTCAGCTTCCTTACCTGTGTGTGTTCATCCTTCGTTGCCAAAGAAGACCGTGCCATCAGAGAAATGGAGAAATGATGACATGACTTGCACTTGACTTTGATTTGAGTGAGAGAGGGCTGTGCAGGTCACCAGCCTCATTTCTCCTCTAGAGCCATCTGAATCCAGTGACCAGATACTCATCAGGGTGACTGGAGATGACTCAGGATGAGGCAACCGGGGTTAAGTGACTTGCCCGAGGTCACACAGCTAGTGAGTGTCAAGTGTCTGAGGTGACATTTGAACTCAGGTCCTCCTGACCCCTGCACTGGTGCTCTATCCACTGTATCAGTGTGGTAGAGAAGGAAATACCAAACCACCCCAGTATCTTTGCCAAGAAAACCCCAAATGAGGTCATGAAGAATTGGACATGACTGAAATATGACTCAACCACAATACCAAGAGCCTGTAGTTAAGCTTTTTTAAGAAACAAAGATGTCTTATATATAATAAAGGGATATAAATGTGTAAGACTAAAAGCACTAAAACAACTAAAATTTTCTTGATCTTGCCACATATTCCTATTCTAATACAAGTTCTTGGACTAAAAGGCATCTGAAGTCCCTTCCAACTCAGAATCTATTATACTTCTGGTAGTTCTCATTCTTTAAAGACCTGTGGATCTTTAATCATCCATCTGTAATATAATTTACCAGAGTATTCCCTTCATTAGTGAATATATCAACCAGTACAAATCTTCCCATCTCATATAATTCCAAAGATTCATAAAGGAAAGTTCTTGCCACTAAACCAATTGTATCAGCATCAAAAATTTATGCAATTTTGTCAGTGCAGTTGACATTCAAGAATAGCCTTTATCATCTATTTTGCCACTTCAACCTAAGAACCATTAATGAGAGTTTTCCATATGACTTGTAGCTGAAACCTTCCATATGTGTGATGACTATCTTGCCCATCCTTGAGAATGGGAACTCTTTTACTTTTCTCTTTGTATATCTAGCACTTAGCACAGTGCTTTGCACAACGTAAGCATGTAATAAATGGTCTTTTCTTTCATTCATTCATTCATAAGGAGAGACCAAACTGTAACAGAAAAGTTTGTATTTGATCAACAGGCAGCCACAGGCAGTGAAGTAACATGGTCAAATCTTGGAAAAATACTTCTGGAAGTTGTGTCAAGAATCAATTGGAACAGAGAAAAACCAATTAGGAGGCTATTGCAATATTACAGGTGAGGGGTGATGAGGGCCTGAACTACAGTTGACTTTTTGTGAAAAGATATGGAGATAAAAGCAAGAATTGTAAATTAATAAATGTGCGGTGAGAAGTCAAGGATTATCTCAAGGTTTTCAACTTGAGGGAAAAGAAAATGATCATACAAATATCTAGCAGCTGGAACCAAGTCCAGAGTTGTTCTCCTTACAACTGGTTGTAGCAGAAATATTGGGGGAAGATTTCAGCCAACCCCTTAATAGAGAAGAATGCATAATGGATCCATGATCTTTTTAAGCAGTAAGTTCCTAGACTAATAATAATTAGGACTAATATTATTAATAATGACTGGGTTAATTAAAATGTGCGATTGCAATTCTTTAGAAAGTCTTCTAGACTTGTGAAGTTCCCAGTCCCTAAAAGAATGAACTTACCTAAATTCCATTAACCCTATGAGGATTAGCCTCAATATATAGGTGAAGATACTGAAGATCCGAGAGGTTCAGTGCCTTGCCTGGATTTGTACAGCTAGTAAGTATCTGAGGCACAGTTCAAATCTGTATTTTTCTGACTGTAATGGTATTATTCCAATGTGTTTGTCACTAACCAAAATTCAAACCCATGTGAACCTGCTATCCGTATTGTCAAACACACACATACACACACAGACACACACAGAGACACACACACTTTATTATTTTACATTCTTTTTTTAAATTTTGAGTTCCAAATTCTCTCCTTCCCTTCTATCCTTTCTTTCATCCACTGAGAAGGCAAGCAATATAACTATACATGTGAAATCTTCCAAAAACATGTTTCAATATTAACCATATTTTACAAAAAGAAAAATTAGAAAATAATAATTCAATTGATACTCAGAGTTTATCCGTTCTCTCTGTGGGGATGGATAACACTTTTTCATCATGAGTCCTTTGGAATTGTCTTGGATCATTGCATTGATCAGAACAGCCAAGCCTTTGACAGGTGATTATCATTACAACATTGCTGTTATTGTGCACAAAGATTTCCTGGTTATCCTAACTTCACTTCATATCAGTCCATATAGGTCTTGCCATGTTTTTTTCTGAAACCATTCCATCATTTCTTATAGGACAATAGTACTCGATCACAATCATATGCCATAACTTGTCTAGCCATTACCCAATTGATAAGCATAGCCTGGATTGCCATCACAAAAAGAGCTCCAATAAATATTTTTGTACATATAGGTCCTTTACCTTTTCCTCTGAGCTCTTCATGATACAGAATTGGTAGTAATATTGTTGAATCAAAGAGTATACACAGTTTTATATCCCTTTGAAATTTGTTTCAGGACTGTTCCTCAGAATGGTTGGATCAGTTCACTATCCTACCAACCGTTCATTAGTATACCTATATTTTCATTATCCCCTCCCGCATTTGTCATTTCTGATAGGTATGAGGTCCTACCTCATCATTGTTTTAATTTGCCTTTTTTCTAATTAATAATGGTTTAGCTTAATTTTTTTTCTTCTGAAAACTGCCTGTTTATATAGTTTGACCATTTATCAATTGGGGAATGGCCTTTATTTTTATACATTTATCTCAGTTCTATATGCAGTATATATTTGAGAAATGAGGTCTTTACCAAAGAAACTTGCAATAGAAATTTTTGATATTACTTCATTGTCTAAGGTACCTTTTAGCACAATGCAGTTTTTTTGATTATTTCTTTCATTTAGGTCTATTTTTTGCTTTTGCTTTGACTGAGATCATAATTACTATCCCCCCCCCCCTTTTCTACATCAGCTGAAACATATTAGATTCTGCTCCAGCCTTTTTAACTCTGTGTGTGTCTTTCTCTTTCAAATGTGTCACTTTTAAACAACATATTGCTGGATTCTGATTTCTAATCCATTCTGCTATTTGCTTCTGTTTTTTGGGTAAATTCATCCCATTCACACTTGCCCAATTCTAAATTTTAAAGAATTATTTTCTTCAGTGAGCTTCTGTACCTCTTTTTCTATCTGGACAATTCTTTTTAAGGAGTTCTTGTCAGTAGATTTTTTTGCCTCTTGTAACATTTCTCCAATTCTGTTTTTTAAGGGAGAATTTTCTTCAGTATATTTTGTGCCTTTTTTTTTTTTTTACCAATCTGTTAATTCTCTTTTCATAATTTCCTTGCATCACTCTCATTTCTTTTTCCAGTTGTTCTACTTCTCATATCTTTCTTTAACTGTTCTAAGAATTCTTGTTGGTTTTGAGTTGAGATGTCATTTTTTTGAGGCTTTTTTGTAGCTATTTTCATATTGTTTTCTTCTGAGTTTATGCCTTGGTCTTCTCTGCCACAGTGGTAGCTTTTTATGGTCATATTCCTTTTTTTTCCTCTTTGCTTGTTTTTCCAGGCTATTTCTTGATTTTGAACTTTATGTTAAATTTGGGCTCTGCTCACTTAGGGGTGGAAAGGCCCTATATCAAGCTATAGACTTTCTTGTGCTGCTGTTTTCAGAGCTAGTTCTGAGGGTCTGAAAGTTCTTGTTGCTTCCAAGGTGGTATGATCCTAGGAGTTAAGGTCGATGCTGTCTTAGTCTGAACTCTGTCTTTATACAGAAAGGGTCCATGGTCCTCTGTAACCACAAGCGTTAGTGCTTCTCTCTGCTTTGGTACTATGACCTACTTTGGTACTGTGACTTGCTCCCTTGTGCTGAACCACCCATCCTCTTCTGCACCCTGGAACTGCAACACAGAAATTCGTATAACAAAAGAACTGCCAATCAATGCCAGCTGTACACAATGCCAGCAAGGAGTCCCCTGTAATTTGTTTCTGACCAGTTGTCTGATCCCCTTACTCTCTCTGGGCTTAAAGCATCCAAAACTGCTGCTGCTGCTATTGCCTCATATGTGGGCTCCAGACAGGCTCCAAAACTACTGCTGCTGCCTCTGTTGCTGCTGCCTCACATATGGGCTCCAGACAGGCTTCTACCCTGCTGCCAAAGACTTCTCCTGCTGACCTCTTGGGGTTTTTTTGGGCTGAAGAAATGCCCCACCCTGCCCTTTCGCTGGCTCTGATGTTCCAAAATTTCATTTAAGGCATAGTTTTAAAGTTGTTTGGAAGGAAATATCAGGAGAGGTCAACTGGGTGTCTACCCCTAATCTGCCATCTTGGTTCCACCTTGCCATATTTAGTCTTTAGTCAATGTTACCAAACTTGGAGAAGCTCATTTTCATGTCTTGATATAACTGCTATTTTTTCTGGTGATTGAATATATACAATGCATTCTAAGTGGCATGACTGATGTTCTACATGACGAGTCATTAAAGAATAAAACAGCTGATCTCTATCCTAAAATCCCAACAGGAAGAAACATGCTGTTTCTCATGGAAACAGCAAGGAGAAAATGACTAAGTGAGAACTTCTGAGCAAGAATGAAAACAAAAGAAAAATACGCCCTCATTTCCTAATTGATGAAATATTCACAAATTTCCTTTCAATAAAAACAAATAAACAACTTTTGATGAGAGACAAAGAGAGAAACAGGGAAAAATAGGAAAGAGGGAAATACACAATAATCACTAACTGTGAAAAATATTTTACAGTAAGTTTCTCTGGGAAGGCCTCTTTTCCTACATATATAAAGACCTGAATTAAATTTATAAGAATACAAGTTATCCCCCAGTTGATAAATGGTTAAAGGACATGAAAAGGCAGTTTTTAGACAAAGAAATCAAAACTATCTATAGTTACATGAAAAAAAATGCTCTAAATCCCTATTGGTTTGAGAAATGCAAATTAAAACAACTGTAAGGTACCACTACCCAGCTATCAGATTGACTAAAATGACAAAAAAGGAAAAGAAAAACAAGGGGGAGGATATGGGAAAATTGGGACATTAAAGCACTATTGGTGAAGTTGTAAACTGATCCAGTCATTCTGGAGAGCAGTTTGGAACTATGCCCAAAAGGCTATAAAAGCATGCATGCCCTTTGGCATAGCAATAACACTACTAGGTCTGCATCCCAAAGAAATTTTTAAAAAAGGAAACGAAAAGGAAAAGGATCTACATGTACAAAAATATTTATAGCAACTGTTTTTTGTGGTTGCAAAGAGTTGGAAATCGAGGGAAACAGTTGGAGAATTGAATTATTGGAGAATAACAACACATTTTGGCATAAGATAATTGTGATGCAATATTACTCTTTTGTAAGAAATGAAGAGCAGAATCCAGAAAAACCTGGAAAGACTTGCACAAATTGATGCAAATTGAAGTGAACAGAACCAGAAGAATAGTGTACAAAGTAACAGAATTGTACAATGATCAACTGTGAATGACTGAGCTGTTCTCAGCAATACAGAAGGACTGATAAATTTCCAAGCATTCAGAAGGACTTATGATGAAAAATGCTATCCACCTCCAGAGAAACAATTAATGGACTCTAAATGCAGATAGAAGTATACTTTGTTATTAATTTTTTTCTTTGGGTTTTGAGTTTTTTGTTTTGTTTTTTTGTTATGTGTTTTCTTTTATAACTAACATGGAAATGTTTTGCATGATAACACATGCATAATCTGTGTCAAATTGTTTTCTTAATGAGCAGATAAAGGAGGGAAGGAGAGAGAATTTGGAACTCAAAATTTTTAAAAATGAATCTTTAAAATTATTTTACATGTAACTAAAAGAAAATAAATTTTTAAAACTAGGGAAAGGGGTGGGGAAAACGACAAGGGTTTGAAGGTGAGGAAAACAGAGTATGTAAGGAAATTGTTGCCTGAAAGTAGACTAAGAAAAAACACAAAGAGAAAAAGTATCATATTTATGAGAAAGAGGAACCCCCTTCATCTCTAATTCAGAAAAAAAAAATAGCCATAGAGGAAAATCTAAACCTAACTCATAACTACAATGTGAATATGTTAAACAAGCCAATAAAATGAAAGAAAGTAATAGATTGGATTGGATATGTATGTGTGTGTGTATCAAACCTCACAATCTGTTACTTAGAAGAAGTATACCTAAAAGTCAAAGACATACATAGAATAAAGATAAGTGACTGAAACAAAATCCACTATGTATCAGGAAGATTAAAAAAAAGGCAGATTTGTAATTATACTGTTAGACAAAGCAAAAACAAATATTCACAGAATAAAAACTGATAAACAAGGAAACTACATTACACTAAAAGAAATCATAGACAACAAACCAAAATCAATATTAAGCCTACATGCACCAAGTGCATTAGCATCTTAATTCATAAAGGGAAAACTAACTGAACTTCAAGATGGAGAATAACTATTAGTAGGTTTTTAAAATTAATTTATTTGTTTTCAATTTTCTACCATCACTTCCATAAATCTTAGATTTTCTTCCCCTCTCCCCCTCCCCCCTGAAATGGTGTGCAATCTTATATAGGTTCTACATATCCATTCTTGCTAAATACATTTTCACCCTAGTCATATTGCATGGAAGAATTAAAATGAATGGGAGAAACCATGAGAAAAAAAACAAAACAAAACACAAGAGAAAATAGTCTGCTTCATTCTGTGATCCTATTAGCAGATTTTCATGTTTCTCACTCATTTGGGGGCAAAATAAGCACACAACATAACAAACAAACACATACAGATCTTGGCAAAGTGATTAGAATCTTGGGATGGAATCCCTACCTGATGCACAGTGCTGGCCATGGCCAGAGGTAGTGAAGCCCTTGAAGCTTTTGGCCCATCTACAATTAGAGACATATACCTCTTCATGGTTGGTACTTATTTCCTATGTGATTTTGGACAAGTAGTCTAACTTCTTTTGAACTCAATTTTCTCATCCATAGAACGAGACACTTGTGCTAGGTGACATCTAAGGTTCCTTCCAGCTCTACTTTTATGGTTCTATGATCTATCTATATGGACTAGCCATATAAATGCAAGCAGGCCATGTCCTTTCTGGGTCATGGTTTCTTAACCTATAAAATAGCAGTAATAGTGATTTATCTCCCTCTCCTTCCCACCCCCTACTTTCACTACGTCATGGGCTTATTGTGAGATTTCTAAGGGATCATGTATTAGAGGACTTTGCCATTTTACAGATGAGAAAACCGTGACTTCTTTTCTTTTCTTTTTTGAGCAAAAGTCATTGGATGAATTGGAGAAACTGGAAAACCTCGTTCCTCTTTCTCATTTGATGCTGTACCCACAGTTCCACCACCAAATCTCCTCATGGCTGCAGACCAGTTCTCATTTATTTGTTATGTTCTTATAGAAACTAATAGGTGTATTGATAATGCATTTTTGCTTGTTATCAATATAATTTTGCTTAATGGGAAGATCTTTCCCATCCATTAATAGGCCCATGTGACCTGTTTAAGTCACATGGAACAGGAAGGGATGGAGCAGGAGAGGTAGAACAGGAAGGGTGGAACAGGTCTAGAGCAGAGGTGAGAGGAAGTTAGAGAGTAATCAGAGTAAAAGATAGCTGGGTAGTGTGAGTGAGAGAGCTTGTGGTTTGTGGAGTCTAACAGAGGGAAGGCTTACGGATGGTATCACCCCTTGCGTTGTTATTGTGTATAGATTTCTTTGTTACTATGATGGATTTGGCTTTCTGATGTTGGGACTTGGCTTTCTGGTATTTGAATAAATGTTTTGGTTCTGTCTTCCATGTGGAGAGTCTGTGGTATTTCAGTTTAGAACTGTGCCACCATATTTGTGGCCACCATAGGTGCTGTGAATATTGCACTGGCGCTACAATAGGCCATCATGATCATGGAGTCACAGGATTTCGATCTGGGACTTTAAACCTCATCTAGTCCAACTCCATCATTTTACAAAAAGGAGGTAAACCCAAAGCAATTAAAAGACTTTTCTAAGGTCATGCAGTAGTAAGTAGCAGAACCAGGATTTGAATCAGAATCCTCTAACTCTATATCTGTCATTCTTTTTACCATACCATGCTACTTCCCCTAATATATAGCATTAAAGGTGACACTGCTTTAAGGACCTATCATTTTGAACCTCTCTGGGAGGAGCTCCTTTAACTCTTCTCTATATAACTTAAAGCTAGAGAATAAGCTGTTAATTGACTGATACAGTCATCCAGCTAGTAAATGCCAAAAATCTCCTCATCACTATGCCATACTTCTTTTCTCACCAATGAATACTATATTGATTTAATCTGAAGGTCCTAAAATATTGTCCAGGATGGAGAGTTTCTCTAGCTAAAGCTTTAGACTAATGATGCAAAAAAATAAGTTCTTTGCAACTCTCTATATTGAAATGGCCATTGCTTGAGATCACACTATTTACAAACTCACTGGGCTTGTTTCATCCAGTCACCATCTGTAGGCAATTAATAATGTTCCTCTAATGAGCCAAGTACTCCCCTGCTATCCATTTAGTCAGACTTAGTGAGAGGGGCACCTTGTATAAAAGCAAACTTCAGCTCGACTTCAGAATAGAAGCCCGAGAAAGTTCCTATGAATCATTCTTGTTGGCTGCTCTAATTCTCCTGCCTAGCAATGGGGTTTGATAACTCTGGAGTTACTGAGCTGTGACTGCAGAAATGAGGGGAGACTTTAAAGCAGCCATAGCAAATCAAAGGGAACCTCTTATCTGGGGAAAATACCAAGAACACCTTCCACCTCGTGAAGTTTCCACGTTCCTAAAGCCACTGACACTCCCTGAGGATGTAGTAGAAGCTGCTTTGGGCTTTTTCTCAATCTGTCTGACTTGAAAGTTCTCTTCTTTGTTTTATACCTGTACCATCTGACCTAGGACAGGTATTATCTTGAAAACATTTGATCATGGAAAACATAACTGTCTTAAGACTTGGAGCTAGAAAGGACCTTAGAGGTCATGTAAGTCAGCTCCTCATATTGTTGTTCAGTTGTTTCAACCATGTCCGACTCTTTGTGACCCCATCTGGGGTTTTCTTGGCAAAGATACTGGAGTGATTTGCCCTTTCCTTCTCCAGTTCATTTCACAAATGAGGAAACTGAGGCAACCAGGGTCACATAGCTAGCAAGTGTCTATGATCATATTTGAATTCAAGCCCAACACTTTACTGCACCACCTAGCTGTCCTATTCCCCATGTTACAGATGAGGAAACTCAGATCAAGTGATTTGCCCAAGGTCATACAACTGAAAAAGTCAGGATCTGACCCTGTCTTCTGACCCCAAATCTAGCATCCTTTTTATAAGCAGCAAAACACCAACAAATAAGATAAAAAGCTTGAAGTCTTTGTACAATGCAAGTTCCTCTGTGCAATCACTTTTTAGGGCCCAGTCAATTCTAAGCCTTAGTTCACACAGTAACCATGTAGTCTACAAAAAGGAGCCCCACCCTAACATTTTCATCAAGTCGTGGTCCAGCCTCTCTGCTTGACAGCCCCTAAGGGAAGATTATTTCCCACCACCTGAGGAAGTCAACCTGAATCTCAGAAAGCTCTTATTGTTAGGAAGTCCATTGGAGAGGCCATTCTGTCTTAAAAACAGACCATAAGAGTTTGAGATCTCAGAACTGGAGGGGATCTCAGAGGCTATCTTGTCTGAACAACACCTGGAAAAGAATCTCATCTACAGGGCTGAGAGGAATGGGGGAAAGAGAAAACAAAAGATTTCAGGTCATAAATAAACAGCATGGATATAATCATGGGAAAAGAGCAGCTGAGAGAATATCTATTAGTGTGTATTCAAAAAAACAGTGTCAAGGGTTGAGTCAGAAAGATTCCTCTTCCTGAGTTCAAATCTAGTCTCATGCTTACTAGCTGCATGACTCTGAGCAAGTCACTTAACCCTGTTTGTCTCATCTGTAAAATGATCTGGAGAAGGAAATGACAAACCACTCCATTATCTTTGCCATGAAAACCCCAAATGGGGTCACAAAGAGGTGGGCATGACGGAACAACAAATCATCAAGGTGTATTGGTGCATAGTGTAGTGAAGAAAATGCTAAAGTTGGAGAAACAGGCCTTGAATTTGAATTCCAGCTCTGCCTTTTACCACCTATATGGCCCTTTTGGTAAGTCACTTCATTACCTCTCTAGGGTTCAGTTTCTTCCTGTAAAATAAAATGAACTGTGGGATCCCTTTAAGCTCTGAGTCTATGATGGTATTACTAGATTTGCAAGTCCTAGGCTCAACACATTGCTTTACCTACTAAACAGAGCTCAAACATTTGAGCTTCTCATTCAAGATTCTACACGCTCTGGCCCCCAAGTCATTTTTCCAGTCTGAGCTCCCACTATTCCTCTACCTATATCATACACCCCAGACAGTGAGCCACTCATCTACTGAAGCAGTCTTCATGTGTTTGCTAGAAAGATTGGAGGGTTGAGGGGAGGGGGGTAGGAGAGGAAGGAGAAGCAGGCTGGCAACAAGCATTTTTAAGCACCTGCTCTGTGCTTAAATGAGGAGACAAACATAAGCCAAAAGAATAACAGTTTCTGACCTGGAGGAACTTCCATTCTAATCAAGTAAGATAATACACAGAAGGAGCTAAAAAGTAGTAAGGGGAGAGAAAGGTACCTGAGGAGGGGAAATGAAGTTTGAAATTTGGTCATCCTCACCCAAAGTGGAGGCCCCAGGAGTCTTCTCATCAATGAGAGAAGGGGGCCATCATCACAAGACATGTTACAAGATAAGATGGCTGCAGGGACCGATGAATGTTCCAAATGGAGGAGACCCCAAGTACTGAGCAAAGCTCAAGGATCAGACTACAGCTAAAGCATGGTGCAAAAATCTGGAAAGTCAGATGCAAAGCCCAAAGAGTAATGAAGATTGGTCAGCCAAACCTCCTCTCCAAAATGGTGGCCCTGTAAAAAATCACCAGAGGGAAAATGGGGTCAGCATGGTAGAGGATTTTCCAGGGTGAAGAGGTCCCCAGGCATTGAGGGAGATTCAGAGGTGAGGCTGCAGCTTAAGCATGGTGGCAAAGCCTGGAAGTTCAAGAGGGAAATAAATTCCCCAAACTCAGCCTCTGTTCCTGGCTGATGTGTCTCTATATTTTTGCAGTCATGGAGAGGGAGGTCAAACAGCAAACAGAATGCAGAGCTGGAATTTAGGTTTTCTGACTGTAAATCCAATGCTTGCTCTACTACATAAACAATTCTCAAAATGTGGTTCGGGAACCCCTAGGGATGCTCTAGAACCTTTGAGAGAGTCTGTGAGGTCAAAACTAACATCATAATGATAATGTTTTAATTTTAAGAGAGTAAAAATGGACAGATATAACCTGAATCTTCAACAATTTCTTAGGTGTACAAGGATCCTGAGACCTGAAAGTTTGAAAACTGTTGTACTACATCATACCATATGATGGTGGAAGGGATGTTCAGATGAACATGGGAGAGTCTCATTCAGATTGATTCAAAAAGTGAAATTGTTCCACGTGAGCAGAGGTGAAATCTCCCTTTTTATTCTGCATTTGGAGAAATGACTTTATTCATTTTTTCAATTTAAATTTCAAATTCAATCCAATAAATTTATTATTCACCTGGTTGTTATACTTTGTTCTCAAAGAAGATCAAAATGACCTCAGCATGTTAAAATCAAGTTATGGTATGTTTGTCTTTGGGTGATCAAACCAGTATGAGCTCGGAATACTCTACCAAAGGTCAGTCCATGTGAGCATTTGGGGTGAATTCTCTAAATTTGTATATCTTCTGTTTCTTTTCAACTATGTCAATTCTGCTTTGCTCACAGAGCACATCACCCTCTTTAATGAGAGCATGCCATGCTGGGCAGTCCTATGCCAGTGTCTTCCATGTCTTGCAATCAATTCCAAAGTTCTTAAGAAAGATCAGGAGAGTGTCCTTGTATCGTTTTGTCTGACCACCACGTGAGTGCTTGCCTTGTGTGAGTTCTCTGTAAAATAGTCTTTTAGGCAAATGTATGTTTGGCATTCAAACAATGTGGCCAGCCCACTGGAGTTTTACTCTCTGCAACAGAGTTCGAATGTTTGGCAGTTTCATTTGAAAAAAGGACCTTGGTGTCTGGTACTTTATCCTGCCACATGATCTTCAGAATCTTCCTAAGACAATTCAAATGGAAGAAATTCCATTTCCTGGCATAGCACTAGAATACTGTCCAGGTTTCACAGGCATGAAACAACGAGGTCAACACAACGGCTCTGTAGACCTTCACTTTGGTAGTCAGTCTAATATTTCTTCTCTTCTACACTTTCCTTCAGAACCTCCCAAACACTGAGCTAGCTCTGGCAATGCATTCATCAACCTCATTATCAGTATATACCTCCCTGGAAAGAATACTGCCAAGGCAGGTGAACTTATCCACAGTATTCAAAACTTCTCCATATGTTCTAATCAGCGGTTACATGTATGTGTGATGTGGTGCTGACTGGTAGAACACCTGTGTTTTCTTGGTATTGATTATTAGGCCAAAATTAGCACAAGCAGTAGAGAATCGATCCATATTTTTTGCATCTTAGCTTCAGAGGCTGCACCGAGTGCACATCCATCAGCAAACAAAAAAATCATGTAGCAACAATCCCTCCACTTTAGTCACCTCTTATGCCAATAGAAACAGGCATCAGATATGGGTTCAAGTCCTGCCTCTATAAAGTATTGGTTATTTAACCCTAAGCAATTCATTTTCACTTCCAGTGCCCCAGGCAACTCTCTAAGACTACAAAATACAAACCACTTGCAAATTTGAAGGGAGTTTCCACCTGAATAGTTTCCCACAATTATAAGATTACAAATTAGTATCCAAAAAATTCAAGTCACTAGGCAAACTAAAACTGCAAACAGGATGGCTAGGGAAAAGCACTGAAAGATTTGGGCACATCCATTCCTGTACACAATTAAATATTATTAAAAATGAATTATCTATTTATTAAGGCGTTTCCTGCAGAACCTCTACTTTGAAACATTTCATTAGCAGTTAATTCTTGATATATTGAAGTACTAAATTCAAAGTTTTATATGCATTTGAAAGAAAAAAAGTGCATTAACTTAAAAAAAACCTATTTCCACTGTTCAGATATGCTTTCTTCTTCATATGTTTATATCACTAAGATTTCCTTGAATAGTATAAATTGAAAAGATAACGAAGATCAGAGGCAGGTAAACCTTTTCTTCATAGAATAAATATTACAGTTGGTATTAAGATCAATGATTTCATCGCTTGCAGACCTCAGGCATTTGAAGGTTTGTAGACTAATAAGACTGGAGATTGGACCTGTCATGTCCCTTGTAGATGGCACTCTGGGATGAATAAACTCCCTCTATCAACATAGTTCAGCACCTTCTCTTGAAACTTAGTTTTGGAGAGTTTCCCAGAGACCTAAGAGATTGTGACTTGCCTTGTCTGCAAAAGTCATATGTAGGATTTGAACCTAGGGCTTCGATCTCCAAGATCATCTCTGCATCCACAATAACAGGCTCCCTCTGTTTACAGTTTAGAAAAATGCATTTAATAATTTTCTCTTAAATTGTCCGTTGTTTTTTCTGAAGCATGGTGAATGACTTCTGGTCTTGGGGTCAGAATCTTCACTTCTAATTCCAGTCCCTCCCTGGATGACCTCAGACAAATCACTTCAGCAATCTGGATCACATTTTCCTTCTTTGGAAACAGAAGAGTTGTAATGGTATACTATAAAGACAACTGATCAGCTAGATTGAAATTTCCTCTGCTGACACTAACTATATGACTTGGGACAAGTCACTGTGGGCCATGGTTTCCTCAGCTAGAAAAGGAGGGGTTTGGACTAGCTGGCCTTTCTCCTCTAGGTCTATGAACCTATAGATCTCCAAGATCTGATTCTGAGACTATTGGGTCAACATAGGGAAAACAATAGCAGAAATGTAGTGCGGAACCAGGAGGGGGCAGAAGAGAGCTGTGTAAATCTTCCCGTAGAGAACAGCAAATGAAATCCTCCAGCATGTTTTGTTCATGCTTGACTTCCGGGGCTGGAGGCCAGTAAGAGGGCTAAAGTATACTGGTTAATTCCCCAGAGAAACAATGGAATGGTCTTTTGCCTTGATCAGTCAAATTTCCCTGCGTCTAGCCCTCTTTTTCCCCTCCCCTCCAATAGATTACTACTGTGGGGCACTTAGCTACAGAATAAAAGTGTCTTTCTCTCCTCCTAATTTGCACCACACCCACGTGCTGGCTTCCAAGGCAGCCCATTGATTCCCAAATTATTCCCAGACCTTCTTTTCCAGGCTAGCCTGGCTCTAATCAGACTCTCCTTCTCCCACCCTCCTTCCTCCAGCTGTCATATCCCTATGAATACTCACTGCCAATACTTTCCCCCACCAGCCAAGCATCACACTCCCAGTTGTTATCAAGGACATTATTTACTTCCCCTGTATAAGATTTTGAAGCACTCAGTAGGGTCACATCCCATCAGGCCTTCTTTTCCTGTATCTTTCACTGCTTCAATCCATTTTTTCCTCACACCTCAATTATTTAAGGAGATCCTTTAGTCAGAGAAGAGAATAAGCAGGCTGCTATCTGGAGTTCAGACTCCTTCACCACCAAAATCAAAGGTGGCCTGAGGTCTTAAACCCCCAAAGCATCAGGATTCAGCATGACAGAATAAAAAGAACACTAGATTCAGAAACAGAAAACCTGGGTTGAAATCCTGGGACCTGTCACTTACTATATGTAAGACTTTGGGCAAGCCATTTCCCTCTCCAGAACTAAATTTCTTTAACTGTGAAATTATAATCCAGAATCTAGCTCTACGATGTCTCCTCATTTACTTTACATTCTAGCCAAATTGATTAATTTTCTGTTCCCCATCTATGACATCCCATCTCCAGGCCTTTGCATAGACTGCACCCTATGCCTAGAAGCCATTTCTTCCTCTCCTAACTCTTTGAGTACCTAACTACCTCCTATATGAGACCTTTTGGAGCTCCCAGTTACTAGTGCTCTCCATTTTCCCAATTTACTTTAACGTTTACTTATCTGTATAGATATTGTCCCAATATCAGTAAAATATAATCTCCTTGAGGGCAGGAGGTCTTTTTATTTGGTTTGTTTGAGGGGTTTTTTTTCACATTTTCATCCCCAGTACCTAGCACAGGACCATAATATGTGGTCAGGTAATGCTTATCCCCACTTTTTGGCTTTCTGTAGCTCCAAAAAACTATAGCAGGTGAAGCAACTAAACTCTGGTAAAACTCTCTTCAAAGATGGGCTAAACCAGGGTGCCAGAAGCCAACAGGCCTCAGACCTGTTGGTGAGTTAGGAAGATGTCTATCCCAAGCATGTGAAGACTTCCCCAGTAGAAGGGACAGATGAGAACTATTTGTTCCAGTGGCCATGGAGGCAGTTAATGCAGGGGCTCTAGAGCCATTAGACCTTAGTTAGACAGATCTAAGACATCAGGTCATCCATTTCTTCCAAGCCATAGCCAGTCATCCTGACTTCTATCTTGCTCTTGGACTTTGATGACTGAAAGAGAGGGAGAGGCTGATGACTTCGTGCAACTCTGC
Source organism: Bettongia penicillata ogilbyi (assembly GCA_023548195.1). Taxonomy (NCBI): domain Eukaryota; kingdom Metazoa; phylum Chordata; class Mammalia; order Diprotodontia; family Potoroidae; genus Bettongia; species Bettongia penicillata. Next base: position 1,453,244 of record JAJHZJ010000330.1, read on the forward strand.
CTTACTTAAATCCAATTCATGGCCAAGTCGAAATATCGCTCATGATATAATTAATCCTCCTCAAAAATGAAGGACAAAAACCAACCACAAAATTCAGCCTTCTATGGGAAACCTCTCTTAATCCGTTTTCATTTTAATTCTTTCCCTTTGTTAATTATTAACTATTTATCCTGTGTATTGTAATTCTCTCCAAATATATATTATATATATATGTCCATATATACATACATACTTATATATCTTGTTTGTACATTATTGTTTGTATCGTGCCTCCCCCATTAGAATGTGAGCTCCTTGAGAGCAGTGACTGTCCTCTCCCTTTCTTCATATCCCTAGCACTTAGAAAAATGCTGGGCACATAGTACTTATGAATTGACTTATTGAATTGAATTAATTGAACTGAAATGAAATGAGCAAGGGGATAGGACAATATAATCTCTTGGTGGACAGTGGATAGAGCACTTGACCTGAAGTCAAGAAGTCTTGAGCTCAAATCCAGTCTCAGACTAGCAGTGTGACCCTGGGCAAGTCATTTAACCTCTGTTTACTTCAGTTTCCTCATCTGTAAAATGGAGGTAATAATTGCACCTACCTCAAAAAGGTTGTTGTGAGATCAAATGTGATAATAATTGTAAAGTGGTTAGCACAGTTCCAGGCACATAGTAAAGGCTGTATAAATATTAAGTATTATTAGTACCTTGGACCTCTAAGTCTTGTGCTCCTGCATTTCTCAACGGTATCTAGCAAAAGTCACCACAAAGATGCATAATGCTGGCATGGTGCAGTGAAAGGAACCCTAGACTTCAAGTTAGAAGATTCCACTTACTGGTTATATAACCTTTGGCAGGTGAGACTAGCCTCAGTTTCCTCATCTATGGAAGATGAAAATTCTGAGACTAAAATAAGGTGTTTTTGAAAGTTCTTTCTAGTCTCACCTCAATTCTTCCATGACTTCAATATGGAAATTCTTCCCAGAGGAACTAGAATTGGAAGGGACCTTAGAGATCATGTCTTCTGATCCAACCCCCTCATTTTGCAGATGAGGAAATTGAAGCTGAGAAGGGTCAAGCCCCTTGCCCAAAATCATAGATCTAGCAAATAAATGATTTGGGATTTAAACTCTGTTCATCTGACTCTGAATCTGGTGTTCATTTTCCAGAGAATACTTCTGGCATTCACCATGCAAAGCTAGGGACACAGGCTAAAATTGAAAGAGCTATAATCAGACCCAGGTCTCCTAACTCCCAATTCCAGAGATTCTTGCACTAACCCTCATATTGCTCTCTCACCTCTTACAAATCAAATCAGAGAATTATAAGCCAAGAATTTCAAGTTACCTCAGAGCTCGTTTAGTCTAACATTCTCATTTTGCAGGTAAGGAAACTAAGACTGTAACTGGTCCAACATCATGCTGACATAGGCATGTACACCTGCATGTCATGAAAAATAATTGCCTTGATTTCCAAAAAGCGGATAAAAGATGAAATTTTTGTGGGCACCTTGGGGGAGGGGGTTCTTTATGTCTTGATAGTGCCCTCCAGTGAGTAAGTATTGCTTCAGGAGTGACTCTGGGTGACATCTGACTACCCATGAGCACCTGGCATCTATTCTGTCATAACAGCTTCACCATATCACTAGGAGTAAAGTATAATTATCTCCATTACAGAGGGATATAGCTATTGATGGATGTGTTTAAGATATAGATGTAAATATGGATATTGATGGATATTAATATAGATATAGGTGGAGATATAGTTGGATATGGATAGAGATGGAGATGGCTAGAGACAGAGATGGAGATGGAAATACAGATGAGTATCGAGAGAAAGAGAGAGAGGGAGAGAAGGACATGGACATAGATACAGATATGAATGAATAGGGATAGAGATAGAAATAGATATAGAGATACGTATATATTAAAAAAAATCCTGGTTAAAAAAATTGCAAGGTGGTAAGGAGACAAAGGGGAAATAATAAAGAATCGTGGCTTAGATTTTTGTACTGATGAAACAAACATGGAATGGCTATACTTTAAACTTCATATTGCCTGTTCAGACCGTGACAAAACATGTTTAAAGAAGACTAATGCCCAAAGCTGTACTGATTGCAGTGAACTGTTTGTGACACATTTCAGAACTCTTGTGTGGAGATATATGGTCACTTCCAGCAGGAAAGGGCCTAGAACAGAAGCACCTTCTCTTGCCGGACATTGCTGCCTCTTTTTATGAACATCTCCTCTCTCCGTTAGAATGCCAGCTCACTTTACTGTGGCACTTTCAGGTTATTAACAACAACAGCTGACATTTATCTAGCACTTTGAGATTTGCAGTATCTTATATATAGTATCTATTTTGATTTAAATCTCACAACGTTTTTTAGTTGAAAGTAATACAGATGTTATTGACCCCATTTTATAATAGAAAAAATTGTGACTAAGAGCACTGAAATGATTTGCCCAAAGTAACGCAGTTTGGGGTGCAGGAGATTGGACTGGCCTTCTAATCCCAAAGTCAGTCAGTGCTGTTTCCACTACACCATACTGCCTCTCAGAAAGGAAAATTAAAGATGGAAAAATCACTGACAAAGTGTCTTGCAGTTACCCAAATTTACTCTTATGAGCTGCTGATGCTGGAATCAATTTTAACCGGCTCAAGAGAGCTCATTGTTACTACGCTTTGGAAATTAGTAAATGCTACAGATCAGGCCTTGACTTCATATTTTATTAATTATTTAGACTTAAGAAAGTGCTGAAGAAAACGTTTGTGTTAACAATGCAGATTTAACTTAAAAGCATGTCATGTGGCCTTTTCTTTTTTCTGGAGAGCCAATTGTTAACAGCATATGTTTGTCTGTAAACCTGAATTTTTTTTCGTAGAGACTGAATAAAGCTGACCATGAGTTTCAGGCAAAACATGTGACTTACAGGTCAAAAGAAAGCTCATTATTTATGCACATCACAAACAATGAAAATCAGCTAGAGAAGTTCTATATTGTTAACAAAGATACTTATTTTAAATACAATGGAAATCTTATCTGTGACTGCTAGTCGAAGCTTGGAAGCCAAGCTCTGTAAATGAGGAACTGTTATTTTTTATTCGCTTACACAGTAGGATTTGATCCCCCTAACACATAAGAGACACAGAGGTAGAATGGATCCCTAGCTGATGCCATGCCACTGCCTTTGGAATGCTATTTACTTTACAAGAAATTAGGCATAAACCAAGGTTCCAAAGGCAGTCTTATCTTATCCTGGATGAGACTAAATATCTATGGACATATATCCATGTAGGTGTAGCTGAATAAAAATGAAAGTAAGAATTGTTACTTTGGACATGTTGAGGGAAACACAGTGTTTTCATTTCACTACAAGATGAAGAGGATGTGATCATCCAACCTCAAAAGTTAGTTAATAATAAATTGACAGTCATTTATTAAGCATTTACTATATGCCAGACACTTCATTATCTCATCCCTTAGAGGGGATGAGATACAAAGAAAGGCAAAAATTAGGTTCTTGTACTCAAGGAGTTCACATTCTAATGCAGGAGACCACATGTAAACTATGTACAATGGTAATCATTTAATATCATTTTGGACTTTAATAATGGCCAGAGTCTGAATTAATCAACCAGAAGAAGAGCCTGGACCTAACAGCCTCTTTGTTCTCTGAAGTAAACTCAGAGAACACCTCTTCCTATATCAACAAGGCCAGATAGGACTGACTTAGCATTCTTTATGAGACCCTTAACCAGAACCACTCTCTTGAATAATGGATCATTTTCCATATCTTAATATTTTGTGGCCATATACTATCTTATGGCATGTTAATAGTAAAGAAAACACAGATATCCTGGGTTGTAATTTCAATTGAAACTTTGTCAACTTTATTATCTTATTGTATTTACAACTTATTCAATTAAGAAAATTCCCTTCTCATGGTATAGTTAAACATATATAGAGACAATAAATTGGAGGGACACAGACATCCTGGGATTGTCTTAAAACAGATTTCAGCCTGGTCATTCTTGTATCAGACAGTCAGAAGTTTCCTTCTGGCTCCATGATCATGTATCTACTAGCTTTAAAGGAATAAACAATATGAATTTACATATTGCCAAGCCTGTTTGTGTCTTTGACCAAACTTTCAAGTTGACAACATATAAAATACAAACAGTGTAAATCAGAGCTAATCTCAGAAAGAAGGCACTAGCAGTAGAAGATACCAGGAAAGACTTCTTGTCGAAGAAGGAATTTTGAACTAAGTATTGAAGGAGGCCAGGGAACCCAGGAGGCAAGATGGGAATGAAAAGTATTTTAAGTATGAGGGACAGCCTATGGAAAGGCCCAGACTAGAGACAAAGTGCCCCATCTAAGGAACAACAAGAAGCAAGTCTATCTGTATCATAGATTACCTATGGATAAAGGAGAAGGTGTGAGAAGATTGGAAAGGTAGAAAGGAGTCAGGTGGTGAAAGCTTTTAAATGATAGATCTGCATACTCCAGTCATAACAGCCTCTCATCATATTTCCAAATCTTTAAAGATTTGCAGGATACTTGGATGATTTTGTCCTTTTGATCATTACTATTGTGATATGGATTGTAGATACTATCATTCCCTCTTCCTCTACTCCATAACACTTAGAGAAATTAGGTACTGATTTCTCCATAGTCACAAAGCGCCTCAGGCACTAAGTCCTGACTCAAGTTCAGCAATCTTAACATTACACAGTATAGTTTCTCTGCAATGGTAGAAAGAGAATTTAGGGCTTCTCTGACCCTAATTAACTGGCAAGTCACAACCCTTCTTCAAAATTCTGCCTCCTATACTACTTCTGGATGATCTCTAAGTTGCCACTCAGTTACAACATTCTAAATTCATAAATCTTTTAATAATCGCTTTTTTGACAAAAGACCTCCCTGAGCTAACCTCAGAAAAGTTACTGTGAACCCAGCTAATTGGAATAGAATGTAAAAACACTTTGGAAATTATAAAGCCTTCTAAAAATGTGAGGTAATGTCCAGTGAGGTTGCTATCTATATGTCTGTTTTAATAACATTACCAAGCTTGATGAGATTTATCAGAAATTTAGAGATTTAAGGGACCTGGAAGATCATCTCAACCAACTGCCTCATTCCACAGCTAATGACAAGAAGAGATAGAGTGTTAGTGATGCGTTCAAGGTTATAGAAGTAGGTAGTAGAAACAAAGCAATTTGGACCTAGGGTCTTTGGACTTCAAATTCAATCCTTTTTCACTTCTCTGAATCCAAGTCCTGTGTTTTTCCCCCATACCATGCTGCCTCCCATGCCCTGAATGGATCTAATTCCCTTAGTTCTGGCTCCATCTTTGTCAAGTAGCCATCTGTTTTTAATTCATTTTTCCAAGTAGATTTCTCTGCAGGGAAAAGAATGCATTGAGTGGCCAGTGCAAGTATATTGGCTCTCCTGGAAGTCCTATTGTCCATTGTAAATTAATAAGTTGGTTTACTGGCACAATTTCATCTTGTGGGAATATGGGCAGGGAAAGCTAATTTTCCCAGGGCCTGATGATTGCTCCTTGAATAACAATAATGGCATACTTCTTCATGTCTCATTCTATAGTCACCAGGCATTTGTTTACACATGATCTTAGAAGCATAGCACATTTCACCTTTCTTAAGAGTTTCTCCCTTTGTTTTTGTACTATAAATTTTTAAGTATATCTCTGTAACAGCAGGGACCCTGGCATACACAAGAGGGTCTGCTGTACAGGTTCTTAGATCTGCTTTTCTAAAAGGAAAGCAACTTTTGAGGGGCCAACAATCACTTTAATTAAACACACATACCAACAGAGAAAATACAAGCAGAGAAATAAAGACCAAAAGACAGGGTTTCCAACTGTCTAACCATAAGAAATACATACACCAGTGATCAACAGACCAATCCAACTGTCTGACCACTACCTACATACACAGTTACCAGAGAAAGAAACACCAACATGTGAGTTTTCAAATGGGGGTCTCCTTATTGGCTTCTCAGAGTCCCGTCTGGCCAAACAAACACTTCCAATGAGTAAGCCCCAAAGTAAAACCTCACTTCAGAGTATTTATATAATTTTCAGAGCTGGAGGGTACAACCCTCTGACCCAATGCCTCAATAGACATTAACAAAAGGTATTGAGGCCTTTTAATTAATGGGCAGGTAAGATTTTAACTCTTCCTCTGACGCTTTAACTTTACAATAAAATTACAATCTCAAAATACCCCTACTAAATGGTAAGCTCCATGATCTTTGAAAACCACACCAATACCTAAAAGACTATTCTCTCTTTTAGGCATCAGATAAAGATTTGCTTAGTTAAAGTGAATTAAAATTGTTAAACCTTAGAGTTAAAAGGAACCTTAGAGTTCACCTCTATCTCACCCTCAATAAGTGGTCATTCAGCTTTTGATCAAATATCTCTGGTGATGAGGTGATAGGTAGATAGGTAAATGGAGGCTAGATGGATGGACAGACACACAATATGCTCACAACAACCTAGTGTAGTCCTAGGCCCAAATAGCCATGAAATTTTTTGCATGGTGTTATCTGTCTTGAGTATTGTATTCAGTCTGGGTGCCACATTTTAACAAGTTGGAGAATGAGTTTAACTAGAGTGGTAAAGAAGAGCCTTTTTTTTCCAGGGGGAGAAAGAGAGAGAAGGAAGGAAGGAAGGAAGGAAGGAAGGAAGGAAGGAAGGAAGGAAGGAAGGAAGGAAGGAAGGAAGGAAGGAAGGAAGGAAGGAAGGAAGGAAGAAAGAAGGAAGGAAAGGAGGGAGGGAGAGGTAGAGAGAAAGAAAGAAGAAATAGAAAATAGAAGCTCAAAGATTTTAGAAATAGAAGTTGAAAGATTTTAGCCTTGAAAAGAGGTTGGGGGGGACAGGATATGGTAAAAATTGCACTTTAAGGGTTGAAGGAATTTTGTGTAGAGGAGAGTTTAGGTTTACTCTACTGGAAAAATTTTCTAACAATTAGAGCTATAAAAAAGTGGAATGCTGCCTCATGATGTAGTGGTTCCCTCTAAGTAGGTCTACAAGCTGAGATTGGATCACTACTCAGTGGAAATGCTACAGAGTTGATTTTTGGTCAGAAATAAGAAACAGCATGGTGCAGTATAAATGATGGAGTACAGACTCCGGGAACCTCCTTGAATTCTTATTGAATCTTCCAACTTAATCTTGTTTTTCATACCCAGGTCTGTTACCCTTCACCTAGCCTGACCTGCCATTGTCTGTTGCCCCCAGAATACCCTCTGGTTGATTCCCATCCTTGATTACTTCCCACCCAAGCCCTTCATTGTCTGATATCTCCCAATTGCCTTCAGCTGTTTCCCACCCTTGATTATATCACTAGTTACCCCAGTCCCATCCAGACCCTCTTTAGACCCCTCCTCCCAGACTACTAGACCACCCCCAGATCACTCCCACAGTCTTTCTTTATGTAAATTCCATCTCACTTCCATGAAGATGCTCAGATTCAGTCCAATTCTAATTCTGTTTAGCTGAGATTCTATCTGGCTTGCTTGTCAATATGTCACAAATAGTTAGGCTTCTTAAGAGTCAATCCAGTAAGATGAATCCTTGATAAACTTTGTTTTACTTTGGCTGAAAGAAGTCTTGAGTTAAATTCATTCAGCAGGACCCAGTGTGTTGGTATTTTGGGGGCCCAAGCACTCCAGACCTCAACATTATGGTTCCCTGATCCCATCAGAAAGAACACTGATTCTGGGACAAAGGACATGGGTTCAAAATCTGCCTTCGATATTTGTTGCCTGTATGATTTGACAAGACATTTAATCTCTTAGTTTCCTTATTTGTGAAATGATGGAACTGAACAGTTTGAGCTCCTTGAGTAATGAAGAACACATTCATAGTAAGTGCAAAGCCAGAATTCAAAACCAGACCAGATGAATGTCTCCAATACTCTTTCCAAAATAATCACTAGGTCAACCAGTCCCAATTAGGGACACAAGCTTATAATACCCATTTTAAATAACCATCAGCTCAGCATAATTATTCTACAGTTATGAAATGCCTTTTGTGTTCATAATACTATGTTAGTTGCTATAAAGATAAGTAAAATAAGGGCACTGCCCTTAAGCTACTCAGAATTCAGCAGTGCATATAAAGGATGTCTACACATAACATAATACAAAGGAGAATGTGGTGGTGGTTGTTGTCCTTCCTTTAGGAAGAGGACCAAAATGATGTCACCATGATGAAGTCAAGTTTTAGTGCATCTGACTGGGATTGATCAGACCAATATGAGCTTGGAGTTCAGAATGCTTAGCACAGATTGGGCACAGCTAGGCCATGTGAACATTTGGGGTGGTTACTCCAAATTTGCACATCCTACATTTCCTTTGTGCTGTTTCAATTCTATTTTGCTCACAGAGCACAGTATCTTTTCTGATGTGGGCACGCCATGCAGAGCAGTCCTGTGCCAGTGTCTCCCATGTCACACGATCAAATCCAAAGTTCTTGAGAGTGTCATTGTTTCGCTTCTTCTGACCACCATGTGAGGTCTCCATAAAATAGTCTTTTTGGCAAGCATACATTTGACTTTCGAACAACATAGCCAGCCCATAGGAGTCGCACTCTCTGGAGCATAGTTTGAATGCTTGGCAGTTCAGTTTGAGCAAGGACCTCAGTCTCTGGGACCTTATCCTGCCAGGGGATCTTCAGAATCTTCCCAACATAGTTTAAATGGAAGTGATTCAGTTTCCTGGCATGATGCTGGTAGACTGTCCATGTTTCACAGGCATATAACAATGAGGTCAGCATGGAGACACAGAACTGAGCTAAATGCCTACCTTGAGCAGCAATTGAATTGGGAGTCTCATGGGAAGGTCAGAAAGCAGAGTAGGGGCAAAAAAAGGCAAGGAGAAACTGCTATACATCTGTAAAATCATTCATAATTAATAAGAAAATAAAATAGCTATTGCAATTTGTGTAGAGAAGGAAAATTCTTAACTATTTAATACAAAAAAGAAATAGGAGATAAGTAGATGGGTTTGTCTATAAAAAATAAACAATGTTTTAGCAAAAAGTATTCTGGAATATAAATGAATGAAACATTGTAAAAACAAAATGCAGCAATAATTATTCCTGATAAAATCCTAATATCCAACATCAAAAATTAACACAAATAGAGAAGATCCATTTCCTAAATCATCAAAGATTACAAAATAGTTCTCAAAAGAGAAATCAAAATGAACACTAACAAATTTAATTCAGCAGTTACTGAGTTCCACCTAAAAAGAAGTACGAATTACTAAAAATTTCTCTAAAATATAACTTTATTGCCATTAACTGGTAAAATACAACTGAAAATTTTTAAATATTTACTATTTAACCATTAATTAAATAATATTAATTTTTATTTTCAAAATAAATAATTAATTAATTTGGATCATAAATATTAAGCAAAAGTAACTATATTTATTATTAATGTGAACATAGAGGAACAGCCCCACTATCTGTTCCACTGCTGGTAGAAGTGTGAATTATTTCATTGTTTTTAGAAAGCCATTTGGCAATAGGCAAAGTTGTTTATACACTTTTACCCAGAGTAGGACTATGCCCTAAGGTTGTTATTGAAAGGAAAAAGTAAGATGTCTGTATGAAAATATTCAGAAAAATATAATTCACAATAGCAAAAAACAGGAAACAATCTATAGGAATAGTGATTAGAGAACAACTGAACAGATTGTGGTAAATTAATTTAATTGAATGTTATTAATCCACAACAAAATGACACAAATGGATACAAAGAAAATTGGGAAAGGCTATGAATTGCAGTAGGTTAAAAGAAAAAGAAAAAAAGCAGATAGGAAACAATATCACACTTAAACTATATTTTTAAAAATAGCTGCAGTAAAATCCAGAAATTATCACAAAGATACAGTGATGAGAAGGGCATTCAGAAACAAACAAGATGTCATTACCATGTAGATGCGTGTGTGTGTGTTTTCATCCTTCACTCCATGCAGAAGACCATGCCATCAGAGAAATGATGACATGACTTACACTTGACTTTGTTGTGAGTGAGGGAGCCTGTGCAGGTCCCCAGCCTCACTTCTCCTCCAGAGTCATCTGGGTCCAGGAACCAGATATTCATCAGGATGACTGAAGATGACCCAGGATGAGGCAATTGGGGTTAAGTGACTTGCCCAAGGTCATACAGCTAGTGAGTGTCAAGTGTCTGAGGTGAGATTTGAACTCAGGTTCTCCTGACTCCTGCACTGGTACTCTATCCACTGCACTACCTAGCTTCCCCAACAGGTAAAAACAAGGTATATAAAGGATAAATAGAAAATAATTCACAGAGAGAGGGCACTGGGATGGGTTTTGGAAAGATGTCTTGAAAAAGATAAAATTTTAGTTGGGATTTAAATGAAGCCAGGAAGTTCAGTAGTTGGAACAGAGGAGGGAAAGTGTGAGCAGCATGGAAAACAGCAAGAGAAAATGCCAAGAGCCAAGAGATAGTGTATCTTGTTTGTGGACCAGCCAGGAGGCCAGTGTCTCCAGATCAAAGAGAACATGTAGGGGAATAATGTGTAAGAAGATTGGACCTAGAAGAACTCTTCAATATTACCAAGTCACGAAAAAACCAAGGTCAAAGGTAGAAGGGAATTCAGACATTATTTTGAGAAAGATACTGAAGCTCAGAGAGGAAAAAATGACTTGTTTAAAAGACACACATCAAGTAAATGAAGAGTCATGACAAGAATCTTTTGCCTTCTCAAGTCTAGAGACTTGTTCTTCCAACAATTCTACAACTTTTTCTTCATTTTCATCCTACATATGAAAATTTAAAATTTGATTTGGAAGTTTTTGGAAATTTTCTTAACACTACTTCCCCAAATGGATCATTCGAGTAAGTAGGAAACAACCTCATCAACATAAAACTTGGACAAACTTGTCAGCTCTTCAAAGGAAGCTGTCAAGTGGCAGTTGTTAAGGTGATGGGATGAATTATTCTTGTGTGAGTTGATGACTGTCCCAACTCTACCTTGATGCAAACTAAAGGAGGGTCTCCTTGCTAGCATGATGCAATGACAGTCAAAACTCACAGATACGTACTGTGTGACCTGTTTGTTCCACATCCTGCTCCATCCCAAAGTGGTCACTGCCTGCTTTGGCTCATATCAAAAAGCTACAGGACTTTGGCTTCAAAGAGAACTTATCACAAAGGTAACAAGTTTGAGTTGGAATCCAACTAATTAAAGGACTTTTCGGGGTCTGAGTTGACTTTGAGTTCAATGTTGGTCTAACGCATAATGAGATAGGATAAAATAATGTGACAACACCTTGGGCAGTCATAGTAAATAAATGGCAATGAGAGTGAAGGAGCTCACGCTTCCACTGTGCTCCACCATGATCAGAATATACATAGAATACTGTACAATGACATTTAAGGAGGAATGCTGATAGACTGAGGGTGTCCATGATAATGAGGGTGGAGGATCCCCTCCCTCAAACTCCTCCCTACAATGAGGATCCATCAAGGAACTGAGCCTGTTTAAGCCCTCAGAAAATGTCTTAGAAAAACTGTGATAGCTATGTTTGAACTTTGAATGACTTATGGGGGAAAAGAATGAGACTTGTTGTGTTTGCCTTCAAAAGGAAGAATTAGAGAAGCAGTACAGCATGTGGATAAATTTCTAGACTTTATCAGCAACACCTAGATTCAAATCCTGTCTCTGACACTCATTGGGCAAGTCACTTAATGTCTCTGAGCTGCTGTTTCCTCCTCTGTAAAATGAAAGTGTTAGATTTTTGTAGCTCAGTCTGATGATAGACAGATAGATAGATAGACAGACAGACAGGCAGATAGACAGATAGATAGATAAGATAATAGATAGATATAGATATAGGTTTATGTATATGTATGTATGTGTATTATTTTTGTTAAATTAAAAAGGACTTTAGGGAACTTTTAGTAAAGTTAGTGTTTAACATATCAATATGTCTTGCTTACCATATCTGTAACAGAATGATATTGTGATTTTAATACCTATTATATATTTTTTTAAATTTAAACAGATTTTCCGGTTCCAAATATCATTTAAAATTGTTTATTCGTTCCCCTCAGTGTTTGTTTCTATTGATAATTATTGTTTAGAATTTTTTCAAAAGGTTTTTTTGTTGAATTAGGAACCTAGCAAAGATAAGTACTGAAGATACTAAAGACATATGTTCCCAGTACAAGATTCTTGAAAAAAAGGAAATGAATGAAAACTTCACAGATGTCCATGATCATGCTGCTGCCATATAAAAACACTAAGTAAAATGTTTCTCAGTGTCGCCTGTAGTAACTATTTTACTTACAGGATTTCCAATTATGGCCAACCTTTCTCCAGGAGTTGGGAACTCGACTGTCATCCAGGCATTTCCTAAAGGGCTCATGTATACTCTAATGAAGAAAACTTTTGCTCCCACAGATGGAGAGTCTATTCACCGGGCACATTCTATTTACTGATATAGGAATCCAAAGTAATTCAAATAAAAGCAGATGAGTTGTATAAAGCAGCATGTTGATTTCCCCAAATCACATTTAATCTAAACTCACTCATTTCAGGCTGTTTTCCCAAGGAGTCATTATATCAAGAACAGACATAAATATAATGAACAGCCCATATTCACTATTCCCTGTGGTGGTTCTAATGATCTTTGACTGGTTAACTCGTTTGCAGGAGTGCTTGGGGAGGGGCTGGAGCTGCTTCTCTTCTCTCCCTACCACATGGTTGGTAGGGATCATCTCCACTATCCCTAAGAGAAGAACTACAACTGCTCAGACTCTGCAGGCCACTAATATGAACATCTGTTTTCCTAGCACCCAGTACAACATACCAGGGTATGTAATAGGCACGGGCTGATTGATTAACATCCATCTCTTTGATATAACAAAACTTAACTCGTTATCATTGCTCCATGAGAAACATAATAGAATCCTTCTGAACATACTCTACAGGATGTTTTTTTTTAACATTTCAGACGAATTTACTTATTTTACTGCCACTCTTCATCCACAGTTGTAAAGAAAGAAAATGCTTCCAGAAAAATGGGATGATTTTAACTCTGAGGGCATGGGTCTGAATATCAGCTCTTCTACTTTTTATGTTGGCTGCCTTGAGCAAGTCATTTGACCTTTCCAGGCCTCAGTTTCCTCATCTGTAAAACAAAGTATTTAGATTAAGATCCCTTGCCTACAATCCTATGATAGATCTAAAGAATTTTCCCCAAAATATCTTCTCTTAATACTTCTATAGTCTAAATTTCATACACAGTGAGTGATTTTTCCATTATATTAGATAATGAATCCTGATTTCCTTCAAGTTCCAACTAAATTCTCAACTTTGACAGGATGTCTTTCCCAGTCTCTCTCTTAATTCTAGTCCTTTGTCTTTGCTAATTATTTCCTATATGTCATACATATCACACACACACACACACACACATACACACTAGTATCCTTGTACATATTTATTTGCTTATTGCCTCCCCATTATACTGTGAGTTCCTTGAAGGCAAGGATTGTCTTTTGCCTTTCTTAATATCCCCAGTGTTTAACACAGTGCCTGGGACGTATAGTAGGCACTTAAACACTTGTTGACTGATATTGAAAAACAGCTTCTGGAATTGACTAAATTGCCATTTGGAGCTACAAAGTTGTTTCTTACCAGTATTAGATAATTATGTATAATGAAAAAGAGTACATTCGTGTGTGTGTGTGCATGCATGCGTGCGTGCGTGTGTGTATGTGTGTGTACTCTAGTATTTTCAGCTAGATCTGTGAAACATACCCAACTATGTTTTACTTTCTAAATAACTCTGTCCTACTAAGGATCACCATTTATTTTTTAATGTGGTCACTGCCTTTAGTTAAACTAGAATCATAGATTTAGAACTGGAATGGACAATAGTGGTCATTTAGTCTGACTCTCTCAATTTTCAGATGAGGAAACCGAGGCTCCCCAAAATGCAGCAACTTCCTTGACTGAGCTTACAAAGGTTGGTTTGTTGTTGTCCTTCGTTCTGGAAGATAACCAAAATGACATCACTATGCCGGTGTCAAGCTCCAATGTGTCTGACTGTGGCTGATCAGACCAATATGAGCTCAGAATGCTCTACCACAGCTCGGGCACAAATAGTCCATGTAAACATCTGAGGTGGATGCTCTAAGGTAGTAAGTAGCAGAGCTGGGATTTAAAGCTGGGTCCTCTAACACCAGAATCAACACTCAGCCTCTCATTCCATGCTCCTGGTTGAGCAAAAGGAAACCACCACAGGAAGACAACATTTACTGACTCTGCTCTCAGGGAAGAAAATGAGCACTTTGAAATATGTAGTTTACTTATGGTTTCCTGTCCTGGATGAGGGAGGATGTAACTCACCTCACCTGACTGAGTTTGTAACTAAGGTGGTTTCATCAGGTGCTTTTGAAGACTTATATTCTCTTCCTCTGTATGAAAGTGACATGATTTATCGATGTTTGATGAACATTAAAAAAAAAAAAATACCCTCAGATTTTTGTAGCATATAAGGTTCAGAAAGTTCTTCCCTCACATCCGTCGTATGAGTTAGTGCAGATGTTCCCTAACTTAACTGACCTATCTGCAAGTTTCTGGATGGGGAGGAGTTGACCTTTGCTGACAGAAATATGTTACCAAAATTCCAAGTGGTCAAGCTCTGCCTCAACTTCATGGGAACATCATGCCCCTTCTATTATAATCTGATAATCTTTATTATAATCTGATAATCTCAACACCATGCTGATTGACTCAGTTTTTGATACTTAACACCAACTCAACTCCCTCAATTGCCTCTCCCCTCAGATTAGAGAACTAGAAGGTAAAGCAACAAACTCTTCCCTAAACCTTTCTTGGGCAGTCAGTTGGTCAAGTGGAGAGAGTGATAGAATGGTCATCTTCATGAGTTCAAATCTAGCCTTAGACACTTACTAGCTGTATGACTATTAAAAAGTCACTTAACCCTATTTGCCTCAGTTTCCTCATCTATAAAATGAACTAGAATAGGAAATGGCAAACCACTCTAGTATCTTTGCCAAGAAAACCCCAAATGGAGTCGTGAAGAGTCAGACACCACTAAACAACAACAAACCTTTCTTTATAGAGGTCTCCTGTACGAATTTTCCAAGTAACTCTCCATTTTCCATCAGCAGCTCTGCTTGTTTTGGACTACATGGAACATCATACCCCATGATGACCTTTATCTCCTCAGCCCTTTTCACCTCCCTTTTGAGTGTTATCTTGCCCCATCAGACTGTAAGCCCCTTGAGGGCAGGAACTGCCTTCTTTGTTCCCAACATTTAAGACAGTACCTGGCAAATAGTAGTAAACTATTTCTGAATCACTGAACAACAGTCTAGATATATGTGGTGAGTGCAAGTGAGGAGTAATAGATAACATCAAGGTTTAAAAGCCTGAATGACTAGGAAAGTGGTAAGGATCACAATAGTAACAGGGAAATTCAAGAGAGGAAGGATAGGCAAAAAGAAGAATTTTATTTTGTTTCTCTGAACAATGCCATATCCCCTTATAAGTACTGCTCATTTGATGAGAGGACCAGTAACTCTTTGCTGGAACCAGATGAGTAGGATCACAGCACTCAGGATAGATTTCACTTCATTCCTCTGTAAGAAAACTTTGCCAAAGTTCATGCTCAAGCATATCTAGGGAGCAGGAAATCCCTCTGCAGGAAAGTTATTTCCCATTGTTTACTTAGAAAAAGGGAACATCTTGCATCAGTAGATATGAACACGTGATTTCAAAGTACATATATGAATAACCAACTTTCAAAGATAAGCATTCACTGAGGCAGAAAATCACTAGCCTGGGGACAGAAAAACTCTAATTATGAGCACAGAATGTTAAGAAGTAGGGGGAACTTAGAGATTCTAGAGAAGTAGAAAAGGAAACTGAGTTCTGAAGAAGGGAAATGACTTCCCAGTTAATTAGGATCAGAGAAGCCCTAAATGCCCTTTCTACCATTGCAGAGAAACTATACTGTGTAATGAATGATAAGAGTGCTAACCTTAAGTCAGGACTCAGTTCCTGAGGCCTTTTGTGACTATAGAGAAGTCAGTACCTAATGTCTCTGATTATTAGGGAATAGAGGAAGAGGAAATAATAATATCTACAGTCCATATCATACAGGGTTATGGTAATGATCAAAGTGGTAGAAGATGCAAAATGCCTTTGTTGTTATGCAGTTGCGTCCAATTCTCTGTGATCTCATTTGGGATTTTCTTCGCAAAGATAGTGTAGTGGTTTGCCATTTCTTTCTTCAACTCATTTTACAGATTAGGAAACCAAAGCATACAGGTCACATAATTAGTAAGTATCTAAGGCCAAATTTGAACTCAGGAAGATGAGTCTTCCTGCCTCTGGCACAACACTCTATCCACTGCACCAACAGTACCTTGCAAACCTTTAAAGCATTTGGAAATATGGTGAGAGGCTATTATGACTAGAGCATGCAAGTCTATTTTAAAACCCTTCACAACCTGGCCCCTTCCTACCTTTCCAGTATTCTCACACCTTTCTCCTCACCCATAAGCACTCTCCCATCCAGAAATATTTGATTCTTTGTTGTTCTTCAGACAGGGCACTCTATCTCCAATCCATGCCTTTCCATTGGCTATCCCTCAAACCTAAAATGCTCTCCCTCCTCATCCCACCTTTTGACTCCCCTGGCCTCCTTCAAAGCTCAGCTCAAATTCTACCTTCTGCAAGAGGCTTTTGTAATGGTAATTTAAACGAGAAGATCTTTCCCATTCATTAATAGGCCCATATGACCTTCCTGAGTCACATGGAATCCTGAGTCACATGGAACCTGTGGTGGGAGGAGATTGCTGAACAGGTGGAACAGGAAGAGGAGGAGCTAGAGCAGAGCTGAGAGGAAATGAGTGAGAGAGCAATCAGAGATAGGAAGGATGCAGGCTGCTGGCTGTGAGTGAGAGAGCTTGTTTGTGATTTTGTTTAAGGGAGCTGGTTTGTGGGAAGCCTAACAAGGCAAAGACTTGGGGCTGGTGCTGTTCTCTGCATTGTTACTATGTATAGATTTTTGTTACTATGATGGATTTGGCTTTCTGGTGTCTGAATAAATGTTTTGGTTCTGCCTTCCATGTGGAGAGTCTGTGGTATTTCATGGTTCAGAATTGTGCCGGGATGTTCACAGCTGCGATAGGTGCTGCGAATATCATATTGGGGCTACAGTCTTTCTCGGTATCTTCTACTGCTAGTGCCTTCTCTCTGAGATATCTCTAATTTACACTGTCTCTATCTTGTATCTGCATAGTTGTTTTCATGTAGTCTCCTCCATTAGAATGTGAACTTCTTGAGGGCAAGGACCTTGTTTCTGCTTTTCTTTGAATCTCATTCCTGAAAATAAAATTTAGTATAAAGAAAATGCTTAATGAATTCTTGTTAACTGAATATCTATTAAATGAGTAACTTGTGACAGGGAGGCTAGGTGATTACATTGTCCTCACCTGAGGCCTTTTTCACAAGGAAAGTGTGTTTTCCTCAGAATGAGAAAAACAATTAGACTTAGTTTTTCCTCCACCTGTCTAACTTGATTTTCAAAATCATTTTTGAGCTCTTCCATGGCCTGAGCCCACCGGACATCTACCTGGGATGTCTGGGATACAGAGGCCCCGACCTCCATGTCTTTCTCTGATGGTAAGAATAGTTCCTTGTCATCAGAATTGAAAGGCGGGAACATCTGCACCCCCTCAAAGTAGCTCTCTATAGTCTTATTTTTCTTCCCTTTTCTGGGCATTTTTGCAGCCAGTTACTTGACTTCTGAGATTCCTGTCCACCCCCGCCTAGATCTGCCCAGCTAGTGCTTGGGGTCTGAGATTCAAATGCTGCTTCCCAGTCTCAGGGCTATCCGTGGTGGGAGCGGCTGCTATTCAATGTGAGCTTAAGTTCTGGTGCTGGGGTGGGGGCAGGGCCGCCTCCCAGGCTCAGTTCCCTCAGGGGGTTTATGCAGAGACTTTCGGTAATGGCCCTGAACTTCTGCCTGCTTGGGGACTCCCGGGCTGCCACTGCTGCTTCTGCCGCTGCCTCCCAAGGGGCCCCGAGGCACGGAGACACCCCGCTCCCCTGTCAGCTAGCCTAGACGTCTCTCTCACTGACCTGTAGCATCTGTGGGCAGAGGGACCTTCCCGGCCACCAGAGGTTCCGTCCCTGAAGCCTGCTCAGATCAGCTCCTCTGGAACTGCCCGGCCAGGGCAGCACAGGGGTGGACTCTGCTTTCCGGGGCACGACAGACCCTGGGGATGGCTCTCCAGGGCTCTCTGGAACAGAAATCTTTTCCTCTGTGTTTCTGCATGCCTTGCAGTGCTCCAGAATTCATGGGGAGTTCTTCTTGCAGGAAATATATGGGCTGTGGGTTCAGAGCTAGCATACGTGAGTCTTTCTACTCTGCCATCTTGGCTCCACCCCCAACAATTAGACTTAGGTACTCTTGGTTTTACTTTATTCAATTATACCTGCATAGATATGTGTTCACAGATATCTGTTCCCATTAAGGATGAAATATGACTGCCTTCAAAGCCCTAGTCTGGGCTCTCACACAAGTAGAGTCCCAAGTTCATGTAAAGTAATAAGTTCTTCCTCCCTTCCTTTCTTCCTTCCTCTATTCTTTCCTTTCTTCTTATCTTCTTTCTTCTTTCTTTTCTTTCTTTCTTTCTTTCTTTCTTTCTTTCTTTTCTTTCTTTCTTTCTTTCTTTCTTTCTTCCTTCCTTCCTTCCTTCCTCCCTCTCTTCCTTTTTCTCTTTCCTCATTGCTTGCTTTTCTTGCTTTCTTATTTTCTTTTCTTTAAAGACTGGTGCTCTTTGTCTTATTCAAGTTGGAAGTTCAGGGGCATGTTCCTACCTTCCTGTCACACTACCCTTTGGCAAAAGAGCTTTGATCTGCTCTTCCAAATGGGGCTAGTTTACTTCTCCTTTGGCAATTTTTTGTCTTCTCTGCTGTCCCCACCCTCACCACCATCACCACCACAACCACTACCATATGGATGTGGTACTTAGTACAGATAGGCAATCAATTTATCCCACTGCAGTTCCGAATTCCTGAACTTAAGAGATCTAACAGCCTCAGCCTCCCCAAGAGCTAGGATTACAGATAAATACCATAGCACCTGGCCTATTTTCTATTTCATAGACCTGTTTCAACCTTTGCCTGGAGCCTTCCATATAGAACAAATGCTATTACTGTTCTTTGTTGTTATTGTTTGGGAGAGGAGGCATTGAGTACGGGTGTGTTTTTCCAGACCTGTGATTTCATCAGTTTTGAGAGCTCTGGCAGAGGAACTTTGTCTACTAAAGCAGATCTGGGGGTGGGAGGGCTGGGAAGGGGACAACTTCTCTGAAAATTATAGCATTAGAGAGCAGTTTTATAAAGACACAGGTTAAGTGATTTGACCAGATTCACATAGTATGTATCAGACTGAATTTGAACCCATGACTTCCTGTCTCCAAGGCTAACTCTACACAAAACTGTTATAGTTACATCACACAGATAATCAACCCTTATGGTTGCTTTAAGAACCATTCATCTGAGCTGTAATTTGCCCCCCTTTACAAGTGTTCTGTCCCAAACCCTAGAATTAAAAGTGATTATAACTAAGAGAATAGCAATCCAGGTAAAAGGATAGATTAAAAGAGTTGTACAAGGATTCTTAAAGAAATCCTTGTCCCCAGCTACCGGTTAATTCTTGAAATCCTATTAGATCGTTCTATTAGAACTTCATCTTTTTAGCTTAAGTCTTCAGCCTTTCAAAGTGGAATTAATTCTGTGAGGACTGGCAATTTTCAAAGCCTCTGACCTGAAATAAGAGGAAATAGGTTCAATTCTCATTTCCATGAGTTGTATAATCACCTGACCCTCTGTGTCTCAGTTTTTCCTCTCTAAAATGAGGTTTGACAAGATTACTTCTAAACTCCTTCCAGCTCTGTATTGATGATCCTAATTCCTGCATGCACAAGAGTGTTATGAGGAAAACTTTTTGGATACTGTAAAGTGCTATAGACCTAAAGGACTTGTTGGAGTGGAACTTCATTGATACAATTTACAACATTTCTATAAATAACATATAGAGTATTATCTGGAAGCTAGGTGGCACAGTGGATAGAGGGCCAGACCTGAAAGACTTATTATCTTGGGTTCAAATTTGACCTCAGACACTCAATAGCTCTGTGAGCCTGGGCAAGTCACTAACTTTACGTCAGTTTTCTCATCAGTAAAATGAACTAGAGAAGGAAATGACAAACCACTCTAATGTCTCTGCCAAAAAAACCAAATGGGATCATAAATAGTAGGACATGACTGAAAATGACTATCTGAAAGTGAATGATTATTATTTTCCCAGTTATGAGTCTGGATGAAAATGCTTTCCCTCTTCCTAAATACCTAAGCATATAATGAGATAAAACTTAGAAAATCCTGGAGTTTCCTGAGAATGCCATGAAAATTCACACCATAATTATAATAATTCTTGGCGATCTTGAGACTTTATGCAAATTCTGAGCATCCAAGCTTGTAATGAATATATTCAAAATGGAAAATCTGAAAAACATTTTTTACATTTTGGAGTTGACAGTTTCATTCCACAGACAGATAACCATCACAACACTCAATAAGCTTTTGATAAAGTATGTCATTGTGGAAAGAGTACTTGACATGGTATTAAGAAAGACTTGACTTTGAATGTTGCTTCTTATATTTATTAATTGAAAAACCTACTCCATCTCTGTCAGATTCAGTTTTCTCTTCTGTAAAATAGAAATAACAATTCCTATAAGGTCTACCTTACCATGTAGGGGCAGCTAGGTGGTGCAGTGGATAGAGCACCAGTGCAGGAGTCAGAAGGACCTGAGTTCAAATCTCACCTCAGACACTTGACGCTCACTAGTTGTGTAACCTTGGGCAAGTCACTTAACCTCAGTTGCCTCATCCTGGGTCATCTCCAGTCACCTTGATGAATATCTGGTCACTGGATTCAGATGGCTCTGGAAAAGTGAGGCTGGTGACCTGCACAGCCCTCCCCCACACAAAAACAAAAGTCGAGTGCAAGTCATGTCATTATTTCTCCGATGGCATGGTCTTCTTTGGCAATGAAGGGTGAACACACACACTTTACCATGTGGATTAATTATTAATTAATTATGAGGATTAAATGAGTTATTTTATGTGAAGTGCTTTGCAGACTTTAAAGAGCTACTATTATATCTAAAATGCTCTCTCTTCCTTCCCAACTATCCTCACAACTAATAGCCTTTGAATTCTTTTCTATTCCTTAGAGCCAACTCAAATTCCACCTTTTCCATAAAGCTTCTCCTAATTCCTCTGCTCCAACTTCCCAGTCAGTAATGACCTTTTCTTCTTCTAATGTCACAATAAAGCATTAGCATTTGAGAATAGCATCGCTTTGAGAACAACTCTGTCATGAAATTTCACTTTGTTTTGTTTTTATCTAGATAAGATTTCATCCTTTCAGGAAATGTATGGAAATTCCCTTCATCAATGCCTGAGGTTAAAGGATTTACCCATGGTCCCTTAGTTAATATCAGTCATAGAGATGACTTGAAATCAGGTTTTCCTGACTCCAAGATGGCCCTCAAACTGCTATATTACGTCATGCTGTTTTTCCTAAGTCACTTGTCATCTTTTATTTTGTATCACTTGTATCTGTGTATATACCAGATCCCCCTACTAAATATAAAGACAAGGACTCTATTTCACAGAAATTTTATTTTCTCCCCAATCGCTAGGACAGTGCTCTCTGTATACTGTCTTTGTACACAGCACCTAACACAATACCATTTTTCTGTAGAAACACCACCATCAGTGTTGTAAACTGATCCAACCATTCTGGAGAGCAATTTAGAACTATGCCCAAAGGACAATCAAACTGTGCATACCCTTTGATCCATCAATACCACTGCTAGGTTCATATCCCAGAGACATAAAAAAAGGAGAGGAGGGAGTTGGAGGGGAAAGGACGTATTTGTGTAAAAATATTTATAGCAGCTGTTTTTGTGGTGGCTAAAAATTGGAGATCAAGAGGATGCCCATCAATTGGGGAAGGGGTTAAACAAGCTGTGGTATATGATTGTGATGGAATATTATTGTTCTATAGGAAATGAAAAGCAGGAGAGTTTCAAAAAAACCTGGAAAGACTTACATGAATGGATACAAAGTGAAGTGAACAGAACCAGGACAACATTGTACACAGTAATAGCAATACTGTACAATGAAGAATTGTGAACGACTTAGCTATTCTCAGTGACACAAGGATCCAAGATAATCCCAAAATGCTATCCCCTTCCAGAGAAAGAACTGACAATGTTTGAATACAGACTGAAACTTGCTATTTTTTACTTTCTTTTTTCAAAATTCCAGTGTTCTTGTGCAAAATGACTAATATGGAAATGTTTTACATGATTGTGAAAAAATAAAGAAAAGAAAAGAAACACCCCCAGCCTTCTAAGTCCCTGGAGATTCTCACCCTGACTCACTCTCTAGTTTAATAAGGTCCAAAGGAGGAGCAAAAGCCTCTGTTTGGTTTTTAGAGCTCTTTACAGTCTGACTCTAACCTACATTTTCATGTATACCAACTACTGTATACCATTTTCCTTCATACACTGGAAATTCCCACCATATTGGCCTATTTACTACTCTACACAGCCAAGCTTCTAACTCCTGTGCCTTTTGCACAGACCATTACCATACACCCACTTTCCATCTCCACCTCATGAAATTCTCAGCCCCCTTCAGTGTTTAACTCAAGTACCACCCTCTATAGGAAGTCCATCCTAATCACTCATTAGCTAGGATCCTCCTCCCTGAAATTTCTTTTTATCTGCTTATGTATTTCATATTTAATTGTCTATTTTCAAGTTACTAAAAATGAACTCCTTGAGATCAGAGACAGCTTTACTTTTTTTTTTCTTTGTATCCACAGATCTTGGCACAGCTTCTGGCAAATAGTAAGAACTTAATAAATGCTAAGGCAGCTATGTGTCACAGTGACAGCCTGTTGTCAGAAAGACCTGAGTTCAAATCCAATCTCAGACATTTACTAGCTATGTGACCATGGGCAAGTCATTTAACCTCTGTTAAAACTATTGCCCTAATCTACTGAAGAAGTAGATGACTAACCACTCTGGTATCATTGCCAAGAAAATCCCATGAGCAGAACTGGCATGATAGGATCCATAGGGTCACAGTCAGATACTACTAAACAACAACAAGGTTGTCATGGTCACCAGATGCTTAATAAATACTTATTAAGTTAAACTGAACTAAGAAATAGTAGTTGAACTGGATCGAATTGAATTACACAAAGTTAGTCTGCCTCATCAGGGAAGTTCGTCATACTTTTTCATACTCATACATTGGGGAGGATCTTCTTCAACTTCTGAATCATTCCTTGGAACACTATGATTCCCAGGCCTAAGCTACTGGCATCACCAATATGGGAGCCGGCCAGACATCTGTCAACTTTGGGGGTTTCCTTCACACACATAGGCTATTCAGTTTAGAATTCTGTTGGGGGGAAGTCTAACTGACCACAGGAGACAGAACTACATACAAACACGCACCCTCAGAGATTTGGAAAGCAGGAAAACACTCTCTAAATATTTACTGGGAAAATACTTTTCAGTCCTTTCCATAGAAGACAAATGCTCCACTAAGTGGTGGTGCTTGCTGCCAGATTTGAGAAAGGAAGCAAAGGTAGGGAAGTGCTCTGGGCATGACACAGTCAAGTCTCCTGATTTTTCTCCTCTCTGCACCCACTCACTTGCTTATTTTTCGCTGGATCCTCACTTCATCTGACCGTGAGACAGCTGCAACTCCAAGGATTACTTTTCCTCATTTGGCTGTTGATTCCTCTTGGAAAGCCAACACAGCTGTAACCTTGGCCTGCTAATTCTGCAATAAAAAGACATACCACCATGGGGACTGAGAGGAAAACAAATGACCTTGTGTGAAAGGGAGACCTGGCAGAAGGAGCAGGGTCACTGTGCTATGTCAATGGCACTGTTCGTAAAGCCAGCTGTCTGTTTGTCTGTCTGTCTCAGTTTTGAGTTTTTACACTTGACCCAAATTGCTCACATACCGAAGGGCAATCAACAAGCCTTCTGCTGTCCACTGGGGAATTTTTATGAAAACAAATGGGTGAGAATGGTTGATTTGTCCCAGAGGAAAAAAAGAAAACAGAAAACATGGAAAGTCACTTCCTTTCCTGATTCCCCAACTGCTAGTGCTAGTACCTATCTCCCATAGCACTTTATATTTAATTAGTTGTGTATATTTGTCACATATACACACACACAGACACATATACATACACATACATTTCCCTTCCCTATTTAGGATTTAAGGACTTTGCAACTAGGGACTATTTCATTCTTTGTACTTGTATCCGTAGGCCCTCATGCAGTGCTGGGTATATAGTAGGAGCTTTAAAAAATTCTTTTTGGTTGATTGAACTTCTCCAAATTTTATTGATGTCCACATGATGGAGAAGATGTGGCATGTTATTGTCACTATAGCCATTGTCACAGGGTCATTTTCCAAACATTTGCATTTTCCTGAGTACTCAGGAAAGTCGACAGATGGGCCTTACTTCTGTTCCATATTCAGTGGGCAAAGGTCAGGTGATTAAGAACTTGTGTAGCTTTTTGTTGTCCATGAAGATTTCTGCCTAGTCACATGCCCTACATGGATTTTTTCTCTTGGAAATTCTTATTTCCCTGACTTTCCAAAAGTTCTCTTGCCTGTAAGCACAATCAGAGATCAAGGCATGACTGTACCTTCCAAATGTATGACTGCTTCTCCGTAGGGTTTGCATGATGCCCCCAATAGTACTTCATCATACCCCACGTCAGTTCTTGATTTCTACATACTTGTTAAAAACAGGGCATCAGATTGGATACGCTGGCAACCAAAGAAAAGACACATATGGAGTGCAATGGATAGACAGCCAGGGATGGTGCAAAGAGCATAGCACTGAATGTCAAAGACCAGGATTTGAGCCCCAGCACTGATTCTCACTAGTGGTATGTGCTGAGGAAAATTGTTAAACTTCTCTTAGTCTCCATTTCCTCATTCTAAAATGATATAATATGCCCTACCAATCCTCTAAAACTTTTGTAAAGTAGCATTGTATAGTAGCAAGAATGCAGAACTCAGTCAGAAGGCCTAGGATCAAGGGCTGGCTTCCTCTCTAACTAGCTAGTTTATATAAACAATTTGTTTGACCTCCCTAGGTCTCAGTTTTCCCATTTATAAAATCAAACAGCCAAATTAGGTGATTTAGTTTGAAATCAACTGACCTTCCCAACGTACATGGAAGAGCAGTGAAGCCTGTCTCCTACCCTGAGTACCCAGGAGAATATCAATGCTTGAAAAATTCCCTGTCACAATAGCCCAGTGACAACTGAATGAAAGTAGACTGCAATAAGAAAGTTAATCAGTCAGCACCAAGTACTGTGCTAAACTCTGGGGATACACAGAAAGGCAAAAACACTGTCCCTGCCCTTAAGGAGTTCACATTCTAATGGTGAGACAAGATGTAAAATAACTATATGTGTGTGTGTGTGTGTGTGTGTGTGTGTGTGTGTGTGTGTGTGTGTACAAGATAGAGAAGGAAAGTAATGATTCTAGATTTAGATCTAGAACTAAAAGTCCCCTTTAGAAGTCCAACTTCTTTATTGCACAAATAAGGACACTGAGGCCCAAGATCATAAGTAACCAGAATGAGAGACAGAATTTGAAGCCAGATAGTGTATAGGGCAGCTAAGTGGCACAGTGATAAAACACTGCCAGGAGCTAGGAAGACCTGAGTTCAAATATAGCCTCAGGCACTTACTAGCTGTGTAACCCTGGGTGAGTCACTCAACCCTGCTTGCCTCAGTTTCCTCATCGGTAAAATGGGTTGGAAAATGAAACAATAAACCACTCCAGTATCTTTGCCAAGAAAGTCCCCATAGGGCCAATGTGATATTCACAGCACCTGTGATGGCCATGAATGTCCCTGCGCAATTCTGAATCATGAAATATAACAGACTCTTCACAGGGAAGACAGAACCAAAACATTCCTTCAGACACCAGAAAACCAAATCCATCATAATAACAAAGAAATCTGCACACAATAACAAGGGGCAGCACCACCCCCAAGCCTTCCCTCTGTTAGGCTGCCCACAAACCAGCTCCATTACACCGGTCATAACCAAGCTCTCGCACTCACACTAGCCAGCCTTTCCCAGCTCTGACTGATCTCTGACAGCTCTGCTCTAGCCCTGCCTCTTCTTGTTCCACCCCTTCCTGTTCCATGTGACTTAGACTCATGTGACTCAGGCTTCCATGAGACTTAAGCAGCTCACATGGGCCAATTAATGGATGAGAAAGATCTTTCCATTAAGAAGCAAAATTATATTAACAATAAGCAAAAATACATTATCAATACAGTCCCAAATAGGGTCATGAAGAATTCTAAACATGACTGAAAAGCAACTAAACAATGAAAAACAGAACTATGATTCCAGAATTAGTGTCTTTTCCTCCATTCCTAAAGGATCTATGACTAAAATTTGGGAAAGCTCTTCATAGATTACTATATATATTATTGATTTTGAATTACATGAGCTCTAAAGTCCTTTTCGATTCTACAATTTTCTGACTCTGGCCATGACTATGTCAATAGTTGCAAAAATCCCTAAGTATGTGATAAGCTATCTCATTTTAATAGTTATTCTTATTAGAATTTATATACTGTCAAATGTTCATACATACTTGTTTTGCTTGGAGGAAATTTTCTACCAAGTGTATGAAATATCTAAAGATTAAACCCTTTCCCCCACAGAGGGAAAGGCCATTTCTCCAGAAAAGGTTCAGGACTATTGGAGGACTGCAAGGTCAATGTAGTCAAAACTGTGATATGGTAACAAAAAAAAGGCAATTTTAGACTACATTAGTAGAATTCTACTATCTAGAACTAGATAGGTGACCCATATTGGTCTGACTACTTCTATAGTATTGTGTCAGTTCAGAGAAGATGCCACTTTAGGTAGCACACTGATAAACTGGAAAATATTCAAAATAAGGCAATCAAGATGGTGAAGGCTTTAAGCTCATGTCATTAGTTGATGAAACTGATGGTTAACCTAGAGAAGAAAAGACTAGAAAGGACATGACAGCTGTCTCTAGAATAATTTAGCTATGATCTAAAGGGTCATTAATGGACAGGTTAAAATTGATCACAGAAATGCCATACTAGGATCAATAGGTGAAAGTTATGAACTTTGACCTCAAGGTAAAGAAAAATTCAATATTTAAAGATATCCAAAAATGAAATGAGCCAACTAAAGAAGAAGTTGTTCTTTATCTCAGGTATTCAGGCAAAGACCTGATGACAATTTCAAGTTTGTTGCAGAGGGGACTCTCATTTAGGAACTGGGTTGTTCTCAGATGGATGGATGGATGGATGGATGGATGGACGGATGGATGGATGAGCAACAAATGAATGAAAAAAACATTCATTAAGCATTTACTGTGCCAACATTTTTTGCAAAATGGAAGGGGGAGAAAAGTGGAAACAAATATATTATTGAGCTAGGAGCTAATACCGAGTTTCTGAAATTCTACAATTCTCTCTCTTTCTCTCTCTCTCTCTCTCTCCCTCTCTCTCCCTCTCTCTCTCTCTCTCTCTCTCTCTCTCTCTCTCTCTCTCTCTCTCTCTCTCTCTCTCTCTCTGTCACACACACACACACACACATACACACACACACCTCACATAAATTATATTTGCCAGATGTTTTTGTGGAAAACTCATATATAATTTTGAGAGAGAAAGTGGGAAATATCACCCCAAATGGCTTGAAGAGAAGAATCTCAGTTTTTCTTTTATTTCCAAAATCTCTGTCAGCATAGATTATTATAAAAAAAAGTCATTATCCATCCATATGCTGTAGCATGTGGAACAACTCCTCTAAAGGAGGGAAAAGGAAAGAATAGGAAAGGCATGCTTTCTTACTCAAATGGTTGGAAACATGTTAAGTGCTAGTGGAATTCCACACTTTCAGGATCGCCAGGATGCATAACATGCTTGTTCAGGGTAGAAGGTGTTCCCTGATGTTTGCACCCAAGAGCTTTACTTCTTTTCCCCCAAAATTAAATCCCTGTCCACTCTAATTCCATTTACTTTTCCTCTGACAGCTACTCCTACCACATGCTTTAGTTATGATGGTAAAGGTAGTGAAAATGTAAGTTCTTGGAAGACAGCAGTCATCTCACTATTCTTAGGTTCAGAGATAAAGAGCTGTAAAAGACCTTAGAGATCATCAAATACAACTCCCTTATTTTACAGAAGAGAAAACTGAGTCACAAAAAGGTTAAGTAACTTATTAACTTTTTGAGGCAGAATTTGAATTCAGGTCTTCCCAATCCCATTTCTAGTATTCAATCTACTATAGCACCAGGGCTTCTTAAACTTTTTCCAGTTGAGAGCCCTTTTTCAATTTCAAGTTTGTTGTCATTGCATTACCTGAGGGCATACACAGTTCAAAGTGTGTATGTTTTTTATTCAGAACTAAGGCTGCAGTGAAGTTGCCTGATGCACAGGCAAGTGCTGCCAGAAATATCTCAGATTCATTATAAATTTGATTTTGAATTAATTATTGATTGTTGCATATTCAGAAACTTTTTACTTTTGCCAAAGTTTCCAAGATCCCATATGGGGTCAAGACCACAGGTTGAGAAGCATTGTACTGTGTCACCTAGTTGCCTATTTCTATCTATAACACACAGTCCAAAGCTTCTCACATAGTAGGTGCTTGTTAAACAACGACATAGAACACATTGTGGTGGTAAATCTTTTTTCATTGACACCAAAGTTAAGAAAAGTCTAGGATTATAGTACAGCAGGAAGGAGACAGGATTTGAGAGCAATATGACATACTCAAAAGAGCACTAGATTTGATATCAAAGAGCCTGGATTTGAATTATCACTCTATTGCATGTACCAAGCTACCTGACCTTGGAAGGGACTTCAGCAGCCATCTAGGTCAGCCCACACCCAAAAGGAATCCTTGTTACAATAGACCAACAGGTGATCATCTAGGTGCTCCCTAAAAATACCATCTTACTTTTGGACAGCTCTACTTGCCAGGATGATTTTCCTAAATTTGCCTCCGTATTTCCACTTGTTTCTCCTGGTTCTGCCCTGACACCAAGCAGAATAAAGTGAATCCTTACCTCACCTGCTCCTGATGTCCAGTTGTTTTACAATTGTGTTTAATTGAAAACTCCTTTTGGGGTAATCTTGGCAAAGATACTGGAGTGGTTTTCCATTTGCTTCTCCAGCTCATTTTGCAGATTTGGAAACTGAGGCAAACAGGGTTAAGTGACTTGCCCAGGGTCACACAGCTAGTGTCTGAATTCACATTTGAACTCAGGTCTTCCTGACTCCAGTTGACACGCTATGCACTATGCCACTTAGCTGACCCACACAATAAACCCTCAAATGCTTGAATATAGTTATGTTCCCCTTGAATTCAGGCTAATTATTCTTCAATCAATCTTCATATAACATAGACTCAAGCCTTTCAATCAATCAGTCCCTGTATAGCATGGACTCAACAGTCTGTGAGTGGCTACAGCTACCTGAATGGGAACCCAGCTAGTTGGGTAACTCAGCTCCTTTCCTGTCTCCTTCCCTCCCCTTCCTTCTCTCCAAAGAAAGGTAAATTTGAATGGTCAGAGGATGCCCAGTTAACTTGGGGTTTACTGGTTCCTTTCTCTCCCTTCCCTTCTCTTCCCTTACTTTTACTTTCACAAAACCTTAAACCTGAAGCTCATAGATTGGGCAACACTAGGCCTCTGTCCAAGCTCCACTTAAGGCTGTTTTCTGGACTTAAGCATGATTATCAATAGTAACTGTGGCTGTTTCCCTCCCAGGCTGATGTAGTTATTTTCCTTTGCCTCATTAAAGGGGCCATCCCCTGATTCCTTCTCAAACAGGCCTATTCACTGAATGGGTATTACCTCTCCCATTGCATCCTGGATCATCTCCAGTCATCCTGATGACTATCTGGGCACTGGATTCAGATGACTCTGGAGGAGAAATGAGGCTCCTCCCTTACTCAAAACAAAGTCAAGTGCAAATCATGTCATCATTCCTCTGATGGCATGTTCTTCAGCAATGAAAGATGAACACAATATAGCATGGGCTAAAGGCCTTTCAATAAATTCCCCTATACCTCTAAGGCAGTCCTCACACAGCACAAATTCAAGGTTTTTCCATCAGTCCTCATATAGCACAGATTCAAGGCCTTTCAATCAATATCCATATATCAAGGACTAAAAAACATTCACCACCAGGTTCTCCTGGGAGCACTCTCTGGTTTGTCAATGTCCTTCTTAACTCTGGGGTCCATAAATAAATACAATGGGGCAGGTGATCACATGTTGGTCAGAAGAAGTGATACAAGGACTCTCAAGGTCTCTCTCAAGAACTTTGGATTTGATTATACAACATGGAAGATAAGCAGGACCACTCAGCATGGCGTGCCCATATAAGAAAAGGTGCTCTTTGAGCAAAGCAGAATTGAAACAGCACAAAGGAAATGTAGGATGTGCAAATGTTCACACAGACTATCAGTGCCCAATGTGTGACAGAGCATTTTGAGCTCATATTGCTCTGATCAGTTACAGTCACTTTATCATAGTGCTGTCATTTCGGTCCTCTTCCAGAATGAAGAACAACCATCAAGGGTAGAGTACAACGAGACTACAACTCTACTGTTCCTGAAAGCTGTCTCCTAATGCAGTCCAAGATCAGGTCAGTTTTTTTGCGCCGTGTCCCATTGCTGAATTGTACTGAATCTGTTGCTCACTAAAACCCTCAGGTCTTTCTCAACAAAGCAGCTATTTAATATGCTCCCTATCTTGTACTTATGGTGTTGATTTTTTTGATATTCGAGTTTAAGACTATCTCCATGTTGAACTTCATCTTTTCCTATTCTGCCCAATGTTTTACCCCAGCAGTGTCAAATAAAAAGAAACAGATCCTTGTTAGAAAACCATAAATTAACATCATCTATATTATATTGCATTTTAATATATTTTGTTTAATATTTTCCAATTATCTTTTCCTCTGGTTGAGGATACTCAGGAGTTTTGCAGCCTGATTTGGACTTGCCCTTTCAAGTTTGTTGCCTTTGCTCTAGCTTTGAAGATCTTTTTTGGATCCTGACTCAGTTATCCAACATGCTAGCTATCCCTCCCAGTTTTTGTCACTTTATTTCTCTGTACCTCAGATTCCTCAGCTGAGGAATGGCAAAATGAGGGGGTTGAACCAGATGATCTTCAGCTCTAAATGTTCTCCCTTTTCCCTCTCTTCATCCTTTCCTTTCTTTTTTCCTCTCTCTATTGTAACAAAAATTGTCTTCAGGAAGTGGTAGGGAGGGAAGTGTCTTGGTAAAACTTGAAGAGATGAATTATCCCAAATCCTTTTTTTTTCACCAGCTCAATCCTTGTGAAGGAAGAAAATTCCATTTGAAAGGTCTTAGGAAGATTCTGAGGATCACCTGGCAGGATAAGGTACAAGACACTAAAGTCCTTGCTCAAGCTGAACTGCCAAGGATTCAAACTATGCTTCAGAGAGCGCAACTCCAATGGGCTGGCCACATTGTTCAAATGCAAAATATACATTTGCCCAAAAGGCTATTTTATGGAGAACTCACATGATCACATGGTGGTCAGAAGAAGTGATAGAAGGATAATCTCAAGGTCTCTCTCAAGAACTTTGGATTTGATTGGGCAACATGGCAAACATTGGCACAGGACCTCTCAGCATGGTGAGCCCACATCAGAAAGGGTGCTGTGCTCTATGAGCAAAGCAGAATTGAAACAGCACAAAGGAAGCATTTGCAGTAACCACCCCAAATGTTCACACGAACTATCTGTGCCCAATCTGTGGTAGAGCATTCTGAGCTCGTATTGGTCTGATCAGCCACAGTCACACGCATTGAAACTTCACTTTGTCATGGTGATGTCATTTTGGCCCTCTTAGAGAATGAAGGACAGCAACCAACCAACCAATCAACCAAGCCTAACACAGTAAGAATATGAAACAAGGATAGAGTGGCACTTAGCTTATCTGGACTACCCTCGCTCCTGGCTCCACTCTGCCCCCTCCATCTCCTACCCCTGTCTCTGTCGGGAAATGCATCAGGGTTTGACAATGTGATCTCACACACCTACCAAATCTGAGAGGCTCTCACAACATACTTCTTTTAAGTTTATTCTTCATTGTGAACATTTTTCCACCTCTTTCTAAGCAATCAACAAAACAAGGAATCAAGCCCTGATTTGTAGTGTTGCATATTTCTGAGCAATAAATGCTCACTAGGCTTTCTAATTGGTTTGCACTGGCTCCTGCACATCTCTGTTTCTGCCTCTTTTTTTGAAGCCCCAGAGAAATACACTTAGTGTAGGTATGAGTCTAGTCAAAAGTCTTCCCAAAAACAGCCCCAAAAGGGATAATTAAGATCCTTATTTCTTCTACCGCAAAAGTGTTTAAAACACAAAATCCTCATAAATGCATTTGACAAAGACTTAAAGCATAAATCAATAACCTATAATTAATGATACCCTCCAACATTTTGTGGCACTGCTAGCCCACATTTCACCTTCACCTCAGCTTACCACTGTCTAAGCAAAATCCCTCAAGGTCCATATGTTCTGGTCAGCCAGGACTTGGGCTCCTCTTCCTGGTAGTAATCATATTGTCCAAGAAGTGTTGTAGTAGCTGTAAAGAAAACCTCCTGTTACTATCACCTGACCTCTTGAATCTACAAGGTAGACACCAAGGTTAGAAAAAAAAATCTCAGTATCATAGATTCATTACACGTACTATGGGAAAGAAACACAAAGCAGAAGAAACAGCTAAGTCTCAAGCTCATCTACATTGGTACATGTTCTCACTAACATGGGTAAGTAGCCATCATGGCTATAGAGGGGGAGGAGCCCCTCCCTATCCCTTAAGGAAATTTCAGGAGAGAATTGTCTGAGTCCTAATGATGGGGTACTGAGGTACATATGCTTGGACCCCAATTCTAAAATTATAATTCTCTTTAAAAATCATGTTTCCCCCTAGCCTTAGAATACTATTCCAGGAAGTTTCTACCCAGCCCAAGAACATAGCCTGCCCCAGCAACAACCATTATGGCCCCTCCTGCTGCAGTAGCCAGCTGCTTCTATAGAACCTATTATCCTGAACCAGCTATGTACTGACTGAATGGGCTGTGCACTGAGTCATAACGACATGTACTACTCACTGACCAGTCATATGTATCGTAGACTTAGACATACATATACTCCCTTACGTTTATCTTGTCTAACAAGATATTGATGAGAGCAGCCTGGGTATTTCTTAATCAGCCCTGATTGTTGGTTGACTTAGAGACATTTCACACCCAAAAATCACACCTCTAGGTAGCCCTTCTTATGCTATTTCCCAATGAACTCTGGGAAAAATACCTGAGCAATAGATATCAAAAGTGCATGTTTCTTTAAGAACTGACCACTCCTTAATCCCACCACAAAACACCTCGTTAGCATATTTGGCACATGTTTCCTATAGAATATCCTATATAAACTCTACCTATTCCCCTCTAAGGTTACAAGTTCCCTAAGAACTCTTGTCCACTGAAAAGCTTAATAATTCTTTACCTTGACCTCAATAATGCTTAAGTCTGTGAAATCTTCTCCAGATGGCCCATGCAGTGAATTTCAGTCTTGGAGTTCTTGTTACCCTTCCAGCCCTCATCCCTAAGACACAGGTTCACAAAAGAGAAAGGAAAGAGGTAGAACAGAAATTATCTCTCTCTCCTTAATTCTACTGGGCGGGCAGCTATTGTTTGTCTGTAGCCATTACAGGGCTAAGAGGAGGTACCCAGTCAGTGTTTTGCCTTTGAATGTACTTTAGCAAGGGGTCTGCTCGCCAGAAGGTGCCAGGTTGCACGCTCAGAGCTCTAGTAGACATAGTCTAGCATATATATGGAAATGGTTGCCTTGATAACAAACCTCTCCTTTATATATCACTTTAAGCATTTTTCCTTGTATTAGCCCCTCGAAATAACCAGTACATGTATTCCCAATCCCATTTTTACAAATAAAGAAACTGAAGTTCAGCAGTAATAGGTAATTTGTACAAGGTTACATAACTAGTAAGTGACAAAGCTGGGATTTACATTGTCTTTATAGTTCTAAGTCAGAGGCTAGTTTCAAATAAAGGTAGATATGTGTTGTTGGAGCAGGCTCTGCTCAGGTAGTTATGTGTTACAGTGGATAGACACCTTGGATGAGGAAAACCTGAATTTAAATTCTGCCTCAGACACTTACTGGCTACGTAACCCTGGGCAAGTCACTTTTCCTTTCTAGGCCTAAACAATTTTCTCGTATATAAAATAGGAATAATAACAGCAGCTATCTCACAGGGTTTTTGCAAGGTTAAAATGAAGTAATATATGTGGGTAAGTGAATTTAGGCCATTATGCAGAAAATCCTACTAATAATTAATGCTGTTCCAAAGTAAATTCCAAAGAAAATTGGTTTGCCTGTAAGATACTGTGTGTTTCTTATCACCAGAGGGCTTCAAATGGAGCAAAACTGACCCCTTATTGGATATGGGTTTAACCAGATATTCTCTGAAATCTCGTCCAATTCTGAGTTTCTGTGTAATCAACTTAAACAAAGTATCACTTAAATCAAGGACTGCAATTAATCTGTAAAACTTCACAATCATTAAGTTGTGTAAAATACAGTAATTACTGTATTTTTACCCTTTCAAGCTAGGAAAAACATCTCATCTCTAAAGTGAATTGACAAGACTATTTTCTATCTGGTCTCCTGGTTTCAGAAAAGTCTAATTATATACAGCTCAAGCCTCTGAACTTAAATGATGACCCAGATAGGGAAAGTCCACAGGCCTCCACCTCCACCTCCCTCTCCCTCTCTCTCTCCCCCCACCCAGAAGCTTATAGCAGTTATTCCCTTGATGACCACAAGAAAAGACTGGGCAACTAGGTGGTGCAGTGGATAGAGCACCAGTGCAGGAGTACCTGAGTTCAAATCTCACCTCAGACTCTTGATACTCACTAGCTGTGTGATCTTGGCTAAGTCACTTAACCCCAATTGCCTCATCCTGGGTCATCTCCAGTGATTCTGATGAATATCTAGTAACTGGATTCAGATGACTCTGGAGGAGAAGAAGAGTTGGTGACCTGCACAGCCCTCCCTCACTCAAAACAAAGTCAGGCACATTTGTCATTATTTGTCACAAATTGTCATATAACATTATTGTCACAAATGTCATTATTTCTCTGATGGCATGGTCTTCTTTGGCAATGAAGGACGAACGCACGTGCACACACAAAAAGAAAGCTCCTTTCTCCACTGAAGGCTTTTGTATACACACTCCCAGGTTCTCAGGTCCTGGCTCACCAGCCACTTAAAGGGCTTTTCTTTACCATAGAATAAACCAGTTTAAGTGAACAAGAGATAGTCAAAGAATACCGAGCATGCTCTGAATCTTAGGCTGGTTCCCTCTGTGACACATCAGCCTACTTCCAGAAGTAGGCTCACCAATGTCTTCATGTGGGTTATCACCTGGCAGAGTACACTGTGCAGGCTCTAAGGGCTGTGCCCCCACTGGCCAGCCCCCTTCCTTTACATATATATATACATGTCTGCATGCAGCTGACATTTAAAGTGTTCTAAGTTTTGTAGAGCATTTTATACATATTATCTCATTTGGTAATTTGAATGACTATGAAATATGACTACAAAGTTTATTACTCCCATTCATAGGAGACTGAGTTTCAGAAACATAAAATAATTTGACCATGGTCACACAGCTGATAAGAGTCAGAGACTGGCCTGGAAGTCAAGCTCTTTGGATTCCACATGCATTTGGTTTTCTTTCCATTACACCATACCAAGGTCAAAAGTCATCTGAGGATATGTCTTGCCAAATCCCTTCCAGATTAGTAAGAATCAGAGGCCTATGTAGTCAGCTGGAAAGCCAGCTGTTGTCAGACAAAGGCCAGAAAAATAATATGTGTACATATACATAGAAATGTATGTGTGCATATATATGCATGCTTATGTATGCATGTTTTATATGTACATGTGTATGTATATGTATGTGTATAGGAGTATATGTGTGTGTATATATATATATATATATATGAAAGCATTGTTTATGCTACAAAAGTAAAAGTTAAATTAACTGAAACATTTCAGGAATATGCATTTGGCTTGTTTCATTCTCTCTTAAATTAAGAAATTAATTTTCACTTTAAAGGGGAAATAATTTCTGAGTATGTGTTTTGAAGAGGAGGGATATTTCAGCTGAATATTGTTAAATCTCATTTTGTAGAGGAGGAATTCCAAATCCCAGCAGATGAAATGACTTAACCAAGATTGCCCAGAATTAGTAGCATGGCTGTCAGGGGTGGGGAACTTGCAGCCTCAAGGCCACATGTGGCCCTCTAGATCCTCGAGTGGGACCTTTTGACTGAATCCAAACTTCATGAAAGAATGGTGACTCTTCTTAAACCTTACCTCTTCCATTTGGGTGATACTAGGGGTATGACTTTCTAGATTTTCACTTGCATTCCATTCATAATTCCTAAAGCCAGAGACTTCATTGAAATGCCCCTCTTTAAGCCCCCTAAATCTTGGTCACCAACATACTAACTCTATAACCTTGGGATAAATGGCCCAGAGTCACATGATTCACTTATGTCTTTGGGGGCACTTATAAGGAAGGAAGGAAATAAACATTTATTAAGTACCAACTATGTTTCAGGGATTGTGTTAAGCATTTTATAAATATTGACTTGTTTGATTCTCACAATAACCCTGGGAAATAGGTACTATTGTGATCACCCTCTTATAGTTAAAGAGTTTAAGTGACTCACTCAGGGTCATACAGCTGGTATCTTAGGTCACATTTGAATTCAGGTCTGACTTCCAAGATTCAGCACTCTACTCATACCACCTATCTGCCTCTATTAATGTTTTTAATTATTATAAGGTTTAGTAATAAGATCAAAACCATTTTCCCCCTCTGATCTCAATTCCTCTTGGATTAGCGGGGGAAGAGGAAAAAAAAAATTCTTTCCCTTCCATTCTCAGCAGTCAGAGAAGGCTCATCTTCCCTTACTCCTTTCTGTAATACCAGTTATTCAATTGTTTTCCTCCATTGCAGTCCCTGCGCACTAAATGAATTAACAAACATGAGTCACTAAGAAATTATGATCAACCATAGTTTTACATCAAATCGATAAAGAATTAGAAACAGCTTAAATAAATAGAGAAATCATGCAGGAATGTCAGTTGCTGGCACTGGAAAATGGAAATAAAGACCTGACCTGTGTAGTCAAGCTTGTAATGTACAATCTCTAATCTCTAAACCAGCTTTGCAGGGTATCTGTAGGGGTCTTACCCTCTTCTTTTCCATCCTCTTCCTCTCCTCTATCCATATGTCTCTGCTTCTGTCTCTCTGTCTCTGTCTCTCTCTGTCTCTATCTCTCTCTCTCCCTCTCTCTCTCTGTCTCTCTCTGTCTCTCTGTCTCTCTCTGTCTCTCTATCTCTCTTGCTCTCTCTTTCTCTCTCTGTCTCTCTCTGTCTCTCTGTCTCTCTCTCCATCTCTCTCGCTCTCTCTCTCTGTCTCTGTCTCTCTGTCTCTGTCTCTCTCCATCTGTCTCTCTCTGTCTCTGTCTCTCTGTCTCTCTCTCTCCCTCTCTCTCTGTCTCTCTCCATCTCTCTCACTCTCTCTCTTTCTCTCTCTCCACTGCCCTCTCCCTTTCTCTCTCTCTCTCTCTTCACCCTCTCCAGTTTTACCAGTACATTCCGCTCCAAATCCAAACTCCAGATGAACTTCACTTAATAGTCATCCCAGCTTTACCTTCTCTGGTTGGAAGGAATCACATCACCTGGAATTTGATTGCTTAAATAAATATATGGCCTCAGTGACTTTTTTTTATAATTTACCTCTTTCTCATAAAAGTAGATTCTGAGAAGAAAAATAAAAGGTATGACATATTAAAGAATTTGCTCAGTTTCCCAGAACCATCCTAGTTTCTAATGCTATTTTCAAGGGAGAGCTAGCATCAGAGCCACTAAAACTCTTCACCAGTTACTTGTGAATTGGGAAAATTCTATTTACCCATTTTATGAAATCCTGGGCAGAGGCAGACCTCAACTAATAAAAGCCATTAGAAAAAATAATTAATTGGAAGAGCAGCCCAAATATATTTAAACCATAGTTAATCAATCCCCTATGTAATGAGACTCAAGCGGAGGCCTTCATGAACATCTGATGTTTATGAGTATTGTATGGGCAAGGCCATTCCCTGAAATAGTTCCGTTGGAAAAAAAGAGTTTTTCTCCTCTCACACGCTCCTCTCATCTTACTATAAAGGGTTTTTCATATAGAAGGCCTTTTTAAAAAGTATCTGTGGCTCATTTTAAAGGATCAAGGAAAGCAAGAGAGAAAAAACTAAATTTCAATCAAACAGAAATAGACATTTTCAAATACAATTTTTCATTCTCACTGTCTCTTTGGATCTCTAACCCATTCTGTCCTTGTATCTCCCTCTCTTTGTCTTTTTCCCCATTTCTTTGTCTTTTTCTGTCTCTGTGAGTATCTCTGTCTTTCTCTACCTCTCTCAGGTTCTGTATATATTTCTGTGTCTATCTCTCTTGAGAGACAGAGACAAAGTGTCTCTTTCTCATGCTCACCCATGCAGAATATGGAATGTTTAGAAGCCTCAGGCTTCAAAATTTCCTTTGGAACATAACCTATGGAGGGCCAGGGGAATAAAAGAGAAAAAGAGTTACAAAGATATGAGGAAACCTGCCGTGTCTCCCTCCAAGTTTTTAGAGGGCAGTAGAAATCAGATTGCTTTATACTATTTTCCAGAATGTAAATAATGAGACTAGCCCTTTGCCATGTTCCTCTAAACCTTGCAGGCTGTGATAGCCACTGCCTGCAAAAACATCACTGGAGGAAGCTGTTGAAAAATCTGTCTAGTCCCTATGGTTACCACAGAGTAACAAGTTGTTCCCAGGAAAGTGGAAAAAAAAAAAAAAGAAAGAAACATTATGAGAAAAACAGAGCCTCCCTAATTTACAGCCTAGAGGAGGGAGGAATCTCTTCAGCTAACATACCAGCAGAAAAGAACACTGCGATTATGATTCAGAGGACACAAAACAGGATCTAAGAGTCAACAAGGGCATGAAAATAAACAGACCTAAGCGGAGCAAAATACAGTCATGACCAATGGGTCCCTGTAGATTTTCTCTTCTCCCCACCCCACCCCCAACCCTACCTTTTTAGGAGGCAGTCTAACATGGCAATGAATCCCGCCATCCTACTACTCTAGGCAGCAACGGGGCCTAAGGCCTCTGGGTGGAATGTTCTTCTGCTTCCCAGAAGAGCTCCTTTCCCCTCACTGCTCCTAGGGCCTCTCTTCCCGGTTTATTCTCCCAAAGCATTGCCATGAGCTGGCCCCAAGGGCCTCCATGTTTTCCAATCATTCAGCCCCTGCCAGGTAGAAATATTTGGCTTGAGCTCTCCTGGCTCCCCATTATACAAGTCTCACTTTCCAGACATTCTTACACCACACTCATCCCATGCAAGATCCTGGAAGCCAGGGAGGCTGGTGGTTATAGCTCACTTCAGACAGAGCTGAGGGCAGCACCCCACCCCATGTGCTATGTCCTTTGAGGCAATTTTTATTGATCCATCAGGCCTTTCTAGAACACACAGGTTGCTTCAGGGTCCCCATTCCAGAGGCAGATTTGCTGCATGTATGCAAATCATTTCAGATGCAACGACTTTGGAAAGTAGACACAGTGAATTTTCTAGGTGTGATCCTAAAACTTCCATAAGAAAATAGATATCAAGAAAGAGTGTAAAAGATTCTTTTTTTTAATACACAGAAGAAATTTTGGGAGACATAGATAAGCAGGGCAATGTTAAATTAAATATATATATATATATTTAAAGATGTACCTAATAGAAATCATGACATTTTTTCCTGTTCTTTGCATAAAGAAATGCTTATGTTGGTTGAAGTTTATCAAGTTTATAATAATAAAAAAGTAAATATAAAAGTATAATAATAATAAAAAGAATTTTTTAAAATATTTATCCTCCCTAGGAATGTTGGGTCTTGGGACTTAAGAGGCTCTGTCATAGCTTCCTTTCTTTATACTAGAGTTGTTTTGTTCTTGCCATTTTCACAGCTTGAAGGAGCCTTAGCCCTAGACTTTAAATCTAGAACAAAGATCTAGACTTTAGATCTAGTCTCATCCCATTTTTTTACAGAAGACAAAACTAAGGTCCAGCAAGGTTAAGAGACTTGTTAATCACATAGCTAGTTTGTGGTAGAAACAGGATTTAAATTCAGGTTTTTTTTTAATTCCAAAACCAGGCCCTTTTTCTTACAGTGTGTTGGAATTAATGAACAAAAAAATAATCAATAACCATCAAACACTTATATAGGGTATAAAAAGTGAAAATAAAAGACAATCTATGCTCTCAAAGAGCTTACATTCAATTGAGGGAGATACGCTCATGAAGAAGTAAATACAAAATAAATGCAATGTGTGTTTTGGTGGGAAGGCACAAGCAGCAGAGAGTCAATAAAAGACTCATGTAGAAGATGACACTTGAAGCACCTTTGAGGAAATTAGGGATTCTAAGAATATTTTCCAGGGATGAGGAACAAGTTACATAAAGTCATGGAGATAGGAGGTGGAATGGTTGGTATATGTGAAGAATAGAAGGCCACTTTTGCTACCCTACACAATGTGTAGACAGCTAGGTAGCATAGTGGATAAAGTGCTCAGCCTCTAGTCAAGAGGACTCATTTTCCTGAGTTCAAATGTGGCCTCAGACACTTACTAGCTCTGTGATCCAGGAAAGTCACTTAACACTGCTTGCCTCAGTTTCCTCAACTGCAAAATGAGCTGGAGAAGAAAATGGAAAACTACTCTAGTATCTTTGCCAAGAAAGCCTCAAATAGGGTCACAAAGAGTCAGAGACGACTGAAATGGCTGAACAGCACCATAGTGCTTGGAGGGGCAGGGAAGCAAGGAATTCCTAGGAGCTACAGAAATTCAATCTGGCCACATTAGAGTGATAGCACCAAAGTGACAGAGAAGTTCTTAGACCAGGTAAGGAGTTCCTGCACTAAACTGGAAGCTACAGGAATGAGAACCATCTGCATCTGAATGGTAATAATGGAGTGATAGAGGAATTCCTAGAACAAGCCAAGGACCTGCTTCAAGCTAGGAGCTTAGATAGCTAAAATGGAAGAATAAGGCACAGAGTCTCAGTGATGAGAAAGAACCCAGACCTTGCCTTTCCCTGGCATAGTGAATTATGTGGACATAGCATAGTGCCTTGCCCATAGTAAGCACTTAAGAAATGTTTGTTGACTTTGACTGGGGGCTAGATGGAGATGCCATCCTGTTTTGTCAGGTCAGTAAGAGTGAAAAAACTGGACCCCAGGCTTGGGAGATGGAAAAGTTCCAATCTAAGAGCTCATTATCAATTAATCAATTGACAATATCATAAATTCTATGTGCCCAGCACTGTGCTAAGTATTGAGGATATAAAAAGAGGCAAAAGATAGCCCCTGTGCTCAAGGAGCTCATAATTTGGGTCATGATCTGGATGGAAGAAAGCCAGGCCCTAGGGTAGACTTCCTGGGACTTTATGTTGCTCCATTCCATCACCTCAGAGGAATAACAGGTACACCAAAAATGGCCATGTCAGCCTGCAGTCCCTCTGGGGAACCAGTGTTGTCATCCTGCTTCATATGTAAGGACAGGGCAATCAAAAAGTTCTTCATTCACATCATTGAAACCAAGATGAATATCTTGAATGTCTTGAATCATGAATATCTCCAAGGACAGAATCTTTTAGTCCTATATTAAGGAACTGAGTCACAAAAGAATGATTTTCAAACTTCCAGGTATTACCCTCAGATTTCCTCCACGTAAGAACTATCTGCTTGTCAAGACCACTGAACTCCTCAAAGAAAAATAAAATCTTTAGTCTATCTTTAAAAAAAAGAAGAAAACTCTCTTAAGAAAACTTTATAAAACTGGAAAATGCCATTGATCATCACTTCCCCTCTTTGAGTTTAAGGTTCTTTCTCTGTAAATTTGGGTGAGGGGTAAATTGGATAATTTGAAAGATTCTTCTTTCTTAAAAGTGAAGAATTGAAGAAGAACATTTAGCCACTTCTCAAAAGCAGAAATGTTAGAATTTTATCATTTTAAGGATCTAGACTTCATTAATCAACCCTGCATATTGAAGTTTTTCCATGCCTATATGACTGGTCATCATGAGTTTCAGTAGCAAAAAAAAAAAATCATTTCCTCATGGCCAAACCCTCTGATGAGTCTCTGAATTTAACTAGACTGATTTTTAGATGATAAATACATAGTTCTCACATTAGTGGGGTGGGGGTGTGTGGGAGTATAGTGGGAAAAGTATTGCGTTTGGCTTCAAAAGAGATCCAGCTTCAAATCCCATCTCTAGCCCTTAGACAAGTCATTTCACCTCCCTGAAACTCAGTTTATTTCTCTGTAAAATGGAGATAGAAATAACTATCTGTAGCACCTACCTCAAAGTGCTGTTGAGAAGATCAGATGAGAGATGGTATATGTGAAACACTTCAAATCTCAAAATTGTGTATAAACATATATATATATATATATGTATACATATATACACACACATTTTTACATATATATACATACATATAAATACAAATGTTTGTATGTGTGTGTGTGTGTGTGTGTGTATTTGTATCTATCTACATCTAGATAGACATAGGTAAAGATAAAGATTCTGCCCAGCTCTGGTTTGTATTCTTCCAGAATTGTCTTTGAGGACCTAGTAGCACCTTCACCCTACCCCACCCCCAATGACTAGAAACTTATTAGAAGAATGATGAGCTCTCATACTATCTAACCAAAAAATTCTTTCTTTTTCCTAAGGAGTGCAAGAAAAAGCACTGGGCCTGGAGTCAGGAAAACCTAAGTTCAAATCTGGCCTCAGACACTTACTAGTTATGTGACCCTGGGAAAGCCATTTAACCTTCTTTGAGTTTCTTTATCGGTAAAAAGAGCCAGAGAAGGAAATGGCAAACCAGTATCTTTGCCAAGAAAACCCCAAATGAAGTCATAAAGAATTGAACACAATTGAAATGACTGAACAGCAACGATGATGACAAAAAGTATTAGGAAGGTGCTGCCAGAAAAGTCTGGAATCACAGGGGAGAGTCCTGGGCAAATTGGTGCAATGGGAAAGCACAGGACATTTGGGTTTAGAAAATAATAATAGAAAGGGAAAAGCATGATAATGTGGAGAGAACCTTGGATCTGTAGTCAGAGAACACTGGTTTGAATCATGTCCCACGCGATAATTTTCCTCCGTCTATACCTTGGTTTCTTTCTCTGTAATACAAGAGAGACTCTAAGGCCCCTCCTAACTCCACAGCCTAGGATTTGCAGGAAAGTGTAGAGATGAGAAGATTACTCTACCACATCACAAAG
Organism: Bettongia penicillata ogilbyi; assembly: GCA_023548195.1. NCBI lineage: Eukaryota > Metazoa > Chordata > Mammalia > Diprotodontia > Potoroidae > Bettongia > Bettongia penicillata. Next base: position 1,496,948 of record JAJHZJ010000330.1, read on the forward strand.
TGCCAAACTGCATCTAATCTCTCCTGCAAAGATGGAACCGCACAACATTTTGCTTTGTAAAGCAAACTTGGAATAGGGCTCTAAAAGTAGGACTTTCATATTATGGGAGTAACTCAGATGACTTCCACTTGAAGCATGGAGATGAATAACAGTAAAAAAAATATTCACATCAATCAAAAAGGAATTATTAGGGGCAGGTAGGCGACTCAGAGTATACAGCATCAGCCCTGGAGTCAGGAGAACCTGAGTTCATATCTGGCTTCAGATACTGGACACATTAGCTGTGTGACCCTGGTCAAACCCTATTAAACCTCTGTTGCCCAAAACAAACAAACAAACAAAACCCAAAATTGTTAAATGCCTACTATTAAACCCCTATTGTCCAAAAAACCCCAAAACAAACAAAAAACACAATTATTAAATACCTACTATTCCCAGGCACTGTACTAGGCTCTATAAATTTAAAAATGCAATAAACAAAATAATCCCTACTCCCAATAGGCTTACATTCTAATTGGGGAAACAACAAGGACAAATATAAGTACATTAAAAAAATAAAATTATTATCATATTACATTATTATTATAATATTGTAATTCCCTGGTCTGATTAAGCTTCAGTGACAAAATAATTGAATATTATGGCATATTTCTTTAAATTTTAAAAAAAATGAAGCCTATTACCTTCGTAGGTGTTCCAAGATTTTGAAGAAGTTATATAGAGTAATAATTTTTACATCTGTTTTTGGCAAACATTTCTACAGCCAAAGGGAAACAGGGGGCTGGAGCACTTATTCCAGGGATTAGGAGCAAGACCCCACTTGATAAGTGCTTACTACACAGCTCACCTCTCAGCCTCAGAGCCAACATGTCTATACAGGGGAGAAATAAAAGTTGCCTGAGACAGTAAGACTTGGTCCTTAAAAAAAAGAATTCTTGTCAAAATAAATACCAGGAAGAGGAGAAGGTAATAGCTTATCCCAAATCATAAATTTCTCTTTTTTTTTTCTTTTGAGAGTTGTAAAGGACCTTAGGGATCATTTAGTTCGATGCTCTCTTTTAATCAATTGATCAATCTATTAAATTCTTACTATGTCTCAGGCATTGAGCTAGAGTCCAAGGAAAATGAAATAGTCATTGCTTCCAAAAAGGATATATCTTGTAATAAATGAGCCAATTGTCCAGAATTAGACACTAATTATTGATAGAGAACAAAGTAGAACCCAGGCCTCTAGAACTTTGGTCCTGTTCTTTTAACAATATACCATAGCCTCAAACTCTAGATACAGTGGAAAAAGTGCTGGATCGGGAGTCAAAGGGCATGGGATTGTGGCAAATCACTTAATGTGGAACTTAAAAGTGCTTTGTAAATACTTCATTTTTTTTTTTGAGAGCCAAGCATTAAACATTTGCCAGTAAACCCCTAATACCATTCTGGGCCTTGGTTTCTTCATTTCTAAAATAAGAGGTTCCAGTCAATTCAATAAACATTTAATAAGCACTTACTATGTGCACTGAACTGCAAATAAGAAAAAAAGTCTCTATCTTCAAGCATCATACAATCTAATGAGAGAAGACAACACAGGAAAGGAAGCTGGAAAAGGATTGTGGCTGAACCAGGGAGGTCTCATAGTCTCTGGAGTTCAAATCAGACAGAGCTGTAGATGGAAAGTGAAGAGTTAATTAAGGCTAGACAACTTCTAAGGTACTGTCTAGCTCTCATTCTGCGATCCTACAATCATTAAAAAGTTTTCTCATTCTTATAAAACTCTTCAAAGGCATGTGTCTAGCTTTGAGCTTCTATCCTCTGTTAACACTATTATATTTGCCTGAATTGATCTTCCTTCCAAACTTACACCCATCCTTTAAGGCACAGGCCCAGTGCCACCTCTGCCACAAAACCTCCCTGATCTCCTAGAGAGAAGTGAACCCTTAGTCATCTGCACTCTCAGGTTACTTATCCATATTTACTGCCTTCTCCCTCATGCCATTGGTTTTTGTACCTGGTCTTCCCCACTACAAATTCCTTAAGAATAGGAATCCTCCATGAAATAGATCATTGACTTACTGATACTGCTTTAGAGCTGGAAAGAATCGGTATATTCTCTAATCTAATCTCTGCATTTTGCCGATGAGGATGTTGGGCAACAAAGAGGTGAAATGATTTGCTCCAGGAAAATGGTTGGTTGTTGTCCTCATTCTCAAAGAGGACTGAGTCAGGGTCAAGTTACAGTGTGCCTGACTTGGACTGATCAGACCGTGCAATCTCGGAATGCTCTACCACAATAGGCACAAATAGTCCCTCTGAACATTTGGGGTGGATTCTCTAAATTTGTGCATCTTATGTTTCTTTTGAGCTACTTCAATCTGGCTTTGTTCATGGAGCACGGCGCCTTCTTTGCTGAAGGTAGGCCACACCAGGCAGTCCTGTGTCTCCCACGTCACACGATCAATTCCAAAGTTTTAAGAGAGACCTTGTTTCGCTTCTTCTGACCACCATGTGAGCACTTGCCTTGTGTAAGTTCTCCACAAAATATTCTTTTAGGCAAGTTTATGTTTGGCATTCAAACAACTTAGCCAGCCCATTGGAATTGCTCTCTCTGCAGGAGTCATTAAAAAAAACAACTCCAGAATCTGTCCCGGTTTACTGCACAGCCAATCTAATCTCCCTCAACCACCACAACCTCAGTTATATTCTTAGGCACTGAGACTGAGGGTCAGAATAATCATTTTAAGGTCCTTCCAGATCCGTAATCAATCAACCTACTGCCCCTTAGAATCTTTGTCTTCCTTCAAGGCTCGGCTCAGATGATACCACTTCATGAAGCCTTCAACGTTCCCAACCCATTCCTTTGAATGTAAGTTCCTTAGGGGCAGAGAATCTTTGCTGATACAATTATAACGTCAGCACCTAGTACAGGGCTTTGCATAGAGAATCCTAGGATTATATACCAAGAGCTGGAAAGGACCTCAGATCTGGATCTCACTTCATTTTATAGATGAGGAAACTGAGACCTGGAGAAATGGAATGATTTGCCCACGATCACTTAGGAAATAAACATCACAAGTGGGATATGCAGCATTCCTTCCACTATATCATGTTTGAACTGAATTGAAAGGAATCAGCAAAGAAATATATGGTGTGTGTGTGTATGTGTGTCTATATATATATATATATATATATATATATATATAGACACACACACACAGAAATCTGTGGGCTAGTCAAGTAGAAAGACTATGTCATAATAGAACATCTCTTGTGCTGTACCAGTATGGTTATAAAGGTAAGAGATCTCAGAAGGTCTCCATTAACCAGTGCCTGTATGGAAGATTTACAAGAGAGGAAATAGCTGTTACGCAGGATGATTCAATATGAATGTTTTATGATTTGCACCATTGGTGGGAATACCCACAAAGATGACATCACAGATCTGTGGAAGTAACAAAATGTAAGAATAATTCATTAATCTTCCTCCACTCACCCCATTCTCAAGCTGTGTGGTTAATATTAGTTAGGTTAAGGTTAGTGTTTGGATTGCCTCTCCAAATATATAGCCTCACTGGGAAATTCTATTCACGATTAAGTATAACACAGTGGGCTCAGAGACAAAAGCCCTGTTATCCAGTTAACCCTGATGCTCACAACTGCATGAACCAGGACAAATCATGAAACCTCATTTCCCTCAGAAAGCACTCCATAACCCATAAATTTAGAGCAAGGGAAAACAAGAAGCTATAAATACAATGTTGTCCTTAGAACTATAAGCCCAGACTGTCTGAGATTGAGGCAGCCCTCCGGGAGACTTCAGAGACCTGCTCTTGAAAGAAGACATTTGGTGCTCCCCTACCATGTGGATGGTAGTAGCCTCTTTCCATTAGTTGTGTGGTCAGAATTTAAAACTACCAGCCTGAAACAGTTCCTCTCTTTCTTATGGTGTCTAGGGGGTGAAGGCTGTTCATCCACATAGCATGGATATCATGAACTAAGCTAGGTGGTGGAAGGTAGCAGCAAGGTTACAATAAGATCATGTATGATCTTAGATCCAGAACTGGAAGAAATTTTGGAGGCCATCTATTCTAACAGATGTGGAAACTGAGGCCAACAAAAGTCAACTTATCAAAGATCATATTGGCAATAAGAATCACAGCTGAGATTCAAACCTAAGTTCAGTGACCATAGAGCCCATGCACATTCTACTATGCCACATTGCCTCCATAGGAAGATGGGTTTGGATTCCATTTCTAACACTTACTCTGTGACTATGAGCAAGTCATAACACCTTTCTCAACCTCAGTTTCCTTATGTGTAAAATGAGGAATATAAAGCTTGCAAGATCCACCTCATAGGATTGTGATGTTCAAAGGAGAAAATATATGTGAAGGACAACACAAACTTTACCAAGAAGCTGTAAAAATATAAGGTATTTTTTACAATTTAGAGGTACTATTAGCATCCATATGAGACTCTCCAAGCATGGTTTGTGATAAGTGCTGTTTCAAGAAACTGAGAAACCACTTGAGTGTGTAAAAAATGGGAGAGATTGTGGAAGCCAAGCACACATCTTTTCTTCAGAAATAAAGTCTTTCAAAAGTAAGGATATCTGAGACACCCACACACGCACCCTTTGGGGCCTGCGGTCACATCCTTTGAGCAATCGGACATTTGTAGGGAGGGTGGGAGTACTCTTCAAACTAAAAACTGTGCCTGATCCTTAAAGCCATCTGTGCAAAATGACACAGACCCAAGGTTTTGAAGAATATAAGTTGAAGTACAAAGAAATTTGGCAGAGTTCAAATAAGGTTTTCAAGAAATATTGAAAATTCAACTCAGAGGATGAATTTTGAACTTCTTCAGGATAAGGAAGGCCAAAATTAGCCTTCAGCTGCCCATTGGTATCCTGTCTGTTAATTTACCATTAAGCCACAGGCTGAGGACAATTCTGTTGCCTTACCTGATATGAGAGCTGTATTCCTGCAAAGCTAGTGTAGGTTGAATTTTTTTGATCAGATTTTTTTTTTTTTTTTAGATAATGCAATAGGTAAGAGTGCTGAGCCTGGAGTCAAGAAGATTCACTTCGATGAGTTCAAAATTGGCCTCAGGCACTAGCTGTGTGATCTTAGGCAAGTCATTTAATCCTATTGGCCTCAATTTCTTTATCTGTAAAATAAGCTAGAGAAGGAAATGGCAAACCACTCCAGTTCTTTGCCAAGAAAACCCCAAATGGAGTCACAAAAAGTCAGACACAACTGAAATGACTGAATAATTGTCAATGCCCTTGGTAAACTCACCATGTAAAGAAATAAACAGTAAATATTTTGGTAACACAAATAACTTTTATATATGATGGAGGCAGTAGGAAAAGGAGGACAAATTTCAAGGCTAAAAGAAATTGGAGCAAAAACATGAGGAAATACAAGGTATGTATGTGGTGGCGAAGCTGAGAGCAGGTCAAGTTGCCTGGAGCTTAGAGATACAGAGTAGAGTAAAATTATCTCATCTCTCTTTCTCATCTGAAATATCCAGTCAGTTTCCAAGTACTATCTAACCTATGTCCACAGCTCTCACATATGTTACCTCCTCTTTCCTCACATGAACTTCACCCAGTGCATCTTGGCCAATGAAATAAGAGCCCAATTGATTTCCTTACTTCAGCTTTCACCCTTTCCAATCCTTCCGCAGCAACCAAAATAGTCTTTTTAAGACATAATTCTGCTCAATGCTATGCCCCCGTTCAAGAATTTTCTGAGCTACCTATCGCCTATAGGTTAAAACACAGATGGATCAGCCCAGCGGTTAAGGCCCTCCAAAATCTTATTCCAACTTAGAAATGCAATTATATTTCTCACCATTCATCACTCGCTTTGACAAACTAGACTGCTCAACAAACTCATTCTGTCATCTTCCCTGCCTTTGTGTACTTTTGCAGATTTTCCCCCTATACCAGGAACATACTCTTTCTTCATCTCTGCAGGCTGAAATCTTTGTATTCCTGCAGTCCTCAGCTTTGGTTCCACCTCTCCATGAACTTTTCCCTGATTCCTCCCCAAAAACTTTTCTCCCTCATCGTGTTCCTAAAATACTTTATCAAAATGTTTCCTTTGTTCCTATCACACTCTACCTTGTATTACATTTCATTGTGTAGATGTTCTACCTCCCTTAGTAACATACACACACACACACACACACACACACACACACTTTGAGGGCAAGGGGGCTTTCTTTTTCATTTTTTTAATCCTCTGAACATCATAGTACTTTTCATACAACAGGTTTCTATATTCCTTTAAATGAACTGAATGACATATAACAAGTAAAAATTAAAATAATATATGATGAGTCCTTTGATATGATACAAAAAAAGTTCTCTTTAAGGTCTAATAGTAGGGTGGAGAAGTTATTGATGACTGGAGGGAACTTGACCCCAAAGAACTAAAAATGAACTATGCCACCATAGAAAGACGGTGAACTACAGGGGAGGGATGATGACTATACTAATGGAAAAAACCAATATGTTGGTTTGTTTTACTTAACGTACTTCTTTATTACAATGGAAGGGGGGCATGGTATTAGAAAATGGCCATTTTTAAGTATCATCAATAACTCGTTAAAGATAACATTCAAGTTTTAATTTAAATAATGAGTAAGACTTCAACAGAGGGAGTTGGGAATGGTGGGTGGATTAAATGTCACCTAAACTTTCTCAGTCTCAGTTTCCTCATCTATAAAATGGAGGTAATAATAGCACTTTAGTTGTTTACATGTAACTGGGGAAAAATTAAGTACTAAGTAAACACCAAAAAAAGCTATACTTTCATGAAAGTAATATATTATCAACAGTAGAAAATTTGTATCACTTCATTTGTTAGCTCAAATATAATAAGGTTTTCAGATTCAAACGATTACTTAAATTTACTACCACAAGTCGATTAATTATTGTTGTTCAGTTGAGAAAAAAACTAAACATATATTTATATGTGGTGAATGGTTTTCTTATCCATAGTTAGAGATATCTTGGTCTTCAAAATAAAATGATAATTCCTTCTGTAAAAAAAAAATAATAATAGCACTGTAGTTCCAGGCATAAGAAACAGCTTGAGAAACTGTATGAAGGTGGAAAAGTACAAAAAAATGGGCAAAGGATATCAGAAAGTAGTCCACCAGAATGAGGATTCACTGGGAAATAATATTAAATAAATTCATCTGATGTGATAACATTCTTTGTTACTCATTAGTAAATCAATAAAGTTATTTGAGGAAGGGTAACTTTTTCATACAGTCAAGCACAGAAATGGTAAATATAGTACAGTAAGCACCATGAGCAGCATCATGCAATTATATACACCATAAACTAGATGGTACAGTCAATTGAGCATTGGGGTTGGAGTTAGGTAGACATGAATTCAAATTCTGCCTTAAATAGTTACTTAGCTGTGTAACCCTAGGCAAGTAACAATCTTTCTCCGTCTTTGACTCCTCATCTGCAAGATGGGGATAATGATAACACCTACCCTATAGGATCAAATGAGATAAGAAAAACATTTTACAAACTTAAAAAATAATACATAAATGCTAGCTATTATGTACAAAGGAAAAAGTATAAAATGAGCTCTGCTACTATAGTACCTTTTGCACATTTATCAAACTTTTTTTGCTTTCAATTTTCTTATCTAGAAAAATGAGGGGATTGGACTATGGTCCCTTCATCCTCTAAAATTCTACACAGATATGTGGATTTTTTTCCCCTTTTGAATTATAAACTTAGAATTGAAAGATGCCACAAAGTCAATCCAGTCCAGCCTTAGACAAATCTTAAATTTCATTTAAATGCATTGAACAATTGATCAAACAGATTCCTGTGATGGGGAACTCACTAACCCCTGAAATGCTTATCATATTTTTGAATGGATCAAATGCTAAGCTACATCTGCTTCCCTATAACTTGTATTCTCTGGTCCTGGTTGTGCCACCAAGAAGAATAAATCTATCCCATCATCAATCTAACACTTTCATGTTTTTTTCACATTTATTTTATTTTTAATTTATGGAATAAAACAAATATTTCTATAACATAGTACAATAAAAATATGATTGCACGTGGAACTGTGAATCTGTTATTAAATATCTGAAGTCAGTCAAAAAGTCGGTTTTCTCTTCTCCAGGCTCAACATTGACAGGTCTACACTTACAATGATTTCTATCCAATTCATCTTCCTCGTTGATCTCTTCTGGACACAATCTAGTTTGGCAGAGTCCCTTATAAAATGTGATGGCCAGCAGTGAGTAAAAAATTCCAGATGTGGTGTGACCAGGGTAGAGAAGACTGAGACTATGACTTCCCTAATTTTCAACCATATATTTTTATTAATGAAGCCAAATATCACAATAGTTTTTTGCCTGCCACGTTGTGCCACTGACATATTAAACTTGCTGTCCATTGAAATTAGCCCTTCTGTCAGGTGAACTGCTTTCTAACCATTCCACCATGCTGTCTTTTTCAACTGATTTTCAGCACAAGTATAGGGTTTCATATTTATCACAACTACATTTCAGTTTCATCCTGCTGAGAATTTTTGACAATCTTGACCTTTTCATCCAGTGGGTTGGCTCCTTCTGAGCTTTATCTATCCTTTAATTTATCTTGTCCATGGCAATATAATGGGAAACTTCATCAAAGGCCTTAATAAAATAGAAACCAAGAAGTACTTGAAAGAGCTAAGCTGATAAAGTAGAGAAAGTAACCCAACCCAAGATTCCCTTCTGAAGAGGGCACAGTCAATAAAATATTGAACTAAGATGTTTTTCCAGCCCAAGACAACTTAAAAGATGTGAAGGAGATGATATATGAGAACGAGATGGGGGCCAATCTGTTTTGTTTTCTTTATTTTTGCAAAATAGCTAATATGGAAACAAATTTTGCATGACTTCACATATATAATAGATGTCATTTTGTTTGCCTTCTCAATGGATGGAATAGGGGCTGGAGTGAAGAAGAGAATTTGGAACTCAAAAATAATTTAGTGAATGCTAACAAACAATGATTAAAAAATAAAACACAACAATGCTTTTGATATCGTTTATAGAAACATCACCTCCTATAGTGCTTCGTGAAGTCCATGGTATTATTCATGTAAACACTCTTCCTCCTGACCTAGATCACATCTCTTTGATGAGGAATAGACAGCCTTCCTGATTGAACTGTTGTTTTTTTTCTCCTCATCCTTCAAATTAAGATGGGGTAGCCAGTTTGTGATTCATAAGTCTTCCCAAATTTGATACATCTTGGTCTTCAGATGATTGATTCAGAATTAATGGTTAGACTTGAAGTCCTTCTAGTCTGATGGGAACTGCTGAGCCTATGCTCAACACTACAGTGAGGTACCAGGGCTAAGACTTCCAGGAAATAAAGAATACTAAGAGAATTCATAAAAATATATGGCTATAATAATTGTGGGCAACATAATAGGTTCTATGGATACAAATATTTTTGTGGTGGCCCTTTGTGTGGTAACAAAAAATAAGAGATTAAAGGGATGCTCATCCACTGGGGAATGGCTAAAGAAAATGGTACATGAATGCAATAGAAAACTATGGTACTTTATGCAATGAAGAAAGAGATGATTTCAAAAGAGACATGCAGGATGTGTATGAACTGATACAGAATAAAGTAAGCAGAACAAGGAGGACAATTTATAGTATAAAATCAGTAATATAAAAATGAACAATGTTGAAAGACCCTGATTGACTAAATGATCAACAATGGTTCCCAGGAGCAGATAAAAAAAGACTCTTTCCACCTCATGACTGAGAAATGATGGACTAACATGCAGAATAAACAAACACATTTTAGGATATTATTAATGAAGGGATTTTTTTTTTACTGTGATTATGTGATTGACAGAAAAGTTCTGTATTTCTTTTTTTCCAGAGAATTAAAGGAGACAAGATGAAAAAATAAATGCTTGATATTAAAAAACCAAAATATTAAAATTTAAATATATTACATATTTTTAAAAGAAATCAAAATATATGCCTATATGCATATATATGTATATACATATATACATACTATATATACACATACATATAGACAGATATAGATATACACACACATATGCATTTTTCCTTTCAGATTACTCTATATTGTGGAAATGGTACTGTTTGGGGAAAGAATAGTGGACTGAAAGTCAGCAGACCTGGGTTCTATATTCCAGGCTGTGCTGTTCCATAATGACATGGCTTCTTGGAGCCCTAGTTTCATCTTTACCAGGAGTGGAATTAGACTGAGAATCTTTCCAAAATCTAAAAATGTAAGAAAATCGGGCATGTACTACATCTTCCATGAATATTTTAGTTAAAGGTGGAGCCAATAAAAACAAATGTTTTTATTATAAAACAAAATTCATCAAATAACAATTATTGCTAATAGAAATAATTAGCAACATCTAAAAGCTGAGACAATCAGGTAGAAAAACCCTTTGAATATTTTGATCAGATATTTACCAGATATCTGTGATTGACAACAAAGAAAAATAATTGTTGGTCCATTTATCAACCTTCTAACCCCAAAGTACAGAACATATGTCTGCATCTTTTGATGATATCAAGTGGCATAGTTACCACATGGACTCAATTATCAATGTATAATAACCTTCATTTATAGAAGCCAATTGATTTTTAAAAAAAGGTCATACAGGTTAACCAGTCCAATCCCCTCATTTTCTAAGTGAGGTAACTGAGACTTAACCAGGGAAATGAAGTGATTTACCCAAGGTAAAAAAACAATTTTGGTTTTCATCAGGAAATTCTTGGTAGATTCAAATTTTAAGGTGTAAAGTTATTATGGATGAGTCAACCATATAATATGGCAGGCAAGAAAGTTAATGTTCCCTCAAGAATTACTGAGATGAGGATATAACAGTCTGTTTTCATTCTTCCCTAATCAGGTTATAACTGGAATATTATTCTCGTTCTGGGTTCATTTTATGAATGATATCAATAAGTAGCAAAGAAACCAGAAGAGGGCAATCAAGATGCTGAAGGGTCTGGAGCCATAGGAAGATTAGTTGAAAGACTTGGATAAGGACCAAGCTTGACCCCAAAGAATAGATAAAGGAGAAGGTACTTTTCCTTCCCTTTTATAGATTTTGGGAACTAGAGGCATAGAATTCATCATATAATGCTCAACCTTTTTGATATGTCAGTTAGTTTTATTGAACTTCTTTTCCTCCTTTAAAAAAATTCTTTGTGGCAGCAAAGCATAGAGGAAATCTGACTTGGGAGCCAAAAAGAACTGCCTTCAAGACTGGCCTCTAACATAACTGACCATGTGACTCTGGGCAAGTCAGTGCTCTGGAAAACTCTGCAAAACTGAGATCAAGAGATGACAAGATAAGAAAAGAGGCACATCTATGAGTTCACTAGACCAATATAACCACAGGTTAAGTTTCTATCCCTATCTCCTTAATTCTTTATTACAAGGGAAGGCTCTCTGGGATAGGGAAAGGGGAAACAGTGGGAAATGTAGGTGATACAAAGAAAATGGGAATCAATACAATTTTATTTTAAAACAGAAAAAAGGACTGGGAATGTTTAGCTTGAAGAAGAAAAGTCATGATGGGAAGGGTTGAGAAGGAAACTTGTTAGATACCTTCAGTTTCTGAGTGGCTGTCATTCGTAAAAGGGATTAAATTTTTTCACTTGATCCCAGAAGTTAGAACCAGGATTAATGGATAAAAGTTGCACAGAAACAAATTTAAGATCAATATAAGGAAAAACTTCCCAACAACTAAAACAGCCTTAAAGCAGAAGAGGGTACCTCAAGAGATCATGATTTCCCCTTTGGAGGTCTTTACACAAGTTAGATGGCATAGCATTGAGTAATTTGTGTATGATGATTCTTGTTCAGGTGAGGGCTGAATTGGATGGCTGCTGAGGTCCCTTCCCATGCTGAAATTCTTCAATTCTATGATTATGTCTTATTTGTCATGATGAAAATTTGGTCTTGGTAGGAATATTTGCATAAAGTCATATACTCAGGGTTTTGATGATATTAATAATTTGCTTAAGAACGTATCAACAGATACTTTTTATTCTAGATCTAATTCTTTGGATGAATTCCAAGCTTGAATATGCTATTGCCTGGTAGCATCTACATATTTTGAAGAGAAAGATGAGTTAAAACAATAATGTTCTTATCCAATTTTCTTAACAATTGTTTTGAGTTGCAAGGAGACAGTCAATCTACTAGAGTAAGAAACTATGGAAACCTAGGATTAGAAAGGTGAGTGGTGTATAAAAGTAAAATAAAACATAGCTAAATTAATCTGATATAATGGCGATTCTGAAAATGGAGAAAAGCACTGGATCTGGAATAAAAAAAAACTAGGGTTCACAATTTCACATGTGACAAGACCATCTGTGTAACCTTGGGTCAGTCAGTAAGTCTTCTAGTGACTATTAAGTGCCTACTACGTGCTGAGCACTATGCTAAGCACTGAGTACACAAAGAAAGGTAGAACAAAAACAAAATAGTCCCTACCTCAAGATGCTCACAGTCTAAGGTCAGAGATAACATGCAAACAACTACATACCAACAAGATAAAATGGCGGGGGGAGAGGCATCTCAGAGGGAAGGCACTAAGGCTAAGGAGGACTGGGAACAGTTTCTTGTAAAAGGGAGAAGTTTAGCTGAAACTTGAAGGAAGGCAGAAGAGAGAAATAAGGAGGAAGAAAACCACAGGCATGAGGGACAGTCATAAAAAATGCACTTTAAAATTAGAAGACATAATGTCCTGCACAAAGATCAGCTAATACGCCAGTGTCACTGGACATCCTTTCCTCTGGGTCTGTCTCCTTCTCTATAAAATCCATGTAGTTCTTTAGATACTCTGTACCCAGAGTTTACAATATTGTTCTTGTCAGCCCGGAATAAAGAAACGCCAAATTTGGAGCCTGGAAATCTACATTTAGATTCTGATTTTGACATATCTGAATAACTGTGGACAAATCACTTTTTTTTCTAATTGGTGTAGTGAATAGAGGACTGAACTTGGTAACCAGGAAAACCTGAATATACAGTCTGCTTTGCTAGCTATGTGACCCAGGACTAGTTACTTAATCTCTCTGAGTTTCAATTTATTTAGCTGTATAAGGGGAATAAGAATACCACGTCTCTCATAAGGCTGTTGTGAGCATTAAATAAGAAAAACATACAAAACACTTCACAATCTTAAATTGCTATAGAAATGTTAGCTATAATGCTGTTGTTTTTGTCCTTAAATGTTTATTACTCCAAATTTCAGTCTCCATACCCATTTTAGAAAATGGTCCAGATATTACAAAAACAGTGCTTTTCAACATTAAAAATGGATGATCCTCCAAGTCCTGTTTTCCAGTGTGTGTGTGTGTGTGTATGTGTGTGTGTGAGAGAGAGAGAGAGAGAGAGAGAGAGAGAGAGAGAGAGAGAGAGAGAGAGAGAGAAACAGAGAGAGAGACAGAGAGAGGAGAGAGAGAATGCTTCAAAGATACTTTATGGTGATTTTCATCACCATCCCTGAATTCTGTTCCAGGATGACACTATCTTCATTTCTAATGGAAGAAATATGCACGTTTGGAGTTAGAACAAGACTTATGGGAACAGGGTCACAACATTTTCCCAAAAAACTTGCCAACATATTTGCTTGATACCTAAATAATTCAGCTCCTAATATCAGTTTTATTATTTTCATGATACTCATTGGTAAAGCATCCACACTGAGAATTTACTCAGTCAGATAACATCACATCTAGATAATATGAACTACTGGACAGAATGAATTTGTGTCTGAACAGAATGAATTTGCTTCCAAGAGGGTAGTCAGACATATAACCTTTTGCTCAAATCTCAATATTATCACATCCTAATGAAGTCAATGTGAATTATCAAGACATCTAAAGCAGAATAATTCTCCTAAGTTCAATACATATGTGAGTTGCTTAATCAATGAGCAAATCTCATGCATGTTATTACTTACGAGGATATGTATTTATCCTTCTGAGTACCTGCATGATAAAAACTCTATCACTCCATGACAAAGAATATTTTACAAAAGAAACTCTTTGAATTTTCATATCTAGTGTTCAAGATTAAGGAGATGATAATGATACACTCTTTAGACAACAATGAGAGCACTGTGTTCAGTTCTAGAGGCCATATTTAAGGAATAACATTGATAAGGTAGTGAGCATGCAATGGAGGACGAGCAAAGAATCAGTATGGTACAGTGGAAAGAGTACTGGCTCTGGAGTAAGGGGACATGGGTGGAAATGACACCATCCCATAATATTTGTGTGACCTTGAGCAAATCACTTAACTTCCCTGGACCTTAGCTTCTTTATTGACAAAAGGAAGGAGTTAGAGCAGATAGGCTCTGATGTCTGACCTGCTCTCACAGTGGGAGTCCTTGAAATCATGCCATTTGAACATCAGTTGAAACAACAAGAGATGTTAATGCTGATGAAGAGAAGACATAGGGGGAATATGATAGCAATGTTTGAAGTATCTGAAGAGAGAAAGATTAAATTTGTTGTGGTTGATCCAGAAAAGTCAAATATGGAACAATAGATGCAAATTTCAGAGAGTAGTAAGGGAAAAATTAGACTTGATGTAAAGAAAAACTGCCTTGTATGTAGGGATTGACCAAGCTCAAATGAGATGCCTCAAAAAAAAAAAAAAAAGAGCATCTTGTCTGGTGTAGAGAGGATTCTCATTCAGGCCTGGATAGAACTGGATGACTTTGGAGATTCTTTCCAAATATCAGATTCTGTGAGTATCCTGGCCTCGTGATGTCTTTGTTATTTCTCTTAACACTGTAAAGAACATAAATTATAACCAGACAGAAAACAGTATAAGCTCAGCATGCACAAATGGGCTACAGATGTTAGTGGCAGTAATATTTAAGTGCATTCCAAGCTCCAATGAGCTAAACGGGAATCCATGCCAGGATACAGAGATCTGATAACATGACCACGTGTCACCAACTGGCCCTGCTTCAAGAGGAAGTTTTTATTCACAACTGTCTTCCTCTGATTATGAAACCAGAAGCTACGGAGTTGTCAGTGGGCTTTAGGGATATTTAGGCAATGGCAATGAAAAGAGGAGGTTAATACATCTCATAAACTTTGCAATAAAAAGTCACGGTACAATCATTCCTCAGTTATCTAGAGAAGACTCCATTAGAAACATA
Organism: Bettongia penicillata ogilbyi; assembly: GCA_023548195.1. Lineage (NCBI taxonomy): Eukaryota > Metazoa > Chordata > Mammalia > Diprotodontia > Potoroidae > Bettongia > Bettongia penicillata. The sequence continues at coordinate 1,512,175 of JAJHZJ010000330.1, forward strand.
AACCTAACTCAAGGGTGGGCCAGTCCACCATGAGGACCTTAAACTGAGGGGAAAAGGAGACCCAATGATAATGCTAAACTGAATGTGCTCTCATGCCTATATCTAGCAAATTCAATTACAAAAGAAAAAAAATTAGTTCATTTTTTCTGTAGTATCTTAAGGACTTTTCACAGAATCTCTGAGAAGTACAATCTATAATAACTAATATCTCCATTTAATAGCTGAGGAAATGAATGACTCAGCTATTATCCTAAAGCTATTGAAAGATCTGAATCTATGTCTTCTTACTCCAAATCCAGTATTTAGCACAAAATTTATGGGACAGTAAAAATAGACTTCATAAATTCCACCCCTAAAAGTACTCTCAGGCCTTCATTCATAATCTCCTTATCCTTACTTTTCATACACTTCTAACAAGCTCAGTTACCTGGCTTTCAAACCCGCAAGGTAGGGAAAAAATAGATGAGAGGCAGAATATCCATCTTCTAGGACTTATTTTTCTATTAAGTTTGTTTGACTGTGAACAAATTATTTCCTCTTTTCTAGATCTCAGCTTCCTGCTCTATAAAATTAGTTCTTAGTAGATCTCTTGGATTTCTCCTTAGTCTGAAAGTCTATGAATCTGAGTCTATGATTACAAAATAAGGAGCACTGTGTCCTAGTAGCTAACGACCTAGCCTAAAAGTCAAGAATATCTGGTTCAAGTCTCACTTCTGACACATACTGACTGTGTGACCCTGGACTTAAGTTCTCAGTGCCAGAGGGGTCAAACAGCAAGGAACCTGAAAAAGTAGGACTGCCAATCTAACCAGATTAAAATGTAATTGGAGAAATGTTTAACAAAATAAGTAAAATATAATATGGTATTAATTTGTGGTTTTCTAAATCAATATGCTGCCTGAAGTAATCCATTTCTACTAAGGTTTGGCACTATTGTTCTAGGCAATCCTCTAAAGCTATAAATTTCAGAGAAATTGCCAAGGCACATTGAGGGCACTTCCTTATCTGAGAGTTCCCTATGCAAGTGAAATCACATACTCTACTTCTATGATTATAAACAGCAAATTAGAAGTAGTAGAATCATAGTCAAGTATATACACTGATAGCCATAAGAAATGAGAGCTAACTCAGAAGGGACAGAAAAATGGGGAGGAAAAGGACAAAACTCAAAAAATCAAAATAGTTTGCAAATATGTGGGCTAGGACCTAACAGCAGCTCACCTCAGTAGCTCTTGAGAACCTTACTTTAATTCAAGAACACTGAATTAGCTGATGTTCACAGTGATGGTCCCAGAAACCAAGATCCAGAGTGAGCTTTTTAGGTACCCAGAAGGGCACGCCTAATTCTTATTTTTTTTAGTCTGGTCTTAATTCATAGTCCATATTAATGAGGGACTATTTAAAAACTTAGGGAAGAGATTAATTATGTTCATAATGTAAAAATGATCTAGTCCAATCCTCTCATCTGATTGATAAAGAGACTGAGGCTAAGAAAGAAATGACTTACTCAAAGTAACAAAGAGACATATTCAAGACCACAATGCAGTCTCCCCAGTTTCTGGAATCTTTCTATGACCCCATTGCTGCCTCTAATTTTCATCTGATTGTCTATTTTGCTTAAAACAATTTGGCCAAATATTCCACTTTATATTTTTCTTCTATTTTTAACTCAATTCATAACATAGAAAGGGATAGAAACAATCTTCCACTCTAAATAAGGAAAGAACCATCTTTTTCCAGTATCAATAAAGCTTTGTCTACATAGGTCAAATGAGCATTCTATTTGTGAAGTGTTGACGTGTGTTGTATTTGGCCCATATATGGATGATTACTTTTTTTCTCTTTCTTATTTTTTATACGGGGTAATAGGGTCACTGCAATCTCATTCACTTTAGTTCAGAGTCCCAAAGGGAAACATGTTTTCAGAAATAAAGAGAACTTTATATGTCAGTACTCTGTGTATCTATGATCTCAGTGATGTGGGTCCTCCCTTCAATGACAAAGAATATATCCCATTGGTATTTTCTTGTTTTACATAATTCTTGTGTATTTACTATAAGCGCATTGGGATAAACTCAGTGGGTTTGAGGCATTCCTTAAGGTCTTTCGATATGATATGGTTACCATAGCAGCATTCAGGCTGTCCATTTGCTGCCCTTTGCCTTTTTCCAGTCTGCTTTTCTTATGATATATTTTCTAGCTGATAACTCTGAGGGTTTGCTTTACTTCTTTCAAGCAAGTCCTTTTTGGTAATTTGCTATAGCTACCTACTATTACATTTCCCTCTAGATTACTTAGAGCTTTGAGTCTTCAGAAGTTTTAGTATGTCTTAAGATTCACAGCCATATAACATAAAGGAAATAACTTTTTCATCAAAGAAAATTTTTTCTTTTGTTTATTTGATATCATTGGAAGTCCTGTATAATTTCCCAAATGCAACATAACCCACTTCTTCATCCTATTCAGCTCACTGTTTATGTGCCACACCTGTCCTGGGGCATTGATAGTAATGGAATAACTCAATGAATTATCTATCTAATTATGTATCATAGTCTCCATAATGGGCATATCTTATCCATTTCATTTTTCATGTGTATATGAATTGGCCAATATCTTTTGAAATTTCATAGGTCTTACTAGGCAGGCAATATAGTATTCTCTAGTGTGCAGCTATCAGTACAATTTTATCATAAACAACAGCATCTATCTGACCACACCATAAAGACAGTGCCTCTTCCATTAGATGCAGGGACAGACATTCTTCATGACATTGCTGAACATGGCTTTACTTCATATAAAACCCTTGAAACTGATAATCGGAATATCATCAATTAAAGTTGACTATCACTGAATATAATAAGGAATCTTTCCTACCTACTTATTTAAGTAGTACTTATATATTTTAATTGTTTAAAATGTGTGAAGAATCCTTGTCGTAGAAGATTCTTTAAGGCTGTGTTTGTTTCCTTATTGTTTATAATAAACAAATAATAAAAACTTCAGGATCTTTTACCCTTTGAACCTTTTAGTCATATGTGATCAGATATAGAAAATAATTTGTGAAATACTACTTGACTCCTCATGTTTTCACCAAGGATATACTCAATATGTATGTAGATCACTCTCATGAAAAATTATAGAAACAAGAAAGGTGACATATGTATCTGAAGGTACTGGTGTCTTCCTCCAACCCACCTCCACCCCTTTTTTAGTAATAATATTATTCATGGTTGATTCTAATAGTTTTATAACTTTCTCTGTGTGTACACACATATACACATATGTAAATATGTATATATACATTTATATGCTTATAAAAAGTACACATATATGTGTATATATTTGATTTCTCAATGCTTTCAAATTCATGTCACTTCTGACATATATTTCTTCTGGATGCTTCTTATCTGACAACTTACCTTTCCCACTTCACCCTTTTAAGTGCCATTTTCATTTCCTCACATAGTATGACTGTGGTCACTCTCCCTCTCCAATGCTGAAAACATTGCTATAAAAATCCGAACCAATCTGGGAATGATCTAAAGTGCCTATTTCACTTTTTATCTATGCATCTCTGACACCAAGCACAATGCGCCTGATGGATGCTTAATAAATACATACAGATTAATTTGTTGCCTGATGTGGTTTTTCAGTTCATTTGGTTTCCTCTTTGTTTTCATAGCTTCACCATCATTGTGCGGATCCTAGTTTAAATATATTCCTTTATGATTATTTCTTGTTTTTCGGCACCAAAATCTTATTTAAATTAGTTGTCGCAATGGAACATTTTCTTGCTCTCATCTTTATCCTTCTAGCATGGGGGTGAACTTGACCTTTGCTCAAGCAAGTCAGTCATCTGAATGTAAATAGTAAAAACCTATATCATCAAGTTATGGCATTTAGGTCCATAATTTTTATTCTACTTGAATTATAGGGTTCTAGTGAAGAAGAATGTCTTGCAAACTATAAAGTGATATAAAACATGAACTATTGTTGAGCTATTATGAATCTGATGTTTGTGAAGTTAGCAGTAAAGAATTATTATAGTCATTTTACATTTTAAAAAACTGAGGCTTAGTGAAATTAATGATTTGCCACTGTCACTCAACTTAAAAGTGTCAAAGCCCCAGATCTTCTGACGGACAATATAGTGTTAAAAAATGAAAATATGTACAAAATATTTTATGGAAGCTCTTTTTATGTTGGCAAAGAATTGGAAATTGAGGGGATGCCCATAAATTGAGGAATGACTGAACAAGTTATAGTATATGATTGAGATGGAAGACCATTGTGCCATAAGAAATAATAAAGGGAGGAGTTTCAGAAAAACCTGGGAAGATTATACGAACTGATGCCAAGTGAAGAAAGAAGCACCAGGAGAAAATTGTACACAGTATTAGCAATATTGTAATGATCATTGTTTGTCCTTCCTTCTAGAAGAGGAAAGTGATGTCATGACTTGCAAGTGAATTGGATTTAAGTGAGGCAGTGCTGTGCAAAGTCATCAGTTTCACTTTCTCCTCCTGAGCCATCTGGGTGTAGTGGCAAGATATAGGTAAGGATGACTAGAGATGGCCCTGGATGAGGTTGGAGACCTTGATCTTTTTAAACTAAGATTTTTCCCAGGTCTCAATCTGTCTGAAGCAATACTCATTCAGTGATTTGCCACATAAGAAATGAGGCAAAAAAAAATGGCCTCTTTTACCTAGTTAAAAAAAAATCTGGGAGGGTAAGACCCTCAGGTTTTCTAGCCAAAAGAGAAGCAACTACTACTTACATTCACTCTGAGACATCAGAACCCAAACAATGACCTAGGTAAGCTTAGGCTGGGACCTATTGTTGGCCAATCAGTGAGCATGAGTAACAATCAGCTCTGATCAATACAATGATCTATGACAATTCCAAATGATCTATGATAGAAAATGATATACACATCCAGAGGGGGAGCTGATGAACTCTAGGTACAGAGTGAAGTATGTTTTTTTCATTTTCTTTATTTTTCTTGGGGTATTTTTGGGGGGAGACAATATTGAAATATATTTTGCATGGCTTCACATGTATAGTGAATATCATATTGCTTGCCTCCTCAACGTAGGGAAGGGGTGGGTTGAAGGAAGGAGAGAGTATGAAACTGAAATTTTAAAAAGCTGAAAGCTAAAATAAAAAAGCAAAAAATAAATTTTACATTCTTTTCATCAGACTATACTATACTATCTCTCGTATTTAAAATAAGAAGAGTGGTCCAAATAACATCCAGCTATATAGACATTTCCAGCTATCATGAGATCTTACACAAAGATCATTCTTATAACCAGTTTTTGAGTTGGAAGATGTTTAACAGATTTCTTGGAGTCACATAGCTAGTTTTTGGAAGAATAGGGACTAGAAAAACCCTGATCTTTGCATTCCTAATCAATCAGTTAACTGTTCTGTCATAAACCATTTACTAAATGGTTTGCTGGTGATACAAAAACAAAAATAAAACAATCCTTTCCCTCAAAAAGCTTCCATTCTTATGTGCTGCTTCTTTGACAAACCACACTGACTCTGAGTCACTGCCACTGAACTGAAAGGAAAATTTGGCTTTTAAAAAAGTCGTCATTTCTAGTACTCAGGAAAGAGACAGAGTTCAATCTCATCATTCTGACAGAGGAATTACTGAAAGATATGACAGCATTTCAAGGTGCAAATGGAATATTAGAAGTATGAACTACTGCTAATGGATTTTTTGTAAGCTGGTGAAACAAGAGATCAAAATAGGGTCTGAGAAGAGCTAAAAAAGCAAAACAACAGCACAACTGGGTGAGAGATGACTTGAGAGAATTTTCATTCTGGGTTAATAGTCACCATTCTGCATTCTCCACTGGAGTAGAAGGCAAACACTTGAGCCAATTGTGCGCCAGGGCACTGCATTCCTGAAAGAAAAGAGGCCAAGCTAGGAAAAATCTTCAAGCACTCAGAGAGAGAAAGGAGTGGAAAAGTATACTCTTCAATGGCTTATTTTAGACAGATTAATTGCCTGAAAGAATCTGGCATTCCTTGTCTGAACAATTATGTATTTTTTAATACTTTCTCTGGCCTTTGTCTTGTCTCGTAGGAGAAAGCAGACTCTGTATTTAAGTTCATAGATTAAGGAGGAAAAATATCATGATTTTCAATAAAAGACAAGCCAGTAGTAGGGACTGAAGGTTAATTTTTAAAACATGATTAATAGGACCATACTCCACAAAAACCCTCCAGGAGTGGATTTAGAGTCAGAGGACATGAGTTCAGATCTTGCCTTCTATTACTTACTATCCTGACTCTATTGCTTACTAACTTTGGGTAAGTCACAATTTCTCTGAGCAGGGCTTTATTTCCTCACTTATAGAAAGAACGAGTTGGACTAGATGAACTCTCAGGTTCATTCTACTACTCCATGTCTGATCCTATAATCTTCTATGACTTATCAAAGCACAGAGGTGAACTTGGATTTTTGAAGGCTATCCTCATGGGTTTCATTCACCACTGAAAAGAGTTTAGATATCAGCCTAGTGAAGAATTGTATATTTAAGATCCAAGGACTGGCATAGCTAAGTTTATAGAGGCTCACTACTAGGTGGATTCTTTGGCCATGTCAACTCTCCAAGATTATTATTTACTTCAACTGTAGGAAGTTGCGATTGTTGAGTTAAACTATGAAGGGCTGTCAGAGAAAAAAGACAAATTGGACATTCTGCTTGGTGCCAGAAGGTAGAATTAGGCATTATGGGTAGGAATTTCAGGGAAACAAATGCTTGATGTTGTGGCAAACATATAAAGAAAGCCATCTAAAGATGGAGTGGGCTGCTTCAGAGAATAAATGGGTTCGCTCTCATTGAAGGCCTTCAAGGAAAGGTTGAAACTTGTCAGGAGCATGGTAGAGAGCATTCTTTTTCAATTATGGGTTAAACTATATGACCACTGAAATCCTTTCTAAGTGTAAGATACTGTGCTTATGTAACTTAGTTAATAAGATTCATTCTATGTTGTCTATAGCACAGTTCTGAGATCCTGCTACGTATTGAATACTTTGAGATACTAGGAAGTACAAATCATCATATTTCCCTCATGATATCTCCATCATACTGAAACTAGTAAGCAGGAAGAACCAATGTATTTTTAAACCACACATACAAAGTTATTTAAGTATGAATTGTTATAAGGAAATTAGTGTTTGTGGTATGCACCTGGACTGAACAAAGTCAACATGTTTCAAGGATTACTTCATGGCTAGATATTTTTAAAATGTTTACAAAATTTTATCCAGCAGCCCTAGAAAGGTTCATACTTTCCAACACCAACTTTTATTATGAAGCCTACGAATGAATTGCCAATGCACTAATGCCAACTGATCCTGAACCTCAAGCTTAATCTTTCTCTTTAAAAGTCCCTAGGGCATTTATTCTTACAGCTCAATTTCATCTCTCCATAAACCACCTGTTCTTGACTACAGCTGCAGGTTTCACAGCTCTCCATGGTCTATGAATGAATTTCCAAAGATGCCAAATTGTAATGCAGGTATACATCACTTTAAGGTCATTTTGCAACAATACGTCACATCATTTTTGATTGTGGATTGTGCTCTGTCCCATATCACTCCTTTTATGCTCTAAATTAATGACTTGAAAATTGCATTATTGCTATAATTCTACTATAAATTATCTCTCTACTTTGGGTCTCAAAACAGCCCTTTCATACCAAGAGAATTTGTTGAGACAAATGTTTCTTTCATCAAAAGTAAAAAAGCCAATCTTTGCCATACTTGGAGCATTGTCCATTTTCAGAGCCTAGCCCCCTGGAGAAAGAACATTAAATGTTTTCCTAGTAACCTGAATGTGTTGATCCAATGATGAAAGTGCCCAAATTAGACTCAGAGAATAGCATGCACAGGTCATGGTAACTGGTCTAAAAAATAAAAAAAATACATCGGGAAGAAGAAGAAAAGGTAGAAGAGAAGGAATAGGTAGCATATGAAAGTGAATAGTCTCAGAATCAAAATTGCTTCTATTGTAATTCAGCTTCTGATGCTTACTTTCCTTGCTGCAATCCTGGGCAAGTCACTTATATTAGTGTCCCCAAACTACTACCTAAGACAATAAGCTGCAGAACAGTTGACAATCAGCATTGAGAGAGGGAATTTAGTATCTAGGAATTCCCAAAACCATTGGAATTCCAATTCTGGACAAATAATAAAAATAATTATAATTTAAAATAATATCCTAGCCCAAAGAATGATGCCCATCATCTTTGTCAGGAACCTTCCTGTGTATTTTTGTGGGACAGGAGAAATCCAAATAATCCTATTCCTATACTGATAGCATTTATTATCTAAACCAGGGATGGGGAACCTGTGGCACTGAGGCCACGTGACCCTCTAAGTCCTCAAGTGTGATCTTTTGACTGAATCTAAACTTCACAGGACAAATCCTCTTAATAAAAGGATTTGTTTTGTAAAACTTGGACTCAGTCAAAACGCTGTACCTAAAGACCTAGAAAGCCACATGTAGCCTTGAGGCCATAGGTTCCCCATTTCTGAGCCATTTCTTCAGCGTAAGAAGCCACATTCACACATTTATTTGGCTATCTTTTATTAAATGCTATGTGTGCAAAGAACTTATATAATTTGGGGGTGGAGGAAGAACCTAAGGATCACAGCATCTTAGAAAAAGAGCCAAACCTTATAACTGGTATCTGATGGTCTTAACCCCATCTCCTCCTCCTTTAGTGAGGAAACTAAAATCTAAAAAGAGGTTAAGTGACTTGCCCAAAACCATAGTGACAACGCTTAGAACAGATGGCAGGTCTCGTGACTTTTGCTCTTTCTACTGTACCGCACTGAATTTCATTGTACCCACCTTCGTAAAATATATTACCTTTTGACAGCTTTTGTAACTTCATAGAATATATTACCATTTGACAGTTCTTGTAACTTTTACTTTTACTTGTAGCATTATTTCATTTTTCATTTGTGAATAACTTACATTTCCAAGTAGATGGCAAGTTTGTCAAGGATAGGACCATGTTGTATTTCTTTTGTATTCTCTATAAGAGCAATTCTCAAAGTATGGTCTGGGGACATCCAGGGGTACCTGCCCTTCAGAAAGTCTACAAGGTTGAAGCCGTTTTTATAATAAAACTAATTAATTTCTAGCCTTATAAATGATTTCTACTAATTTCTAATTAGAACTATGGACAACTAGATGGTACAATGGATAAAGTACTAGAGTCAGGAAGAATCATTTTTGTGAGTTCAAATCCAGCCTCAGAAAAGAAAATGCAGCAAATAGGGTTAAGGGACTTGCCTGGGGTCACACAGCTATTAAGTATCTGTGTGACTCCAGGCAAGTCCCTTAACCCTATTTGCTGCATTTTCTTCATCTGTAAAACGAGCTAGAGAAGGAAAGGGCAAACCACTCTAGTATGTTTGCCAGGAAAACCCCAAATGGGGTCACAAAGAGTCAGACATGATCGAAAAAATTTAACAACTAATACTAATTTAATTTCACATTGCTCAATATAACCCACTGTAAATATTGATAGACACAACTCACTTGAACAAAAGATCTTTCAGGGTGGAGTCAACAATAATTTCTTGGAGTGTAAAGGAATCTTGAAATCAAAAAGTTTGGGAAGCCCTGTCCTATAGTATCTAGGACCTGGCAAATAGTGCCTTGCACATAGTTTATGGTAATTGTGTAATAATTCTCATCTAAGTATTATTACTTAGTACTTTCGTGGCCTTGGGGATGTCACTTAGGTTTCCTAGTTTTTCTTTTCTCATCTGTATCAACCCTCAGTTCTCTTACAGTTATGATGCCTCCCACAATTGCTGAGATTGGTCATACAAGGCCTTAATCTTATCTTCTTTATCACATTCTGTGCACAAAGTAATTTTTGCTTCTCAGCTTCTGGTGCAGCCCTCTGTCCTCCACCACTTAGTCCATCTCCCTTCCTTGACAGGATCACCTGAAATGATCCCATTTGGAACACTATGAAATCTTGACACTTGCCACTTTCCATATTTCCATGATGGACAGGAGCTACAGTTATTCCTTATACACGGTGACTTTCCCCATTGTGGCTTCGATAAGAAACTAAATGGGAGTTTTGCAGAAGCCACAGATAACAGGAAGGCCGGCAGACAACACAGAAAAAGTTTAAAATTTTAGAAATGCATAAAATATATATATTGTATTGCATAATACCTACACATTTTGTCTTTTAATACCATAATAATTCAGACTTCTTTGCTATGAAGGGAGAATCAGAAAGTTTTACATGGATTTTCTAGTTCATGGAGGTGCCATGCCCCCAACCCCTTTGATGTGGAAGGGATAACTATAGTCACTAAATATTGCTAAGTGAAAATGCTTAATTCCATCTCTATGTAAATTTCATTTGGGAAAAAATTAAACTTTTTTGATAAGACATACACATAAAAAGTATCAACAACCTTATCTAACTTGATTGGGTATAGTTTCAAACCTTGACAGTTATTGCTTCAGATTTCCATAGTGAAGACATTAATTTCTTAAGATTCCCTACAAGCTATGTCCTACGTCTAATAGAGAAAACAAAATGATGGATGACCACAAGAACCATCCGTGAAGGAGAAGTGTTAGCTTATTTTTCCTTTGTGACTTTCGGCTCCCACAAGTCTGAAGCCAAGTAGGCACTAGTGCTTACAATGACACTTTCCACCAATCGGAGCTCAGGGTGGAGCTCAGATGCCTTTCCTTCTAACAGGCTATCAAATATATGCAGCTGACTTGCAGCTGTTTTTGCTTAAGTGCCCTACAACTAAAAGCCTACGAAGGGCTCTCAAAGACAGAAAAAAAAAATCAATGGATGTATATGCAAAGCATTTCCCCAAGTTGATTTTTTTCATTCCTTTTTGAGTAAATGAAAAGAACTTTTAAAAAGTTCTTGGATGTTGTTTTGCTAGGCTATGTGTAGGTTATATTGCTATGGTGGCAAGCACATGGTTAGGGGGCTAATCTTGCAATAGAATTCTTTACTCTCTGGTCTTCTTAATGTGAGTAGGTAGTCCCTGGAGTGAATAGTGAGCTAGACCCAGAATAGACTGGCTTGGAGATGGTTCTTTTTCCTCTTCCAACCAAACTGGATTATTTCCTACTCTTTCTTATGTAGTGTTATACAGTGATCTCTGATCACCATGGTTTTATACACACTGTCTCTCTTGCCTGAAATGTTCTCTTTACTTCTACCTATTGCATTTAATACATACTGTGTTTTGTCCAATGATGCTACTGTGATACTGATAATGTCCCTAACTCTAACCAGTCAAGTCATTTGTCTTCAGGTCAGTCCCATCTCTCTCAATCTAAATCCCAAATCCTACTGATAATGAGACAGCTGCATTATGTTCAGATCTAAATCAAAAGCCCTCTCCAACTGCCTTGGAGATATTAAGTTTCCCATCACTGGAACTCCTCCAGCAGAGACTGAATAACCACTTGTTGGGGCTATATTAGAGGGTATTATTGACCACATTTAGGTTGGATTACATGTCCTCTGAGGTCTCTTCAAATGCTGAAATGTTATGTGAATATAATAACTAACCATGTGCCTTTGAGCAAGAAAGTTTACCTGTAATGTGCTTAGCTTCCTTCTCCATAAAATGAGAACATTGATGAGAATATTATTGCTCCAGGAGAAATAACCAAAAAAGAGGAATTCAGAGAAAATATCTTAAAGAACTGAGGCCATGAAGTAGGATAATGAGAATAGTAAGAAAAATAATTAGTATGTATACATTGCTTTAAGGTTTGCAAGTTGCTTTACATATATTGTCTCATTTGTGCCTCATAACAACTTTAAGAGGCAGGTGCTATCATTATTCTCTCTTCTGAGATGAAGGAAGATTGAGAGAGATTAAGTTTAGTTCCGTTACATATTTATTAACCATCTACTATGTGCCCATCGCAATGCTAAGGGCTAGGAACCTGCCTAAAGCAGCTTACAGTCTAATGGGGACAACATATAAAGTGAAGGGAGGTAGAAACGATTTTTCAAGGAGTCAAAATCAAGCAGAACCTGCTGATGGAAAATGACAAGTTCCCTGAAAAATTCAGATCCTTGTCCTCTAAAAGGGAGGCTTTGGGAGAAGTTTAGTGCTCCACCCTCCAGCCCTCTAATCAGAGAGGACAGGTAACTGAGGGACTTCAGAAAGTGCTGAGGATAAAAAATTGAGAATCTCAACATGCTGATGAGGTTTCAGGTGATCACTTTATCCCGGATGAGGCATAACGTGCCTTGGAGATGAAACCAAACAGAGCTGCTGGTGGAAACTGGAGGGTTACCTGACTTACCCAGGTCAGACAGCAATGAAAATGTTTGAGTCAGGACTCACATGTGGGTCTTCCTGACTGCAGGATCAGCAACCTATCCACTGTACCACCTAGTTAGCTGTCTAAAACAGCAAGTCTCCAACTTTTTGTTCTCAAGACCCATTTACACTCTTAAAAATTATTGAAAACTCTACAGACTTTTTACTTATGTCATTTATAGATATCAATATTCATTGCATTAAAAATTAAAGTGCCTTAGTATTGCTGTGAAAATAGCTTTAACCACCAGGACTCCCTGAACAGGTCTCAGGCACTCACAGATGTCTTTAAACCATACTTGGAGAAGTGCTGGGCTACAATAACATTAATAACAAACAGCATTAAAGGATAAGTTATTTCTAATTCTCTCTTTCTCTCTCTCTCTCTCTCTCTCTCTCTCTCTCTCTCTCTCTCTCTCTCTCTCTCTCTCACCCCTTACCCCTGAGTCCTGGGACAATTTTCCAAATTTTGGAGATAACATTTGCTGTGAAGATGAGGGAAACTTTATCTTGTCTTCAATAAAAGCTCCTCTTCCTGAAATTAGAATTTTCCCAGGAGTCCATACATCACCCTAGCCACTGGCAAGCCACTAGCAGAAGGAGGGGAAGGGACAGTGCCATGAAGAATAAAATCAATTTTTTCAATAGTCTGTCAAAAGAAGAAATGAAATAGAACAGGAAATCCCTCCAGGCAGTCTTTAGCTGTAATTCCCCTTTGCTTCCTATGATTTTCCTTTTGATGGAGACAAAGGCATCCACACCATGTATCAACTATTCTGTGTGACCAATAATAAAAAAATCAACTTGTGGCCAGCTGGGGCTTATTAAGAGTTTACTGTATGCCAGGCACTGTGCCATGCACCGAGGATAAAAAGAAAGGCAAATATATTGTGTCTCCTCTAGATGAGATCTTAGTCTAATTGTGGAGGGAACATGCCAAATAATTATGGACACTTAAGATAAGTAATGGAGTAGCACCGAATATCAAGCATATCTTCCCCTCCACTTTTGGCAAACAAATGACCATTTGAGTAAACTCTGTCCAGTATGTCCCAAAATCAAAGGCTTCTTTCTTTTTTGGCCTAGTTAACAGCCAGAATAGTCATGTAGTGAGAATAACAGATAAGAAATGAATACTGAGGGCTACAATCATACCCAAGGAATGTTAAAAAAAAAAAATACAAAAGCAAAATCTAAAAGGAGGCATCCAGTTTATTAAAAAGATTTTCTAAGGAAGATTTCTGGAAAACCATGGATAAAAGTTGTGCATGGTAGGAAAGTTGTAGGAGCCCACATTAATAAGATCACATGAAGTATAAATAACCTGGGTAGGTGGTATGGTTAGCCAATTATGTTTCAATTAGAAGATTCTTAAGGAAGGACATAATTATAATTATGTCAGCTTAGCCTAAGCTCCAGTAGGAACTCCAAGACTTTTCCTGAAACTAACCTTTATCTGGAAGGCAGGTTGGCATAGTATATAGTGAGCAGAGCATTTCCCTTCAAGTCAGATCAAGGTCTCATTGGCCATAAATCATCGATTTATGACATGATCTTGCATAAATTACTTAAATTCTCTTCTCACTCAGCTTAACTCAATCTCAGGACTGAGTCACCTCCTCACCAACAGCCTTGTCCACCTATGGATGACTAATTGCCACCTTTACTCTCCCTCCCAGTTCCTCCTTATAGTCTTTCCCTATTAGAATGTAACCTACTTCCAAGTAGATACCAGCTTGTTTTCTTGTAGTTGTATCCTCAGCATTTAGTGGAGGACCGGGCATATAGTAAATGCTTAAGAAATGTTTTTATCTATCTAACACCTGTCTCTCTATCTAATCTATGTATGCCTCAGTTTCCACATCTGTAAAATTAAGACAATACACTCTTTTACACATAAATATAAAAGAGACTGATATCGCCAGAGATTTTCCCTCTTTCTCAAGAATTTTCATCTTAAAAAGGGAAGAAGTCAAAAGAATGGAGTTTATAAGATACATCTTCGCATATCAATAGAGACAGGTTAGAGAAACACAGACATGAACACACCGCCCCCCCACACACACACACAGAATAGTTCAAAACCTCCCTAGTAACTATATGACTCTCTACCACCTACCATGGTTATTTACTTGTGGTGTTGTCCCTGATACCTACCAGTCTAAGGCAGAAAACATTTTGTTTTTACTTCGTACTCCCAGCACGGTGCCTGCCACATAGTGGGGATTAAATTATCCAGACATCCTGATATCATACAAGCCAGTCATTCACACTCTACTCATAAGAACAACCCTGGAGATAAGTGAGTAAAACATGACAAAAGCAAGGCATTGTTTTGTTAACATTAGTAATTAAGCAAAAGACCTCTTTTAAATGTATTTCTCTATAACAACATAATTGCTTTCATTTTAGAATCTACCCCCTTCCCAATCCTAAATACTCCAACTTCTAGAAAACAGATAGGGCTAATTTTATATCTTGGGGATGGGCATGGAGAGTGTGTGGAGCCAGAAGAGATGGGATTCCACACCATGTTCTCTCCTCCTCACCTGGAAATCTACCCACAGTGCTACCCAAATGGCAGGCATTCGGTTAATATAGTCAGTGATGCACCAGCTCCATTTCTCTATTATTAGAACCAACTAAACCTGCAAAAAGATTTTTTAGTTTCAAAAGTGGGAGATCCATCCAGAAGACAGCTTCAAGATCTTGTCTCATTTCGTTTTGCCAAAAAAAAAATAGAGGTCCAGAGAAATGAAGTGAATTGTCCAAGATTGTACAGCTAGTCTTTGGAACAAATAGGTCTAGAACTCAGGTCTCTGGATTCCTAGCACAAGGCTTTTCCCATTGTTCCAAGGTATATTTTACTAAATATTGCAGAAAAACACAAAAGACTATATATTAGTGGAAAGAACAGTGATACTAAATTCAGAGGACCATGACGCTTACTTCCTGTGTCACTTTGAGCAAGTCACTTCTAGGCCTCAGTTCCTAATTTATAAAAGAAAGAGCTATAAATATTCTAGTTACTGGGGTAAAATCCCACTATTCAACAAAAACTGCTGGAAAACTGAAAAGGAGTCTGGCAGGAATTAGATTTAGGCCAACTTCTTACATGACATGCCAAGATTATGTATTTTTGATCATTCTGTGATAGTATTCATTAACCAGCTCAAAATGATTTGCAGGAGAAAGAAAGAGAATGAGACAGACAGAAGAGACAAACAGAAAGAGACAGAGAGAGATAAAGAGACAAAGACAGAGAGATAGAGAGAGAGATTAACTACCTAAATTGAATTTTTTTAAACAAAACCCTCTGCTAGACACTTTAAGCACTTCTGGGAAAATGTAAGAGAGCACCACCTGGGGAGAGGAAGCTGTCTTCTGATAGCGCCATGTGAGTCCCATTTGGATTCCTTTGTCACTGTACACATTTTTGCTTTCCTGTTCTTACCTCCCTTTTTAACAATTTATTGCTCAATGAGGAAGGATATTTACAGCAAGGATTACCCTCAATACCCCTACACCTTATTGGCATTTACATGATACAGAGGAAATTACACTAATCAATCTTGTCTCTCAATGTTTTTGAGATATTCTGGATCAAAATATAGAAGAGGTTTCATATATACATACATATGTATGTATACATGTATATGTATGTGTATACATACATATGTTGATATATATATATACACATGTATATATATTTATATATATATTGCTTATCAACTAAGGCAGCAAATAGAATAGGGAAAGGTTAAAGATTTTCTTTTCTGTTTACATGAATATAAAAGCCTTCAAAATAATTCTTAAATATTCTTTTGGAACACCAAAATGTCAAAATTTTTGTAGCACTTTTCTGGTTCTCATCATTTCTCACCTGAATAATTGGTGTTTCTGTCTGCATGTCTTCTCTCTTCAAGCCATCCTTTGCATAATTTCAAAATGTCTATTGCTAAAGCAAAAGGTCTATCCATTCCACTCCCTTCCTCAAAAAACTTCAGTGGATCTCTTTTACTCTTTTTATATTTGTTGAAGCAATCAAGGTTAAGTGACTTGCTTAGGGTCACACAGCCCGTAAGGATTTGAGGCCACATTCGAACTCAGGCTCTCCTGACTCCAGAACTCTACTCACTGCCCCTTCTTTTGCTCTTGAATAAAAGAATGAACTCCTATTGCATTTAAAGTTCTTCATAATGCAACCCTAATTTATCTTGCTAAATTGACTACATATTTCTACCCCTCACACATTCTACATCTCACCTCAACTGGCCTCCTTGCTCACTGTACAGAAATCTAATTCCCAGGCTTTACATAGACAGGTTCACATGCCTGGAATGCTCTCTATCCTAATCTCCAAATAACAGAATCTCTAATTTTTTAAGGTGTGGATTAAAAGCCACCCTCTACCAGAAAAACCTTATTGATCCCTCTTTTAACACCTTCATTTCCTCCTGAAATTACTTTTAATTTTGTCATTCAGTAGTTTTCAGTCATGTCTGACTCTTCACGACCCAGTATGGGGTTTTCTTAGCAAAGATACAAGAGTGATTTACCATTTCCTTCTTTAGTTCATTTTACAGATGAGGAAACTGAGGCAGAGTTAAATGACTTCCCCAGGGTCACATATCTAGTAAGTGTCAGAGGCCAGATTTGAAATGTCATCCTGAGTCCAGGTCAGATATTCTATCCACCACCCACTTAGCTGCCCTGACAGATATACTTTGTGTATATCTATGTCTAAATATATGTTTGTAATTGAAAGACTTAGATTTACTCTGTGTGTGTGTATACATATATATGTTTGTATTTGAAATATATATGTGTGTATTTGTATTGTGTAATATATATTATGAATATATAATCAACACTTTCTTGGGCTCCCTTTAATTGGCTATGAGGTCTTATATGTCTGTGTGGTAGACTTTATTTACTCAGTCTTAGAAAAATAACAGGGATAGAGAGTTGGCCTTGTACTCAACCTGAGTTCAAGTCTTCTTTCTGATACAAACCAGCTATGTGACCAAGAGGGAATCATGTGATATCTCTGCATCCCAGGCCACTTTCTAAGACTTTAACTTAGAGCTGAGTTGCTGATTTGTGTTTCCTCACATTTATGAAATCATGTGCCCAGGCCAAAAAATAACATTGTATTTTATATCTATGTGGATATTATTCCTTCCCAATAGGAGAGCTTCTTGAAGGCAGAGACTGATTCCTTTGTGTTGTATATTTAAATATGTAGCCCCTTTGTACCTTGTGCATAGTAGACATTATTGTTCTTGTTTGTCCTTTCTCCTCAACCCAGCTAGCTGGATAACGCAACTCCTCCTCTCCTGTCTGCCTCCCTCTCCCCTTCCTTCTCCTCTCCAAATGAAGGAAAATTTGGATGGCCAAAAGATGTACAGTTGAATTGGGTTTTACTGGGCCTTTCCCTTCCCTTCCTTTCCCTTTCCTTCCTTGTCTTTTTCTTTCCCGAAACCTTAAACCTCCTGCACTCTGAAGCTGGGATGCCAATGGGCCCCTGCCTAAGGCCTCTTCTGGACCCTCCTGCCTTTACAGTGATTATCAATAGTAATTGTTACTGTTTCCATCCCAGTCTGAAGTCTTTCTTTTTCTTGACCTCATTAAAGGGGCCATGTCCTGGTTACTTCTTAAACAGGCCTATTCAATGAATGGGCCTTGCCTCACCCGAAGGGGATACCTGCAAAGAACTTGGCCTAAAGGGCCCAAAATCTCCCAATGCATCCCGGGTCATCTCCCGTTATCCTGATGAATATCTGGTCATTGGATTCAGATGGTACTGGAGGAGAAGTGAGGCTGATGACCTGAACAGCCCTCCCTCACTCAAAACCAAGTCAAGTGCAAGTCATGTCATCATTTCTCTGATGGCATGGTCTTCTTCAGCAACGGACGAGCACAAAACCTTTCTTCTCAAAGGCGACTAATGATATCAAGTGCTATCTTGACTCACAAGTGATTTGAATTTAAGTGAGGCGATGCTGGACAGTCGTCAGCCTCACTCTCTCCTCTAGAGCCATCAGAGTTCAGTGACAAATCACAGGTCAAGACAGTCAGCAAAGACCCTGGATGTAGTGGCAGACCATGGCCTTTTGAAGCTAAAGTCTTTCCCAGGTCTTGGTTTATATGAGGCAATGCCTATTCAATAATTAAAGGCTAGGTAAGAATTGAGGCAAAAGAAGGCCTAGTGTGTCTTTACAAAAGAATCAGTCTGGGAGGGAAAGACTCTCAGAGTTTCTGGCCAGAACAGAAACTCACGTGGAGCCATCAAAACCCAAACAACCAGTAGATACTAAATAAATGTGTGTTGGGTTAAATTAAATTAAGTATGTTAAGGAGAAATATGACTATTTCCCACCCCCCAAAATCTCACTGGGATGTTCTTAGGGTAGAGGCATCAGGGGATGAGGATAGGGCTGGCCAGAACTGACAAATTAAGGAGTTCAGCCGGGCTTCCCACAAATGAAGCCCAACTCTAGTATTCAAAAGGTGCTGGGTTCAATGAATTCTCTTTCTTTCCATGGATTCATTTGGTTACCTCTCCTTCATTTTTTGTTTTCCTTCACAGGATCATACATGGAGAGATCTAAGCAAAGGCATAGTGGTAAATGTTTAATAATCAGCTTCTGGGAGGAGTGGAGAGGGAGGTATTCATAATACACTTTTAAGTTCAGTCTACATTTTTCCCCTTTTCTCCATCACTTTATTATGAATATATAATCAACAAAATAATCAGTCAAGCCCTGATTTTCAGTGGTTGCTTAATAATCAGTTCAGCTTCTTTATCATTTCCTTGGTTATAAGGAACTTTAGAAATGATATGGTCAAACCCCCCTATTTTATAGATGAAGAAAAAGCAGGTTCAAGAGGTGGTGTTGCTCAATTACTTAATCAGACTCTTTGGTTAATTTTTTAACCAACAGCACTATGTTACGGTTGCCTTATATGAAGATCAGACTTAAAACTTTCCGGTTATGAAACTGATGCATTATCTTCTGTACTGACCATCCTCCTCTTGATGGTGGCTTGGGAGAATCATTAATACACAAAATCATTTGATCACAAATGGAGTATATTTGGGAACACCAAAATATTGCCATTTGTTTGCTCATCACCAAGGCATTGTTCTAAGGCACAGATGAGTATGTCAGCTGCTGTGCATTCCCTGAAACTAGGGTATGAAATATGCAGCCCACCAACAAGCTGCACATTAGGATGAGCTCCAATGTTTGGAATTTCTAAATGATTCTTCCATATTTTCCTACTCAGATCCCTACATTTGTTCACCTTAAGAAGTGGTACATTCCTCCCATTCTAGGAAATCTTCAAGCAGCAGCTGGACAACCTCTTCTTATAGTGGGGATTCCTTCTGTGTAAGAGTTGAACTAGATGACCATTAAAGTTCCTTCTGACTATCAAAAGTACTGTGATTTTGAGGTCTTCCACTTTCCTGGGCTCCCTTTAATTAATATGTTTGTGTGGCAGACTTTTATTTATTCAATCTTAGGAAAATAAGTGGTCTCTCTCAAACAGTTCAGGATGTATTTTTAACACAGTAATTTTGTGGAACTATCTTTCAGTGAATTCCCATGTATTAGCCTTTCAGAGGGATGTCATTTTAAGGATGTGGTATTTAACAAATATGCAATTTTCAATGACAGAATTATGTCATTAGGGGTGGGGTGGGGACAGGTGTAAAATCACATTCAGGATCAGAGTTTCTCCTCCCTTTTCTTCCCAAAGTCTAATGCTATTTTGGAGAAGTTTTTAATATAGTGAGATATATATCAATTCAGAACTGTCTTTTTAAGTGATACTGGAGTGTATAAAAATCAAATATGAGCATATGTTCTAGAATTGGGAGAGATCTTAGGAGTCATCTAGTCAGCCCCCTCATTTTACAGATAAAGAAACTGAGGGACCGAGGCAAAGTGACTTATCCAAGATGAGACAGATAATAAATGTCAGAAAGGGGATTTGAACCCACATCCTTTGACTACAGGGAAAAAATGACTACTTCTCACTGTCTCATTCTGTTTCCAGTAAGTCTGACCTTTTTCAGTGGTTCTTGCCCATCTTCAACATTGCCACCGTCAGTCAATTCTATAGACCTCAGAAATTTAAGGCAACTTTATGTGTGATCAGCCATCATGCTCTCAGGAAAAATTATAAAATTTTTTCAAATGTTTCTTTAGTAATATGTTTTTGTAGCTCTGACAGTGACTAAGCTTCTGACTACAGAAAGCAAAGTTGTTCTGGGAATTTCAGTGAACAAGGAAGGCACTTGGATTTTCCTCCTATAAGAATTACATTTCCTTCCGCTGGTGATTCTGTTGTTTGAACAAAGAAAGGCTGAGACACACTGTAAAAACAGATGGAAGCAATGTTATTTTTAACAAACTGAACTGCAAAGAAATGAAAACAGTAAATCTTTATTCTGGAGATTTTAAATTTAACAACCTAGACCCCCAAAATTTCTGAACAGAACAAAAAGAAAAAACTTATCCTATGCTATTAAATTGGAATTATTCAAAGGAAATGCCACTCCTGTTCTAAGAGACATCAGGACATAGATGAAATTAGTCCTGAAGGCAGAAAAAACTGAGATCAGATCTCACCTCTGGCACTTACTAGATGGTTGAAAACAAGCAATTCACTTAATCTTTCTAGCTTCTTGTTTCCTCATCAACGACCAAGAGACTGAGAGAAACAAAGAGAGAGAATAATTCCTATAATGGATATAGGGCTGTAAAGATCTAATTAAATAATAATCACTTTAAAGCTAAATAAAATTCAAGGTATTGTTGCATATCCCTATAATCCCTGAGGTTAAGGCTGGTGGATTACTTGAGCTAAGGAATTCTGAGCTGCAATGAGCTAAGTCTTTTTATCATAGTCTGCACTCATTCTGGTATGAGTATGGTAAGCCCCTGGGAGCGGAGTGCCACTAAACTTGACTAAGAAGAGACAAACTGGCCCAGGTCAGGAGAAAATGTCAAAGCTCCCATGCCTGACTTTTTTTTTTGGGGGGGGGGGGTGTAGGGAAGGAGAGAGGAAGTGCTCGCAGAGGAACTCAGCAGTACAGCAGATAGGATGCTGTCTCGAGTCAGGAAGAACTAAGTTCAAATTCAGCCTCAGCACTTCTCATTGTGTTATCCTGGGCAAATCTCTTAACTTTTGTCTACCTCAGGTTACTCAACTGTAAAATAATAGCTCCTACTTCAGAGAGTTGTTGGGAGCATCAAATGAGATAATCTCTGTAAAGTACTTGGCATATGGTAGGCACTTAATAAAAGCCTATTCCCTTTCTCCATGTTGATCAGTAGGACGAGGCCAATGAATGATTGCTGGGCTTCCAGCTTAGATGAGATAGGGGAAACTAATCCTTAAAAAAAATGAAGGTCAATAATTATGATGCCATACAAATGTTAACAGGAATGAAATTATTCATTAACTAGACATAATCAAATTATTAGACCTAACCCTATCTCCCCCTGCCCCTTCAGAACTTTAATTTGTGAGTCTTTAATACCCCCTCACAGCTGGTTTGGGAAGGAAGAGAAGTAAGGAGGCAAAGAGAATAATGTGGAAAGGTCAAGTAGAAATGACCCCAGGGTCTTTTCTCAGATGTATGACCTTTGAAAACTACCCACAATTTCTTTATTTCTGTTTCTCCACCTTTCAAATGAGGACAAATACCTATGTGACATGGAGGGTTTTTGGAAGGATGAAATTAAGTGACATACCGAATTTACAAATTGTTGAGAAAACCAAGTCTCAAGCAATGCTCTGTGTTTATGCAACTTAACCTGATATAGGAGAAAGATTTTCTAGGATGGAAAGACCAGTAGATTAGGGCCCTTTCAACGGTTGTGTGACCTCAGGGGGAAAAAAAAAACCTATATTCTCTCAAGATCCTTTTTTTCTCATCACTCCGTCTTGAGTCTGCTGCCCTGTGTAGTTTCAACTTCAAAGAACAAGATGCCTCTCCCAGGATAAGCTTGTCACCTCTAAACTCACCACCATGCTGCAAACTCAAGCTTTGATTGACTTTACCTGCCTCAGTCAGTTTTCCTTTCTGTTTGGATGACTGGAAGGT
Organism: Bettongia penicillata ogilbyi; assembly: GCA_023548195.1. Lineage (NCBI taxonomy): Eukaryota > Metazoa > Chordata > Mammalia > Diprotodontia > Potoroidae > Bettongia > Bettongia penicillata. The sequence goes on from JAJHZJ010000330.1 coordinate 1,534,668, forward strand.
GGAGTAGCAAACTTTTCCTTTACAGAAGGCAAAAATTGTACTCTCAGATCATTCCATCTTGCATCTGCTGCCCTGACTGGTTTCAGCTTCACAGAACAAGATGTGCATGTGCTGGGTACCTCCTGGTGTCCCTTCCCTCTCCTTACTCCCCCACCTTCTTCCTCCTTCTGTATGTGGTCTCCTCCTTTAGATTGTAAGTTCATTGAGGACAGAGACTGTCTTTCTTTTTATTAATTATATTCCCAGGATTTTGCACAATGTATGTCACATAGAAGATGATTATTGGATTGGATTGGCTTTGTAAAACAAGATAGTAGAATTAGATGATCTCTAAGGTGCCTTCCAGCTATAAGATTCTTTAAATACATCTGTTGGCTCATAAATCCCTCCATAACTCTATACCTTATCTCCCCACCTACTCTGAGATCGAGTGATACTGCCCTTCTAGATGTTCTTCAAACATGACACCCCATTAGCAATCCTGATCACAGACACAAAGGTGAAAGTAGACCTAATTAAAAGAGATAAGGAAGTAAACTACATCTGACCAAAAGGTACTATAGACAATGAAGCAATATCAATACAAAACATATATGTGCCAAGTGGTAGCATCTACATTCTTATATGAGAAGCTAAGTGAATTACAGGAAGAACTAGACAGCAAAACTGACCTAGTGGGGGATCTCAACTGTTTCATCTCAGAACTTAATAAATCCAACCAAAATATAAACAAGAAAGAAGCTAAGAAGGTCAATAGGATATTAGAAAAGTTAACTATGACAGACATTTTGGCATGATTTAGACATAACGGATGACACCATAGGCAAATTAAATGAGCAAGGAATAGTGCAGCTATCAGATCTATGGGGAGGGGAAAAATTCATGATGAAGTAAGAGGCAGAGAGCATTACAAAATGTAAAATAGATAATTTCTATTATATTGCATTAAAAAGCTTTTGTACAAACAAAATCAAGATTAAAAGGAAAGCAGAAAGAAGGGAAGCAATCTTTACAGCAAGTGTCTCTAACAAAAGTCTCACTTCTCAAATATATAGAGAACTGTCAAATTTACAAGAAAGAGTACAAGTCACTCCTCAACTGAAAAAATGGTTAAAGGATATGAACAGGCTATTTTTGGATGAAGAAATCAAAGCTACTATATATATATATATATATATATATATATATATATATATATATATATATATGAAGAAGTGCTCTAAATCACTTTGATTAAAGAAATGCAAATTAAAATAACTTTGAGGTACCATCTCATACCTATCAGAGTGACTAATATGGCAGAAAAGGAAAATTATAAATGCTAGAGAAGATGTGGGAAAATTGGTACACTAAGGCACTATTGTTGGAGTTGTGAACTCATCCAACCATTCAGGAGAGCAATTTGGATCTATGCCCAAAGGTAGCCAAACTGTACATACCTTTTTATCCTGCAATATCAATACTAGGTCTAAATCCCAAAGAGATCATAAAAAAGGGGGAAAGTGCCTACATGTGCAAAAATATTTATAGCAACCCTTTTCATGGTGGCAAAAATTGGAAATTGAGGGAATGCCCATCAATTGAGGAATGATTGAATAAGCTGTGGCATATGAATATAATGGAACTCAACTGTGCAGTAAGAAATGATGAAAAGGCAGATTTCAGAAAACCTGAAAAGACTTGTGTGATTCAAAGTGAAATGAGCAAGAACCAAGAACACTTTGTACACAGTATTAGCAACAATGTGTGATGATCAGTTCTGAATGACCAGTTCTTCTCAGCAATAGCATGATCCATGACACATGCAAAGGACTCATGAAGAAAAATGCTACCCATATTCAGATAAAGAACTTTTGGACTCTGAATGAAGATCAAAGCATATTTTTTCCACTTTCTTTTTTCTAGTGTTTCTTTTCTTTTTGATCTGTTTGTTTTCACAACAATTCTAATATGGAAATATTTTTACACAGTAGACCATGTATAAACTATATCAACCTGCTTACCTTTTCAGAAGAAGGGAGGGGAGAGATGGAAGGAGAAAAAACTGTAAATCAAAATCTCATAAAAATGGATGCTAAAAATCTTCTTGATATGTATTGGGGAAAAATAGAATACTACATTTAAAAGTAACACCCCATTTCCAAATTCCATCATTTTCACTGGCTGTGCCCCATACCTGGAGTATTTTCCCTCCTCATCTCTGCCTGCTAGCCTACATGGCTACCTTCAAGTCTTAGTCCCACCTTATGCAAGAAGTCTTTCCTATTCCTCCTTAATGCTGGTCACACCCATCTGTTAATTTTCTCCAACCTAAATCTTATTTGTGCAAAGTTGCATATTGTCTCCCATATTAGTAAGCTTCTTGAGAGCAGAGACTTCTTTTTGCCTTTCTTTGCATCCCCAGCACTTAGCACAGTGCCTACATAGTATGGTATGCTAGCTGACTTAAAACTATTGTGTTCTAAAATGTAGAAGCAGAAATTTCATAGTATGTTAGAGCTAGAGGGCACTTTAGAAGTCATCTAGCCCAAACCACTCATTTTAAGCATAACCCCAGTCCCAAAGCCCACAAACAAGAGAGAGGGAAGAATAGACAGAGACAGAGAATACTAGATCTCAGCCAAGGGGAAGTTCCCTTAAGTCTTTAATTTAACCCAGTGGGGATAGGGACATGAAGATTACTGCTGGCTCCTGACATGTCTTCCCTAAATCTCTTCCTTCAGCAAACTGAATTGAGATTGGCCTCTTCCATCTTCTCTCTTGAAGCTAAGTGCCTGAAGGAGATTCAGGGACTGGAAGAAAGCTCCAAAAAGACTGGAAGAAGAATGCAGAACTCTCCTCTTTTTCGCTGTCACCACCTCCACCCTTTCCCTCATGCAGGAACAAGGCACTGATCAGGAGAGAATCACATAGTCCAACTTTGAGATTGAGGTTACATTCAGATGAAGGAAAAGACAAAGAAGTAAAATGGTTTACACAACCATTAAGCACCAGAACTGAGATTAGAACCCAGGTGCTCTGCCTCCTAACACAAGGTTCTTTCTACTATATACTGCTATTTCCTGAACTGCATGAGCCCCAGTTAATCTGAAAAATGGATTCTTGAAAAGTTGCATGTAATTAAAATATTTCTAAATCAAAATCATTTCAAAACTTACGAAATAAAGGGACCATATGGAAAATCAATTAAAAAATTATTAAATATCTATTACATGCCAGGCTCCTATGCTCAGTATTAGTGATACAAGGAGAATAGAATGTCAGTTTCTTTTCTTAAAGAAATACATTCTAAGGAAGTAGGATTGGAGCAATAGAACCATTCCAGTTACAATAATATCCACTCGGGATAAAAGTGATGAAAGGCAGATCCTAACAGAGGGCTTTAAGAGTACTTGAGAAGGAAGAGAACATTTTTGGTGTGGAAATTCTTTCATTAAATGAAGACAAGCTCCTGATTTGTCTGTATTGGAAAACCATATTGTTAGTCAAGCATTTATTAATCACTATGTGTCAAACATTATGCTAAGTACTGAGGATACAAAGAAAGGCAAAAAATCTGGTCCCTGAACTCAAGAAGTTCACATTCAAGTGGGGAAAACAATATGCAAATAACTATGTATACATATAAGATATACATGGTGTAAATTGGGAGTAATCTCCCAGAGGGATGGTCAAAACAGTGCAAGTAGGGTATTAGTAGAGAAGGGGGATGAGAAAGATCCCCAGCATAAGGTGAAAGATGAGCTGAGTCTTGAAGAAAACCAGAAGGCGAGAAGAGGAGGTATATTCCAGGCATGGGAGACAGCTAATGAAAAGATATAGACAGGAAATGGAGCACAATATTCAAGAAACAGCAAAAGGTCAGTGTGGTTTTTCTTATAGTTCATGGAGTGGGGTAAAAGAGAACAGATGAGAAGGGTCCATGTGGTGAAGGAGTTTAAATGCCAAAGAACTTTTCATATTTGGTCCTGGAGATAATGGGGAACTATTGGTATTTATTGAGTAGAGGGAGACATAGTCAAACCTGGCCTTTAGGAAAATTACTTTGGCAGCTGAGTGTAGGATGGATTGGTGGGAAGAGGCTTGAGACAAGACCAAACAGAAGGCTACATAGTCTAGGCAAGAGGTGATAAAGAAGGGTCTATACCAGAGTGGTGGCTATGTGAGTAGGAAGGTAGGTTGTGTAAAGGAGATGTCATAAAAGACTAAACCATAGGACTTGATAGCAGTTTGGATGCATGGGATGAGTGAGAGGAAGTCAAGACTGACAAGACTTTTCAGGCATGAGTGACTGAGAGGAGGGTAATGCCCCAAATGGCAGCAGTAAATTTGGGAAGAGGGAAGAGCTTAGGGGAAATAATGAGTTGTGTACTGGATGTACTGAGTTTGAGGTGCCTATGGGACATCCATTTCCAGATTTCTAAAAGGCAATCAGTAATGTGGGACTGGAACATAGAAGACAGGCTAGAACTGGATATATATACACTCCTATGTAATAGGCTGTGGTGAAACCTTTAAAAGGAAATTTTTACCCAAACTGAAAAGGTCTAACCAATACATGCACGTCACACCTAGTTAGTCAAATAACTTTTAGAATCATGTACATTTCTTCTAAGAAAAATATCATATACCAGGGGAAAATGAGATAATGATAGGAAAGTTACCCAATGAAAAACCTGCCACAATATATGGGATAAACCTCTGAAGTGTCCCCCCAACCCATTCACTCCCCTGATCTCCCATAATACATTTATGTGCTGTTTGGAAGATGGGATGAAACAAAAAAGGGCACTAGATCCTGCCTTTGGGTCTGACTCTTAATAATTATGTAACCTTGGACCATTTGTTTAACCTCTTTAGTTCATTTCCTCATCTGCAAATGGTAATAATCCTTGAACTATTTACCCAAGTAAAGCTGTTGTGAAGAAAGTATGTGTAAACAATAAAGCACCATAGCAATGTATGTATAGCTGTACTTACCCCATGCTGTCCTACAGTCTGGTGACTACAAAGCAGCCCAAATTAAATACCACAAAACCAGTGAGTTAATAATGACCTTCCCCTCCCTAGGAATGCACATATCATTGTGTTCTGCCACTCTGATGCATTATCATGAAATATTGTGCATGTCAGTTCCCTTTACTAAACTGTAAACTCCATGAAACAGGGATAATGTCTTATGTAAACTCTGCATCTCTCCTGCATCCAGGACAGTGTTTTATGCACAAGAGAGACTGCTTGTTGAATTAATGAAGTTTATAATCATCTGTGTAAATGTCTTATCTGACTCACTCGACTGGAAACTTGAGGTCAGAAGACTGTGTCTTATTTCTTTCAATTTCCCAAAGCACATGGTAATTACTCAGTATATGTTTATCCAATGAATGACTGGAAGGAACAATCTGAGCTTGGAGTCAAATATCCTTGACTGAAGTCATAGATCAGCTACTTCCGAGTTCTAAGTCTTTGAACAAGTCATTTCCTTTCTCTAGATTTATTTCCTCATCTTCCAAATTAGGAGTTAGACTAGATCTCTAAAATTCCAGTTCTGACATGTTATGTTTCTGAATGGACATTTACCAGCATGAGAAGTCAAACAAACCAAAGGAGCTAAAAATAAGTAATACCCATAACCAGACCTTTCTTCCATAAATCTTTGCTCCCCACTGCTCTAATGAGTAACAGAGATAATGTTCTGCACTATGCCCAATGAAGGTCAAGGATGCTGAAAACACATGGTCCCTAATTTTGCAAAGAGGAGAAAAGAAAGTCAAAGGATGTCTTAAAAAGTGAAAGGCAAGTTTCAATTTAACTAAATTTTCGCCACTTCTGTGGTTAAAAAATAAAACTTACATAGACTAAGTATCATTTTTTTGCTACTTTTTATACTTCAAGACTTGGGATCAGATAATTATGGATAGGCCTTTCACTTGCATAGACCACCATTATTTACTGGTTACAGCCATCCTAGGCTTTGGTGATGTTTGTCCCTGTATTTTCATTAAACCTTCCATTAATTCATAGATAATCCATCTAATGTGCTAGACAACTTCCTTTAATGTCTACATTTCAACTAGCGGTGAAACAATCAGGCAATGCACATGTAATGATTTGGGTTCATCACATTATTGACCTGCTTCTCTTTCCAATCAATACTCTTGATTACGTCTTTAACACCAATTTTTCTTGTATGTCATTGTTGCTATTAGGCTATGGCCTTCTCACATCCATCACATACTTTTCCTTCACTCTTTGGTGAACTTGCCATTTGACTTTTCAGATCATAGCATTTCATGACTCATGGCCATATAGACAGCACTGCCAGAATGGAAATATGGCACTAAATATAAAAACACCAATATAGATATAAATATATATATACATATGTATACAAAGGTGTATGTATGTATGTGTATACACACACACACACACACACACGGTCATTGTTACTTTAACTAAAGGAGCAGAATATAATAGTGACTTCCCTATGAGAAATGATTTAGAAAAATTTGTCATTGATTTTTACTCAGAACTAAGCTGTAAAAGTAATTCTCAAGATCTGATTTAAAGTAGGTCTCACTTACAAACCAGAGACTCTTCTATTTTAAATCAAGTCTCTGTAGTGCATTAAAAACAGGTTTAGGTTAGATTATTTTTTAGGTTCTTGAGATTCTCTATATATTTTGACAGATAGAGAACATGGATTTAAAAGGTATTATTGGTATGGGTATTAATTACAAGTCATGAGGCCGGTCCCTAGTTAAAACTGCGCTGTAGGGAAGGAATTTTATTATTTAAACTGAAAGAATTCTGAGGTTTTCACCTCCCAGCCAGGAAAATGGCAAAAATTATAAAATATGGCAATAGTCTATATTAGAGGGATGGTGAGAAGACAGGTGCAGTAATAAATAAACTATTGGTGGGGCTGTGAATCGCCATCCAACTATTCTGGAAAACAATTTGGAATTATAGGAGAAAAGTTTCTAAACTGTCCATATCCTTTGGTTTAGTGATCCCATTCTTGGGCATATTCTCCAAAGAAATCAAAAAACAGAAAGAAAAGTCCCATAAATTCCTAAATATTAACATTTCTGCTTTTCAAGGTAGCAAAAAATGGAAACAAAGTATCCATCAATTGGGAAATGGCTGAACAAGTAAGTTATGGTACATGAATGTAATGGAATATTATTACAGACAAGAAATTTAGGGAAATAAAGGAAGATCTGTAAGAGCTGATGCAAAATGAAGCAAAAATAACGGCCATCAAAACAGTAGTCTGCACAACGACTATGGTAATATAAACAAAAGAGATAGCAGGACGCAGTTGACCTAAGAGTGATTGCAATAACCAGTCGAAATCCCAGAGAAGAGATGACAAAGTATACTTCTTTTGGAAAAGCTAAGAGATGACAAAGTATACTTCTTTTGGAAAAGCTAAGGAATGGAATGATGCACTTCCTGTCAGAGTTGGCAATTTTGTTGGTTGGTTTTGTTTGAGTGTTTCTGTTATGACGGACAGTTATAGTGGGAGGGAGGGTGTATCAGGAAATGACTAAAGGATAACAAGCTAAATACATCAATAACCATTTCAAAAAAGCCAGCACAGATGCGCATACTACTTTTATTCAGGGTTTTTCTGGACATGCCCAGTTCACCTAACATGGAGCCATCCTGAGGGCCCTCTGGAACATGTCCACATTGCCTCTGCATCTCCTGCCAGGGGCATGGGTGCAGCCTCCTTTGACTGCCTATATCTTTAAAACTGGTGAAAGGGAAACCATAGCTCTGTTTTGGGTTCTTTCTGCTGCTCTCTTTCTGGCTTACAGGTTGATGATCATAACTCACCCACCATATGAGCTCTATGAACTGTATTGGAGAGAAGGGAAGGACTTGCTTTCTCTGCTCCTTTGATTTCAGTTCTGAGAAATGAGCCAGGGAGTGTTTGTTTCTGTCCTGTGTTCTTTGGGTTTTTTCCTCATTTTTAAGTGCCAATAGTGACCTCCACAGGACCTGGAAGTTTGGGACATGGAATGTTTGAAACTAGGATTCCAGGTGAGATGGTGAAGCCAGCCTGCCTGTCCCATATTTGCCCAGAGAAACCAGGTTGTCCGAGACAAGCCCAAGGTGGGCTTTGCATTTGGAACTGGGATTGTGTTCAATAAGAACTGAGTTTGACCTGTTTCCCTTTCCCCGAGAATGATGTGGTATAAAGGAGGTAGCAGGAAGTTGGGGGTAGGGAGTGATTTATGCCTTTCACATGAGGGGAGTAAGTGATAATACATTTTGAAAGGAAATATACCATTGTAAAAGCTAATCTGTTAAATAGAACTGGGGTACAGAGGTCTCCTTATACTTATGGGAACACCATCTGTAGGGGATAAAGTCTTTTTGCAGAGAGCCTAGATACCACTCTCCCAATCCCTTTAAGGGTACTGAAGAACCCTGAGGGAGAAGTAAATTGTAATATACCTTCAAGTCATAGGAGCCATGGTGGTCTGTATTACATACTTATTGGTAGCAACTTGGATCCCTCTTAAGCAAAAGTTTGCCATAGGTAAAGTTTGTCCTCACTATTGCTTGTCTTCCCTCCCTGAAATGTGATTGGAATATGTCACCTTTCCCCTTGTTCCCAGTACAAAAACCTCTAAGGTCTTTCCTCAAGTGTTACAAAGAAGAATCCCAAATCAGTTATTTACAGTGAATTCCACAATGAGAGAAAAATTAGTCTAGAGTTAAAGGAATTCCTAAGAACAAGAAGCAGGTGGGGAAAATTTGTATGGTTGATTTGGAGGGGGGCAGGAATTGGGTAGGTACACCTTACCCATTGAATATCTCACCTGTCTCTTCAGTTCATTCTTCAGTCAGTAAGTATATACATTTTATCTTTTCAGTGAAATGTTTTGCTATTAGAATCACCAAATAAAAGAACCAGGGAGACTTTGGAAATCAAGTCCATCGATGAACCCTATAGCATGAGTTCTCAATGTGTGGTCAAGGGACTCCCAGGGGTCCCCAAGATTCTTTCAGGATGTTCTTGAAGTTAAAACTGTTTTCATAATAATAATGTTGTTTTCATTTCAAACATAGTAAAATATCAGTAGACATAACTCATATAAAAAGCTCCATGTAATGTATAGAGTAATTTTTAATATTATTAAGAAGTCTTGAGACCAAAATGTTTGAGAATCTCTGGCCTACAGGAAAGAGAATATTTTGAATATCCACCACCCCATGGTTTATACATGTGACCAGTATTATGAAATGAGAGTTACTATTTGTTTATTTCTTGCAAATCCCCATACCAGACCAACTGTAATGAACACAGAAAATAAAAAATGCCTTTCTATTATAGGACTGAGTGAAAGAGAAATCAAGTCTCCACTTGAAAATGTGGCCCATTTATTTGAAACTGGGAAGCATCATTACACAGTGCAAACACTTCTTTGGTAAATGTATTGGTTACATTGAACATAAGAAGGGCATTCTGCTCTTGATAACAGAAATGTAAATAAATATGTACAGTTTGCAACATATTAAAGCAATATTCTGACAGTGGCTACTTAGAAAAGTTCATCCAGGCACTAACCACTGTCCTTAAAAAAAAAAAATTAAACTGGTGATCCAGCAGACATTTCGAAGGAAATTACAGAATGTTATTGCTAGGCACAGGTCGGCTCTTCCGTGAATTTTCAGTTCACTGACAATGCACTTATTTTGACAGATGCCTCAATCAGGCGCTCCAGCATGTTTGTTTGTTTTAACCCCCTTTTATATTGTCTAAGTCACACACATCACAAAATACCTCTCCAACAAGAAGCTATTAAGACAGGCAATCCTTCCACAAGAGTGGAAAAACCATTGCTATAGTTTCTATACCTGAGCATTTTAAAACTACCCTAAAATTCTGAGGATAAGTTAAGAGAAACATTTAACTTTTCCTGGTTGATAGAACCCCCTCCACTGTTTAATTTCAAATACCTTTATCAGAGAATTGAAACAAGTCCTATGTTCCATGAAATTCAAAGAGACTTGAAGCCATTTAATATTACTCGAATGTAAGGTAAAGTCAACCAACCTCAGTGCATGAAATCAATTTGAAGCTTCTTAATGTGGGACTATCAAATGTAGCCCATCAAAAATGTGCCACAGAGTAACAGCATGCATAGCCATGTTTTGTTAACAAAGGACACTATGTGCCATAGCTGTTCCCTGACTCTCTTTTGAATGATACAGATTATGTCATTTATTTACAAAAAGGCATATCATCTCAAGACTTAGTCACAGTCAATGTACCATGCATGAGAAAGCCTTATCTCATAATCCTGGGCAGAATTATACCATTTATTTTTTGGCCTGCCCTGCAAAGTGATGATCTTATGTGCTTTCACAGAAAACAACTGTGCAGTTTTCATACCTATTTTCATTAGTTCATGTTCAGAGAACAAAGGGGTTTGACTGGGGTGGGCAGGAAGAGAGGGGAGGGTGACACAAATATAGCCCAAGTTTAAAAAGAAGAAAGCTCACATGAGGCACAAGAGTTACCTTTCATTGAAATGTGTGATGGCAACAATACTAAAGAGGAAGGCCTCTTGCAGAATGGAGCCAGTTTATCTGCCCCTCTAATACTTTTTTGTGGACAGCGGTCTATAAAATGCAAAAAGTGAAAAGGTAAAGAAAAAACACACGTACAAATGAGGTATACGGATTGACCGTACATGTACAGCATACCTGGAAGCTAATAAATTCTCAGCATTCAAATATCTAATCAGAAAACCTAGAAACAAAAAGTCAGGGTTTCTACTGTGCTTTCACCCCCAATAAATGGCACTACAACTTAGAGCAGTGGCTGTCTATTGGAAGTTTTTGGCAGTACACCCAATAATTAACAGGTATCTTAATACATGAAATGGTATGAAAAACAACTTTCACATCGTCTTAAAAAACACATTTTGTGGTTTTGCAGGTGAGAAATTCAAACCAGCTGATTCCTAAATATAAGTTCATAGAGTCACTCCAATCATACTTAAGAAGAGACAAAAAGGGAAAGTGGTATGAATTTTCACACAGGTTCTGAGGAAAAGTAGTGTTTGATTTATGATTAAATGCTAATGACCTATGAAATATCACTTACATGGCTAACAAAAACTGGGGGAGCACCAATCACTTTGAGGTTCACTTGGGGGGAAAAGGACTTTAAAAAAGGCCATGTTCCACTGCTAATACACTCATAAAAGATGCTTCTCAACTTGGCTAGCATGCATTTCTTTTGTAAAGGTTGCTTGAAACTTCGTACCCATTTCATTGGGTTTCTTTGTTATCCACCCTCATCTGGTCCTCATGAAGTATTTGTTTCTCTGGGCTGTTCTGTATTAAGACTGAGAACTCAGCTGGGCACAAGCTCATCTTTACCTACTGCTCAGAGGTACCACTGGGTTGAATTTAAATTAAAACAACATCACAGTAAATCATTGCGGGGGGGGGAACCTCGCTTGCCTGACTGTGCAATTTCATAATAGCACCAATTTTTAATTTAATACAAAAGAAAAACCTGAGAAGCCTAAGAGAGGTTATAAAACCATTCACCTACTTCCCTTTCCATACATTTATATTGGGGAGGGGGGTGTCTGTCACCTGGGAAACTGGATAAAGAATGCACACAGCATTCGACTCTTTAACAGCATCAGTTTGATGTTGTGAAATGTCTCCATTCTGGATATTTTGTTAAAGCCTGCAGTTATCTGTGTTAGCCACCTGATCTCAAGGTGGCTTAGCAGAGAACCCCACTCCCACCCACCCCCCAAAATGTATACAGGCAGCTATGGCTTCGTTTGCTTGCTAACAGTGTTTTTTAAGCAGATTGGACAGCATTCTCCTTTGACCTTCTCTGGGGCCGGACAATCTGTCGGCTGACAAGATTCTACAAAACAAGTGATCTGGCCATCCTGTGGGAAAAAGATATCATTACTTTTTATCTATAACAATGACACTAAAAATGCCCTGTGCACACAGATACTCTTTTGGACCTTTATCCAGTTCATCTTTTGTAGTTTTTCATATACTTGAGCAAATTCTATATTCTGTGTGAGTTTTCACTGAAAGAAGATCTTACTCCTCAGGTTTAGGTTGATTTAGATCATAGTGGCAAACTGAGACGGAAATAGAAGCCACTAATCTGTACATGAATATCTGTGTGGATGGCATATTGATACAGCGTTCAAATGTAATATTATCTGTTTTATTGTATTTTTCTTCATATTGTTCAGTTTTGTTGTTGAGTTGTTTCAGCCATGTCCTACTCTCCATTTGGGGATTTTATGGCAAAGATACTGGAGTGGTTTACCAGTGCTTCTTCAGCTCATTTTACTAAGGAACTAAGGCAAACAAGGTTAAGTTACTGCTTCAGGGTCAGATAGCTCTGAAGTATCTGAGGCCGGATTTGAACTCAGGCCCTCCTGACTCTAGGCCCGCTGCTCTATCCACTGCACCACCTCACTACCCTTGTTAAATATTCCCAATTAAATTTTAATCTGGTTTGGGCCACACCTGGGATCTTTACAGGCCACATATTCGACACCTTTGGACTAGTCCCTTTTCAATTTTAAATTTCTCTGAATTGTAAAGCTTTCTTCAAATATTGTATTATCATGTGGAAGAGTAGGTATAATGGAAAGAAGATATAGAGGCAGACATGGATATAAGGAAAAACTTCCTCACATTAGAGCTATTCACAAGTGAAATAGCCCACCTTGCTGATAAATACTGGTTCTCTACTACTAGTAGTCTACAAGGAAAGGATGGATAACTTCTTGGAAGCATTGTTGAGGGGATTTTAGGCCAACTAAGGTTTGGACTAGATAAACACTAAGGTTCCTTCCTATTCAGTGATTCTGTGAAATTAGATCCTTTTTATTAATTTCCCAACTTAAAGCTGGTTAATCATAAAGAATTAAGCTCCACTTACCCCGTATGGATGTTTTTAAAATGTAAAATAAAGAACAAAAACTCAGAAGTCAAATGCCTCAAGACTCCCTGGTTGCACAAACTACTGCTTCCTGAAGGTTTCCATCATTTCCACCCTTCCCCATCATCAAAGAATTCAGAGGGTTTCCCTGTCTTGGCTGACCTCTTACCTTGGCTTCTTTCCCTCACCCCTATAGCAACTGATCTATGCCCGGGCAAAGAGGGATGTTTGCTAGCTAGGACCTACTATGGATGGAGAAAGTAAGAAGATCTGAAGTGCCAAGGAGATGACTAAAACTGAATAGAAGGATTTCTCACATACTCACTTTGCATTCACACATAGTACATGAATCTCTTTTCCATTTTTCATTGCTTGAGTATGATTTACCCTTTTCATCAGTGCATTCAGTTTTACTGAGGCGTGATTCAAGTTTCTTTATCTGTAAAAAGATTTAAGTTTAATTAGCCACTTCTGAATAGTTTTACCCATGCACTAAATCTGACGTCTCACCTTCACTTGTAAATCCATCCTCCTCTCCTCAGTGCATATAAATTGACCTTGCTGATCTCATCACAAAGAATTCTTGGGAAAGTGCAAATCAAGAGGTTAGAAAACGGAAATTCATTGCTTCATTACTGGGTTATTTCCTAACTTGACACCAGATGAAAATACACTACATAATCTGGCAACCAGGTACTTGAAGAAAGCGTGGAAATCTGAAAATCAAAAGCTATTCTAAAATGTTTGTGGAGTATACTTGACTGTATAGTGATAAACAAAAACTTTCCGTATAAATATTTTCAAACAGCTGCTTATGAACATCTTCAACTACAGCTGTATACTTAAAAAGATTATGTTAAACGGAAATGTTCCTCCTAATTTTTGTTTGGGAAAATAAAGGATACGAATGGCATGCATTTGATTTGAATTTATTCTTTCCTTGTGGCACTTTGCTACATAAATCCAAGATATTCCCAGAACCAGGAAAGATAGTTCCTTAAAATAAAGAGTACTCTCTAAGTGCCACAGTTGTATATGAACATTTTGAGATGATGAATGGAAAAAAAGCAGAAAAAAGAAACAGCTAGAGAGAAAGTAAATAAGCAAAAAAGACTGGCCACTCTCTTCCCCAGTGCCCCCAGTATCTCTTATCACCCAGGTAAAAAATAGTTCAGATAGCGTACACTCAGGCAGAAGAATTAAATTGGACACCACTGCTAACATGGGCATCCTGGAGATTTAATAAACATACCAGTTCCTTACCAAATCAAAAGAACCACGGTTCCCTTAAAAATTCAAAATCTTTCATTCAATTGTCTTACTCTTTCCCCACAAGTTTAAATATACATCAAATTTACAAATTAAGACCCTTAGTTCTAAGAAGCAAAGACCTAGAAGATCTTCCCAAACGATGAATCTACTTAAACATTCTAAATCTCTTTATAAAGGTATATGCCTAATATAGAGGGTATCAATTGTAGGCAATTTTCCTAGAAGGGAATAATTAAGCTATTCATAAATTAGAGTTCTGACAATTTATTTATTGCCAACTTCAATAGTTCAAGGGTCTAGAATTTCAGTTTGGCCTCTCCCTCTAAAATTACCCCTTCAAGATTAGTTCAGTGAAAAATTATAAATACAACATATGGATAACGAAAAATAAAACTACCTGATATCAATAAATCATTTTTAAAAGCTTTTAACATATTTTGATATTCATTTCTGTTAAAAACAGTTTTCAATGTCATCTTTTCAAATGACATGCTGAAATTATATGAACACAACTATAAAATGCTTTTTTGCACAAATAAAGAGAGATCTAAACAGCTAAAGAAATATTAATTGCTTATGGGTAGGCCAAGCCAATACAATAAAAATGACAATACTATCTAAACTAATTTACTTATTCAGTGATATACTAAACTACCAAATAATTATTTTATAAAGCTAGAAAAACATAACAAAATTCAATAAAAGATCAAGAATATCAAAGGAAGCAATGAAAAAAAAGTGAAGGAGAATAGCTTGGCAGTAACAGATTTCAAACTGTATTATAAAACAGTAATCATCAAAACTGGGTACTGGGTAAGAAACATACTGGTGGATCAGTGGAACAGAATAGGTATATAATATACAGAAGTAAAAGACCATACTAATCTAGTGTTTGAAAAACCCAATGATTCAAGTTTTGGGGGCAAGAATTGAAAACAATATGGCAGAAACTAGGCACTGCTCAACATCTCACACTATATATTAAGATAAGCTCAAGATGAGTACATGATTCAGACATCAAAGGTGATACCATAAGCAAATTAGAGAAGTATGGGAAAAATTCCTGTCAAAACTATGGATAACAGAAAGGCTTAACCAAGAGCCAAGATGGTGGAATAGAGGAAGCATTGGAGCAAAGTGTAAGACAGATTGGAGTAAGTAGAGACTTGAGACAGTGTAATGTCACGGAGGAGAGTTAAAGATCTTCCCCCAGTCATTAACGGGTTTTAATTCCTTTGGTTAATTTTTATTGAGGCACTGGGTCAGAGGGTCCTGCCTTCCAGCTCTGAAAAGTATATAAATACTTAGACGTGAGGTCTTACTTTGGGACTTACTCATTGGAAGAGTTTGTTTGGTGAGATGAGTGTCTGGGTAGCCACTAAGGAGCCCCCCAGCTTTGAAAACTCAGATGTTGGTGCTTCTCTCTTTGATCACTATGTATGTATGTATGTAATGGTCAAACAGTTGGATCTGTCTGTTGATCTGTGACATATGTATTGCTTATGGTCAAACAGTTGGAAGCCCTGTATGTTGGTCTTCATTTATCTGTTTGTATTTTCTCTGTTGGTATATGTATTGGCTTAAAGTGATGATTGACCCCTCAAAATTTGCTTTCCTTTTAGAAAAGCAAATCTAAGAACCTGAACAGGAGGTCTTCCTGTGTACCCTGAGGAACTTCCCTGCTAAAGACAGGGAAATTAATTAACAAGCTACTGCAATAGTCCATTTGAGGGGGAATGGGAGTCTGAAATAGAGTGGTCACTATGTGAGTGGAGAGCAGGGCACTTATAAGAAAGGTGTTGTGAAGATGATAGCTTGTCATTCCTAAAAACAAGATCTGGCAACAGATTATATATGTGGGGTGATTGAGAATGAAGAATAGGGAATGACATTAAGGATACACATCTGGATGAGGAGGAGGATGGTGCCTTTGATAGTAATAAAGAAGTTCAGAAGAGGAGAAGGGTTGGGGGGGAGGATAACGAGCTCTGTTTTAGACAGGATGAACTTGAGATACCTATGGGATATCCAATCTGGAATGTCCCATAGGTAGTTATTCACTCAACAATGAGGCAAGACAGACAGACTAAGTTAGATATATAGATCTGAGAATTATCTTAATAGACATAATTGAACCTATGTGACCTGATGTGATAACTACATGAGATATTATAGAAGAAAAATAAAAGAGGGCACAGGCCAGACCATTAAGAGGTTACTCCATAGTTAATGGGCTGAATATAAAGATCCAGCAAAGGATATTGAGAAGGAGCAGTTAGACACAGATAGGAAAAGAATCCTCACAGAGGAGTGTCATGAAATCTCAGGAGAGGATCAAAAGTGTCTACTATTGCAGAGAGGTCATTAAGGATGAAGAATGAGGTAAGACCACTAGATTTGACAGTTAAGAGATCATTGATAACCTTGGAGAGAGCAATATCAGTTTATTGATTACATCAAAAGCTAGATCTTAGAAGGGTAGAAGGAAAGGAAGCAGTAGCACCAAGTAGAGCTTTGGTGATAGGGGAAGGGAAATTGAGGAGAAATGAATGATTTGGAGTATAGAAGCTTAGTACTCTATATATTTCTCAAACCTGTCCATGTGAGCTCTCTCATTCCTTCTATCCTTCAGGAGGTACTATAGTAAAATTCAGCCCTCACAAAAGGTACCCCACAAGCATATTTTTCAGAAAGTTCATGAAGAAAAATAATTCATCAATACTAAAATACAAAGGGGCTAAAATGAGAAGGGCTGATAAGGGAATATGAACTATGAATATATTTCTACATATATCACTTATATCTGGACATGTATGTACAAATATGTGTCTAGTATGTACCCCCAAACTGCTACTATTTCAATGGTTGAGTAATTACTCAAGTGAGTAACTGTTACATGTCAAAACTTTCTATTATGAATTACCTTAAAAATGCTCAAATTCTTGGAGAAGTAATGCCAATATATCCAACTTATAGGAAAATTTACAAAACATTTGCATGTGCACTCTTTTTTCCAATATATAAGAATCCCCTGCATGTATTACAATCCTTGTTCCATCCATGAGGAAGCCTCCATACCACAGAAATGATCCAAAAGTCACATTAGATAAGGAGAATGACTTTGTGTATAGCCCTCAGCTCTTGTACAGCTTTGATAATAGCCCTGTGTTTGGCAATGTAGCACCAGACCCCTCATTTGCAGCATGTAGGTGTTACTTGGTGGTCTCTTGTTCTAAGTCTGCACCTGATTAGGTTGTAAAAACAATGAGAACAAAGAACAACCTGGTACGGTTGTGGGTAAAACTAAAAAAAGAACAGCAAAGCAAGCAAAAATAATCTACATGTTCTGCACCCCTGAGTTTCAATAACTGCAGGGTTACTTTGGGTAGGAATGGAGGTGTGGCACCATTCGTGACTTGAGAAATGATGCAGGAATACGGATACAGAGATATGCACTTAAAATGGGCTACTTTCTATGCAATGTAGAACTTCGCAAGGCAGCTGTCGCTAGCCTTTCTGGTTACCTGTTTTCTGAGGCCTGTGATGGTCTTTTGCATTTCCAGAACAAATTCTTTGAAGTCATTTGTGGCTGGCACATTCATGTGTTCATCAGAGGAAGAAGTGAAGTTACTGAAAGGTTTACTTTGCTTTACAGTACTGCAGCAAGGATTAAAAAAAAAAAAATCAAATGCATTGTTAATGTTTGTTCCCAACCGTGTTATTTTGAGAAAAGACAAGAATGTGTTCTCCCCAAAGAAAGTAAATAAATATACAAATAAAATAAATTAAATTGGGGAAGAAAATGAGAAAAACAAACTTTGCCTATAGCTAAGTCCCTTGGAATTAGACCATCTGCCCCTGAAAATACAAAAGATGAAAATCAAACTGTCAAAGCTAAATTGGAAGACTTCTTCAGTCTAATTTCCCTAGTCTAGTCTAGCCTGCTTAGATTTATATCTACCTATCTAACCCCAGTCAGCAGAAAAAGAAAATGACTTATACTCCCTGCTATCTCCTACATCCATCATGACCACTATTCCTTTCGTAATCAGTAAGATATAATACAATAATAGATGATATCCTACAGCTAGGATTATTACACATTGCCAAGAATGCAAACCATCTGCTATACAAAGTTTTCTGTATATACAAGTATACCTTAGTATTTTTCGTGCTTTGCTTCTCTTTGTAGGCTTGTCTTCCTGATAACTGAATTCAAGAGAGCGTTTTCCTCTGAAGTGATATGAAAATACATTAAACTGCCCTCTAGTCCTACAATCTAAAATTATAGACAAAAGAAATATTAGTTATGACATCTCTAATTTTATATTCCAATAGA
Source organism: Bettongia penicillata ogilbyi (assembly GCA_023548195.1). Lineage (NCBI taxonomy): Eukaryota > Metazoa > Chordata > Mammalia > Diprotodontia > Potoroidae > Bettongia > Bettongia penicillata. The sequence goes on from JAJHZJ010000330.1 coordinate 1,553,240, forward strand.
AATAGAATACATTTTTGAAATATAACCCAGTAATCTTGAGGATTATGATTGCTACTTTCAACACCACTCCAGAAGTTCTTAGTAGCTCAGCATCTACTGCCACCTAAAGTAGTTCACGGGTTTCATGAAAAAACAAACCTATACTAGGGAAAACAATATTGCTTCATAGGAGGAACTAAGTGTCATGCATGTGGGCAACCACTTAAATGACAAAGCAAATACCAAAGTTGTACTAACTTTGCCACTTTACAGGGTTTATTTATAATGCATTCATGATACTACAGTTAAATGATATTCAAAACAATCTTAGAAAGGATTTTCTTGTATGCCAAACAGGAACATTTGTAAGTACTAGATTTAAGCATGGTATTTGAAATCTGAGGACCTCTGTTCAAATACTAGCTATATGATTCATTATTAACACTTACTAGATAAGTCATTCCCCTTCTTTGCATCTCAGTTTCCTCATTTATAAAACAAAATAGGGGGAAAATGATCTGTAGAGTCTCTTCCAGCTGTAAATCCTATCATCCTATTTGTCAGTTTCTTTTAAAGTAAAACCTATTATTTCATTGGGTTAAAGAATTACATTGGTGAGAAAATTATCTCTACCAATGCAGAGCAGCACGTGTTAGTCTAAAAAAGTTGCCCAAGGGATTGAGAGGTAAAATTATTTGGACACAGTCACATAGTCTGCAAGCATCAAAAGCAGGACCTAAACCAGGCACAGGGAACCCACAGCCTTGAGGCCACATGTGGTCCATTAGGTCCTCAAAAACTTCACAACAGCCCTCTGAAATAACAAATTTGCTGCATGAAGTTTCGATTTGGTCAAAGGGCCACATGCGACCTTGAAGTCACAGCTTCCCCACCCCTGAAAAACCCAAATCCTTCTAATTCTGAGGCCTGTTCCCTCTACTAAACCATAAGGCCTCACCCTAGAAGTCTATGAGTTATAAATGCTAATAAAAGATTTTAAAGACAACATATGTTTCAATAAAATATACTTTTTACAATATTATAGATTATATATTAGTGTATATATGTATGTATATACACATACACACACATATATACATATACATATACATATATATATAAAAATTATACATCATTCAGAACCACTCCGGCCCCGTGAGACTCGGTGCCTCAACTAGCCACAGTCAAATAGTACAGATACTAGGGGAGCTATAAGACAACAGGGCCTGAAAAGACTACTCTAAATCCCCAGTACTAAACTTTGACCTAACAGCTATAGGAGATCTAGAAGACACTGAAGAGAGGCATCTGAATGCTCCTCTGAATTTCCAGCGTGTTTTTTGGGAAACAGAATGAAAAAGTGGAAAAAAACATACTAAATTTGACATGAGAATGGCTCGTTCAAATTCTGGCTCTCCCATGTGGTCTTAGGCAAATCATCTAATCCCTCTGAGCATTAGTTTCATCACATATAAGAGTTGGAACAGAATATCTATATGGTCTCTATCAACTCAAATTTATGATCCTATTCCAAACAACTTGAAGTGTACTCAAAGCAATTTTGAAGATGATACAAAAACACACAGATGATATGAAGAGACATTAACCTTGTGAACTATGCCTTAAAATAGTTTTTAATGAAGGGAAAAGGCATATGATTTTAGTAAGCAAAATTCAGACCCACCAAGCCTAAATTCCTCAAGTTGCTCTGTGGTTATGTTTTTTTTTTTGGTCTAAAATTAAAAGGCCAAAGCATATTAATTGTCCTTTGAGCTTAATTCATAGGGGTGCTCAATAAATATCCAATTGAGTTTGCTATAAAATATTGTGACCCTAGACAGTTGCCTCATGTTCTGAAAATGGGAAGAAACATGACTCAATTATCTTAGAGATGGCTAAGTTTCTCAAACAAATTAACTGACGAGCTCCTTAGAAGATAATGGAATGTGAAGATTAAGTCTTTCAAAGGAAACTCTGATTTTCTGACCAAGTGAACAGAAAATCTGGCTGTGCTGCTTCTTGGGCAGCTAAAGGCAATCTGGTTTAGTTATCAAAAAAATGAAAAGGCCTTTTGTGTCTGGTCAAGGAAAAGAGTCTTGGCTTTTCCCAAAGATTTGCAAAGAAAACAACTTTCTTCAACTATAAGAACTTGCCCTCTTGACATTCTGGTGGAAAAGTATTTTGAGTAGAAAAATGCAAAGGCAATATAAAAAACAGATACAATTTTTCAACAGTTGGAATAAGAAGAACATAAACCACTAACTTTAAAGAAAAGCAGGTCTCTGCTGAGAACAAATGATTCTTGATTGGATTATTCCAACATTCGTACTGTAATAATATCAATGAAAAGAACTGTAAGCCAAAGGGGAATATTGGGTAATGTTGATGATCATTTTTAGCCCTGGCAAACAGATGAATATAACTCTCTTCTGTTCTGCATATGGAAATATTCCTTTTTGGTGAGGTTTGACAAACATAACATAACAAAAAAATATTAAAGTGAAACTATAACTCCCTTTTTTCTTTGGAGAGGTGAGGGTATAGAATATTGCATATGTTGTCTGAAGTAGCTTTTGTATTCAATTGTTCCATTTAACTTTTTATTTGCTACAAGGGAAGTAGAACAGATTGGAGATGATAGTGGGTAAAGATATCAAAAAATACCTGTGACAGAAAAACAAAAGGCACAAATGAAGTGTTAACCAAAAAAAAAAATTATTCAGAAGTTTTAAGAAAGAGCATCTAGTTGAAAAGTAGTTGGAAAAGGTAGTTTGGAAAAAGTAATTGGAAAAAGTCTTAACTGTAAATATCAGCCATAGTCTGTCATATAATCCATCAAAGTCCATATTTTATCTACTTCTCAGTTAAATCAACATCCTGCCTGATATCATTACATATACATATATGTCTGCACATATATGTATGTATGTGTATGTATTATATATAGATGTAGATATAGATATATGTATGCATGTACATATACAGAGAGAAAGAGCTCAATTCTGTAAAGTTAATGTGCTGGGTTTTTTGAAATGTAGATTTCTCTTGAAATTCTTTACATAGTCAAATCTGCATAATATAAACTTACATAAAGCAAGAACTGTCTGGAGAGAGAGAGAGAGAGAGACAGACAGACAGACAGACAGACAGACAGACAGACAGAGACAGAGACAGAAAGACCAAGAGTCAGAGAACAAAGTAAAAAGCTAGCCTCAGAGTGAGCAGACCTGGGTTCATAACTTGCCTCTGTCACATACTGGCTTATGATCCAGAGCAAATCAAAATGCCCAGGGCCTCAAGCACCAGAAAGGGTCATCTTCATTGATAGCGGGACTTCTCCACTAGAAACTCGCTATTCCAGTATAATCATAGACTCAGTCAAACAAAGAAACATATGGTCCACTGGAGAGAAGACTGGATTGGGAGTCAGGCAACCAGGAAATGTGTCCCAGTGCCACAACTGCTAAATTCATGCATCTTTTGAAATACTGAACTAAAGAGCAAACAAGAAAACAGAAATTCATAGAAATGTGAAAAGGTGAAGTAGGAACAGAAACAAAATCTATGATACAATTAAAACAGACCACTTCCCACAGAAAGCTATCAAGTCAGGTAGCAAAAGGCTATTTTTAAAGATCAGTCTGGACTCTGGCAGTCCAATTCAATAAGATTCTTGACCTAAAGTGTTTTCAAGCCTAATACTAGCCACATCAACATCATCATTTGTAAGTAGAGGAGTATATGATTCTCAAAGCAACGTTATATACAAGATAGTTCTCCAAAATGGATTGCAGAAAACAATCATTTTTCTAAAAATGATAAAGCAACTCTATAAAGTATATATGGCAAGAATTATCTCCATTTTATAAATGGGGAAATCAATACTCTGAGAGCTTAATTGACCTAGCCAGATTCAAATCTACTAATTTTGTTTGCAAATCCAATGTTGTTTCTCTAGTTCCTGCTTTACCTCCCACAGCCACAACCAGCAATTGCTAGCAGCCAATCTGCTTCCTTCCTTTACACACAGACCTTCACAGCAATCCTGCCACATTCTTAGGTCCACTTTGGGGATTTCATCACAGCTACCATATCCATGTGGGAATTCAGCCACTCTGAAGACATCTCTCTGCACATGAGTGATGTTGTCAGAATTGTCACACAGAATTCGGGCAAGAGATGTTTGCTTGATTTGCGTCAACTGAGCAGGGCTAAATACGCCAGGGTTTTCATACCATAACCTGTCATTTGGGTGAAGGAAGGGAGAAAGAAAGAGAAAAAAAGAAAAATAGGTCAAATAAGCAAAAGTAAACCCCCAAATAACTAGACGTAACATATCGAAACAATTTCTCCAAGTCTCAAAATTTAACTCCATGAGAGGATTCTGATTTTTGTCAGACTTGTTTATAATTTCAGACAACTGCAGATAGTTAAAGGATCTTGGAAAAAAGTCACCCATCCTCTCCAGGGGCTCAGTTTTGTTAAATGAAATAGACAATTTCTCAGTTCTCTTCCAGATTCTAATATTCTATGAAATATCATCCACCGAACACAAAACAGCTGGTTTGGTTTTTTTTAAGGACAACAATTAAATCCAATAAACTAGCCTTTAAGAAGGTCATAGACAAACAAAAAAGGCTACATCTTTGGGGAGTAAACTAATAACTGAATTATTTAGATGATAATGAATTGGGAAAGTCTTGGTATGAGTTCATGCATTGAGTATTTTATACTATAAAATAGATTAAATCTAGAACTTTTAAAAATATCTGTATAATTCATCAAAGAAACTATAAATTTTTATAATGGTACATTCCTTGTAAAGTATGCCTAAAAGATTTCATTTAGAAAAACAATTATTCAACCACAGAAACATACAACATAGTTAATTTGACATTGTTTTCATTATGTATATTGCCGAGAAAGGATACAAAAAATTTAAAGTTATTATTTTTAGAAAATCTACTAAGAATGAAGAATACTTTTTATTCCTAGTTAGTCTCAATGTAGAAGACCTAACCCATCCTCTTCCTACCTCCCTCACATCCTGGGAATCATAATGATACTAATAAATAATAATACTCATTAAACTTCAGTCGGTGTTCCAATGAAATAACTGGCCAGAGCATGCAGATTACCTGTCCCCATCTCGTAGACGTTTAAACTGAGTACTTAGAAGGCACATCAAAGTTGGGCCCAGTCTGCTGCCAGGAACCAAGTCTTCCACCATGAGGGCAGGAAATAAATCTATATTCAATGGTGAACCATATAACCTATGACATAAAAAACTTTTTAATTTCCTTGACAAAAACATAAGTATTTTTATTTTTAAGATTTTCTTATTATGACTTCAGTATATCTTTATGACTTTATCATTATCACAAACATTCTAATACACAAAAATCAAAAAGAGGATTATATAACAAATTATCAACTATTCAGTACAGTCTGCTTTAAAAAATGTATGCCATTAAATTTAACAAGTTAATAAGAAAAGTGTCCTTTGTGACTTCTGAATACTTTGCTCTCTTCCTTGTATTTTTAATGTTTTATTTATGCTATTTTCCTTAGAAAAAACTAACTTTTGAAAAAACTCATGCAAATACAAAAAAAAAAACCTTTTCTATATGGCACTTCTACATATCATGCCCTCTTTCATAAGGTTAACAGGAAAATATATCGCAGAAGTTCAAAGTGAATAAGTCACATATTGGGGGAGAGGGGAAGGCAAGTAGAATTCTACAGTAATAAGGAAGGGATGGGGGTAATGGGTGTCACCTGAATATCACTGTGAATTCATGCAAAGTAAAGTGAGAAGATCCAGAGCAATCTATACTTAGGAACAATGCCAAAATGAATGGTTTTGAAATACTTAAGAACTAAGAATGATGATCAACCATGATTGCAGTGGATCAAAGATTTAGAATTCTGCTCACTTCCCAACAGAGTCGCGAAGAGTGAGACAAACAGATTTGGACATAGCCAATGTAGGGATGTGTCTTCCTTGACTATGCATATTTGTTGCAAGGGTTTTCTTTTTCTTTCCTTTTTCTGGGGATGGATGGATGAGGGTGGGGGGAAGATGAGGACTGTTAATTGAAAAAAAAATAATTTAAATAAAAGATGAATGAGGCTCCAAGCATATATATTCTTCCTAGGTAAATATTACAACTAAAGACTAAATTGTGGCAATAAACTAAAGAATGAATCTCAACTTTATAGTTAAAACAAACTAGTGGCATTTGTTTTGCTGATAGTGATCACTGATACATGCAAATATTGAAATTTTCCAATGAAAATTTCATTCTTTGGTGACCCAAAACAGTACTGGAGGAAGACTGCCTTTAAATTCTGAAGAAAAATTTTGTGAATGGAAAGGGGCCATATAAAAAGAATGAAATGATAAAATCAAAAGGTTTTGGAGAACACACTTAGCTTCTAACAGTTCAGGACTACTCACTAGCGTCAGTTTCCTTTTTTATGAAATGTAGACATTGGACTCAGTGATCATTGAAACTGAGGCAAATGGGTTAAATGACTTGTCCAGGGTCACACAACTAGCAAGTGTCTGAGGCTACATCTGAACTCAGGAAGATCCAGGTCTGGCACTCTATCCATCATGCCACTTAGCTACCCCCAGTGAATAGAATGGACAGAGCTCTGGACTTAGAAAGATCTAAGTTCAAACTTCGCTTCACTTATTAGTTCATATGACCCCAGAAAGTCTCATAATCTCCCTATGCTTTAGGTTCCTCATCTGGGATCCTTTCCCTATTTCAATGATACCATGATCTGTGGATTCAAACTGTATCAAGTGAGAAGTTTGCGAGACCATAAAGAATCCTATGAATGCTTAATCAGTACAACAAACCAGGCTATGGAGCATCATCCCACTTTAAAAAATGAAAGATAATTCATCCTGTTCTCTAAAGGTTCAGTCATGTTCCTGAAATCAAGTGACCTTGAGCTCCATTCCAGTTAAATGATTCTAACTAAGCAAGCTAGATCTACTCTCTTAGAATGAGTGTTTGCAGCACAAAACCTGTCGTTTCTGAGGCAGAGAATCAAAGGAAATTGTGTTCTATATGATAGGTTAAGATCATCAGACTTCTCCAAATAAAACAAACACCACCAAAAATGAGAGCAGCAACTTTACAGCCAGGACTAGAGATTTATTCTCTGAGGGACAATTGTCATTCTGAAAAAAATACACTAGAATTCTGTTACTATGATTCTGCTTGACTTACTAAGGAATGCTGCCTATGGTATTTTCAATTTTACAGAGCTACTCCTGAGTCGTGATGAATCTAAAGTAGATAATTAACAGCCAGGTTGCTTTTGGTATGAATTTTGGTAGCATGATATTTTTAAAAATACGCTAAAATTGATCAGTGTTGTAGCATCATGCCATCAAAAGAAAGTTGTGACGGGGAGGAGTGAAATAAGGAGCCCAGGACAGAGCAGATGTAGATTCGCAGCTCCACAAAGCGCCTATCAAAGAAGCTACACCATAACTAAGGGGAACATCTCGAGTATCCCAAGTAGGACTTGCAGCCACAAAGACCTGTCATTTACAGGTACTCTCTAAGCTTGATCCCATTTTCCCTTAGATTCTGTACAGACTTTTGGGAGACTGCATAGTCTTTCAGTGAAATGTCTTGAATCAACTGTTCTACCAGTACCACTTTAGTAAAAGCCCTCTTTCTAAAAGCTAACAAAAGGTCTTAAATAGAATGTTTAAATTATTAATACAATAATACTTTGATAGATCCAGGATCTTTTTGATATGTTAGATACATCTTCACATAACTCCTCATCATTCATCATTCTTCTATACACCTCTAATCAATCCTCCACAAGGGGTCCATTCAGTGTGTTGGGGGGCCTTCTTTTAGATCCCTTGACTATGTAGAAACCAATGAAGCAGGACTACCCTGTGTACACTATGGGTCTCTACAATGCCCCTTGGGTGACATGAAATGTTGATTCTTCAGAGACATTGGTTGTTATATAACTTTAGAGCCATACCATATCATGAATAAAAAGACTGAATTGTTACATATCACCCTTTCCCTAACTATAGTCTTGGAGACACAGAATAACTGGGGCCATCAGAAGACGAAAAGAATTAGGTAGTGATATTCTTCCATTTAGCTAAGGGATCTTTGTCTTACTATTTTTTTTTATTTTTTTCTCTAAATACTAAAATGTAAATACACAATAAGAAAAAGAAAAATATTATAAACTTAAATATTAAAACTTAAATACACAATAAGAAAAAAACATGCTATTCACACAGCAGAACGTAAGAGAAGATTCAAAATATATAGCATTAAATTTTCATTTTGAGAAAGCCTATGTAATAAATACTATGTGTTGAGAGCTATCCATTTTTTCTTTCTTTACTTGTAAGTTTTCTTTTGTTCTCTACCATGTACTTTTTATTTTCTTTTTCCCCCCTTGCTCTCACCTCCCTCCTCCCCACCCTTAGTTTTTCTGAATGATCTCTTTCTCTTGGCAACCCTGGCAGAATATTTCAGAATGCTTTATAAGATGCCTTATACAATAAGGCAACTTTGTGACATGTTTATGAACATAATATGACCTATCACTGCCCCACCCCACCCCCAAGTTTGTATACTATTCCAAAAGAAATGTCCAAATTTTCTTTGAAACTTACCCTCTAAGTTTCTCTCGAATGTCAGGATTTTTAATTTCATTTCTCAGATCTTCAAAAGTGGAGGCAGAGGAGAGATTACAGTACACTCTATAGTCATGATAGGGTGGAATACCATGATCTCGGCCCCGCTGGATATTGATCGCTGCTAGATCCAGGGCCACAGTATGAGCCATAGAGAACAGCCTCTCTGTCAATTCAGTATTCAGTAACTGAGATGGCACACGCATCTTTCCAGCAACACCAAACAATCCTCTTAGGAGGGGGTCAATGCCACCTTCATTGACAATCCGGAATGGTGAGAAGAAGGCCTTATGCAGAGGTAGGTGGCCCTGTGGGATGGGCTCAAAGTTCTCATCTAGTCGATACAGAAGTGGATTGATGAGTGTGTGACCAAACCTAAAAGCTGCCGTTGCAAAGGCATTGAAGATGCCAGAGTTAACACTGGGGTCATAACCTTTATATTCCCCAAGCATCTTCATGCCAACCTCACCAAAGATCTTAGGTAGCCAGTGGTTATATGTGATATGTTGTATCTCTGCACCAACAATTTTACGTGTCTCATAATATATAGTGTCACCATCCCAATGGGGATTGAGTTTTAGTAATTCAGTAGCAATTCGATTATGTTCTCGAAACCACAATGTGTGCATACTGGTCAGTCCAAGTTGCTCATTAGCACGGTGATCTCCAGCCAAGAAGCAAGGAATAGGACTTTCATTTTCATCTCTCATGCATTCTGTTGGTGGCCCAGTTGCAAAGGGAAGAAGAGGCTTCCCAGATCTCTGTACTATGCCTTGTCTGAGGAGGCCTCTATGGCTGGCCAAATCTCTGATTTCCTGGGCTTCATGATCTGAGCTCCCATAAACATTAGATGCATCTATATATGAAGTGAGCTGATTGATCTGCTCTCGGGGATAGACTGAGTTCATGAGCAGGGAGGTCATGCCACTGCCACATACTGGGCTAGAACGTACAAAGAACATACAAAGGGCACCATTTCTGACTCTAGGGTCATTGGGTGGAATCATAATTGAAAAACAAGGAGGATCATTGGTACAGACAGAACTGCAGTGCTGACCATCAGAGAACCGGGCTTGACTGAGAGCAACAACTGTGGAATCTAGATCATGGTCGAGAAACTGACCCCATTGCATTGTCATGTGGGTAAATTGCTCATCAGGGGTAATTGATTCAGTTCCTATCAAAGTAGTAGAAACCAAACGAGGCATGGGGAGCGGGTATCCATTATAAAGTCGATTTGGATTAATACCTCGTGGCAAATTAAACCCATTTTCATACACAGATTTCAAGAGTCGTTCAAAGGCAGTCAGAGATGCACCCCACATTGGATGCTGCAGGTTATTGCAAGTTCCATCATGGGTCCTATATTTCTGATGAAAGCACATATCTGAACAGTTGTTCACTCGTCTATGGGCAGTACAGCCAGAGAGGTTTGCAATCAGACTTAGGTACTGAGGAGAAACTAGGTCATTGTAATGGTAGCCTGAAATGAAGACCAAAATAAAAAAAAAGAACCCAAAAAGTGATTATTTGTACATAAGAAGCAAAGTAAATTGCAACCCCAAATTGTGGTAACACTTTTTTTACTCCTTTGGTTAAAATGTCAAATTAAACTGATAGCAGAGTAAAATATAAGCTCCTTGAGAACTGAGAAATTAACATTTTTGTCTTTTATCATCACTGCCTACCTTGCGCATTAAGAAAGTTTGTTAAACTGAATTGAATCACACAAACACAGGCATTGATGTATTAATAAAACCATCAGTTATTTCATGTGGAAAGAATCTAGAGCCTATAGAGATCAATTACATTTCTATGCAAATAGTAAGTACTTAGTAAGTACCCAATGTGAGTTAATCAATAGATCTAGGTACTAAAAAAATGAATAGAAAAGGAGATGATCTAGCTATAACCAAGCACTTTTAGGATGAAAGGAAAAAACACTGGAATTGTTGTCAGTATACTATGGTTCAAATTGTGACTCTGCTACTTATTAAATGTATGACCTTGAGCAAGGCCCTTCTCTTGTCTGGGCCCCTGGTGACCAACTCACTGTAGAATGAAGTGAGGGGTAAATAGAGAACTGTCAAAGGGGCAGCATGGATTAGTGGCAAGGGTGCTGGTCTTATAGATGAGAAGGCTTGGATTTAAATCCCACCTCCAACCCTTACTGGTTGTATGATTCTAGGCAAATAAGTTTACTTTTCTCAGTCATAGTTTCCCATAAAATAGCTCCAAACTTAAAAAAAATTGTTATGAGAACAAAATAAAAGATTAGATATGTAAAAATAATTTTGTCAGTCTTAAAGAGCTATGTCAATGTCCATTATCATCATCACCAACAAAAAAAAATCTATAAAAGGAAATAAATGTGAGTGAAGGGAACATATTTTTTTTAAACTGGCATCTCACTTGAGAAAAAATATTATAGTATATGCATCTAGTTCTCCTTAAAAAAAAAACTCAGAGCCAATTTTTCCTTTAAATACTTCTCAAATCTAAATTTCACAATACTTAAGTTGGCGAATGGCAATAATTTTTAGGAAGTCACAAAATTCTCAATCACAAAAAACAAAGTAGAACATGAAGTAATACTTTTTATCCAATTTTCTATGTAACTCATGCCAAGTCTTAGGAGCTTTCTTAACACTGTGTCACCATTTCCATACCTTGTAACCATAAGTCTTAGGCAACATACTATATATCAGATTCCTAGAAAAAAGGTTTCAAATACAGAGAAACTATACAATGAATCGGCACTTAGGTGCTCTGTGGATTTTTTTTCATGTCTTACTATAGAAGTTATGATGTTCCAGCCTAGTGTGTAACGATGGTATGTAGTATACATATATGTGCATACACACACATATGTAGACACAGTATATTTGAATAAATAAAATCAACTTGCATTCTGGGTTCAGAATTTTTAACAAATTAAACATGGATTAAACTGGTTTAACATATGATTTAACAAATTAAAAAGTGTGCACTTTCAGTAGCACACTTATCCAATATGTCAGAATAAAATAGGAATAGGAATTATTTGAGAATTAGGGGCTATTACAAATATTCAATGAGATTTTCACATTTAGGTTTCCCCTATTAAACTAGAAGTTCCATGAGAGCAGGGATAGGGCCATACCTAAACTTTATTATTTCAGAAACCCCTAAAAGTGGCACACATTTTTATATTCAATAGGTGCTTAATATATGTTTGTAGAATGGATGAATGAATGAATCCTCCAAGTAAATATCAATCAAAGGTGGTAAGCTTGACAATTACATTAAATTGTCCTCAAAACTACAAGACATTTAAAAGGACTATAAAACTGTTAATATCATTTGACAGAGTAATACTACTGCTAGGTCTATATCCCAAGGACATTAAAAAAAGAGAAAAGTACCTATTTGTACAAAAATATTTATAGGAGATCTTTTTGCGATGGTCCAAAATTGAAAATTGAAGGGATGCCTATCAACTGGGGAATGGCTAAACAAGGTATAGTATATGATTGGCTGCAATATTATTGTACTATATGAAATGACAAGCAAGATGATTATAGAAAAACCTAGAAAGAGTCATAAGTACCGATGCAAAGTGAAATGAGCAGAATAAGGAGAACACTGTACACAGTAACAGCAATATTATATGATGAAGAACTGTGAATGACTTTGCTATTCTCAGCAATACAATGATCCAGTCACCCAAAGGACTAATGATGAAGCATGATATCTGCCTCCATAAAAAGAAATGATATTGTCTGAATACAAACTGAAGCATTCTATTTTTTCTTCTTTCTTCCTTTTTTTTTTTTTTTTTTTTTTACAATTTGAGCCTTCTTGTACAAAATGACTAATATTATCAGATTGCTTGCTACCTTCAGGTACCTCCTACCCTGAAGGGAGGAGAAAAAAGGATAGAATTCTGAACTCAAAACTTTTTTTAAAAAATGTTTAAAAAATTGTTTTAACATGTAATGGGGGAGAACAAATATATAAAAAAAAACTACTGGGCATTTTAGAATTCACCATTATTTGTTTTAGCTTAAGAGTAGTTTGGAAAAAAATAGTATTTTATAACCACCTAATTCATTAGTTCTCTTATGTGGTCATATGATAAAAATAAGAGACAATACATGGACAGTCTAGAAGCTATTACATTGCCATCCTCAGCATATTAAAAGATCTCAAGCAAGATCATCAGTATTTTGAATCAATCTCCTATGAAAAAATTAGTGCAAAAACACTGATGAGAATTACATAGAATAAATCACTTCAAGGAAAGTCATCAGTATTTGGGGGGGGCGGTAGTTATGTTAATTTTGTTTTTACTAAAATAGGAAAGGTACAGTATAAATGGTTCTGCTGAAGTGATCCACAAGCCATAAAAAAGGACCATTAATTTAGTATGCTATTGAGTGGAGATTAAAGCACTGAAGTTCGGTGGATTCGGTAAGACTCTTCTATTCTAGCGCATCATTGAGAAAGCCTTTTTTGGGGATGGGATGAAGCAGAACAATGGGGTGGGGGTAGGTAGGAGGCTCTTTAGTCTCTCCCTCGAAGACTGTGACCATGAGGTGAGGTCATTCTGAAAAAGCCAATGGTTCAAAGTCATAACTTCCAACATTTCTCCACTCAGGGAAATGTACATGGAACCTGGGCCAAGAAGTAGAAGAGAATGTATGTTGCAAAGGAAAGTACAATGGTTTTTGTCGAACAATGATCAGGACTTAAATCTCAGCTCACTTCTTACTACCTATGTGACCTTGGACATGTAATAACAGCTTTCAGCCTTAGTTTCCTTACCTTAAAAATGAAGTTTAAGACCTCTGAGGTCTCTTGTGAGCTCTTGATCCATTGATGACCTTACAAGAATCCCCAAGACCACATATAAACCTGCGCAAACTCACAGGCAACAGGTATGGAGCAGTGCTAGGGAGAGATATTCTACTTCCTCACTGGGAAAGAACTCCTTTTAAATCCATACCTCTCCTTCCTGGGTACACATATTTTCAAGGGAGTCATCTATCAGGACTCCTCTAGTGAGAAAGGAATTGGCCACTTTATCAAGGAATCTTGACCAAAAAACCCACTGGAATGTTCCACAACACATTCCAAACTACAAATGTCAAAATACATACTAATGATTCAGTCTGGTACCTTTGGATGCATTTCTTAGAGAATAACTTACGAAGATCAGAATTGTAATCACATTAAAATAAAAGGATATGATGAGTTTAGAACAACCAATACTTTCCCACATATTGAAAATGGGTAATGAAAAAAGAAAATAAGTCAGATATCAATATTATAAATTACTTAAAATTAAATGCTGGGGTTTGGGGTTTTTTTTTTTTTTTTTACTTCAGATGCTAGGAGGGAATAGTGGACAGAATTAGCCTTGCAGCCAAGAAGACCTGGTATCAATCCATGTCTCTGAAACATAGTAAGTAACAATAACAAATCCTACACCAGTATTCTAACTTCTCGGTGCTGTTAAACTTTGAGTGGCAGAGATAGTACTGACCTTAATTGGTAGAGGAAGTTACTTCATCAAGGCATTTCCTATGTCAATAAAGTCACGAATCTAGTCACTATCAATATTTTGAACTATTAAAAAAACTAAAAAGGGGTTTTCTACTTGAGTTGCTAAGAGAAGTCAAATTAGTTTATAAGATATATGTGGATTTTTAAAAACTCTTAAATGACCTAGACACTAGAGGACTAAAATTATCCTTTCATTCATTTCTGCAACAGCTATAGGAAAGGAAAAAGGGAAGGGAAAGGGGTGAGAAGAAAAAGGGCGAGAGGAGAAAAGGAGGAGGAGGAAAGAAAGAGAGAGATTAAAATTTTTTATTCAGAAATTAGTTGCTAACGTTTTCCCTCTCCACCTCCTTCCCTCCTCCGGTGTTATTTCCTCAAGAAATTACTTGATACATATTTTGTATTTTTAATATTTGTGTTATTTCCTCTAAATAAAATGCAAGATCCTTAAGGGTAGGAGTTCTATTTTTTTTTTCTTTGCATCTCCAGCCCCTGGCGCACATTAGGTACTTAATAGTTTAAATTAATTACTAACTTGTTCCGTTCAGGTCGACCATTAAACCATGCTGTACATGCTCCTGTATAAGCTGCAAAGTCCTTTCAAAGATTTCCCCAGCTCTTGCTTGTTCCACAGTGTAAGGATCTCTCGGATATCGAAATAAAGCCAACAAGTCATTTGGGGAACGAGGGCGGCTAATAAGTTAAAAGGAAAAGAAAAAAGGGAGAAAACACAAATCATGTGACCATACTACTAGAAGAGAGTCAAAGAGAGAAGACAGGAATAAACCACCAATACACAGAAATGAAGTATGTTTTTTGCTATTTCTACAGCTGAATAGTCTATAGAAAAAGAAGGTACTATACCTTATTCACTCATCCAAAAGCAGAAAGCAAAATTTTAAAAAAAGAAAAAAATCTGCAATTAATACAAAAGAAAACACAACCTTGATTAAAATGCAACAGTTTAGAACCGCGTGTGATAAATATATTAATTGATTTTTTTATAATTTGCTTCATATTAGGTGAACATTTTATTTGTAATTTGTAAGTCATAAATTATTTGGAAGGTCAGCTTTTCCAATTAGACTGGTAAGCCATAAAAATTAGGCAGATGTCAATGCTGTTTGTTACTCAAAAACTAAAAGGCAGTTGAGTCCTTCAGCAGCAAACAGAAGACCGGTAAAACTTCTATAAAGAAGTGTATCAATTTTTTAAAAGTTGCCCTAGTCAAGGGAGTTGGGAATTCAGTTTTTTTTTAATCTCTACCATACCTGTCAAACAGATGTGTTCGTGTTGAATTGATGGCTCTATCCACTGTTGCTATTGCCTCTACAATTGAAGTGGCCACGAAAGGATCTCCATTTCGACTGACATCAGGAACTATGAAAGTACCAAGAGGTTGCCCATTACCAGAAAAAAAATACCTATACATATTACTCATAAAATTATGTCTAGACACTACATCACTACAACTTACAAAGAAGGACACTTTTTTTTGTCTCAGGCTCATTTATTTAAACCAAAGTTTGTTACTCATCACAAACTCTATTCAAAAGTATTTGCTCTGTATTGAGGAAATTGAAGCCTTTCGTTTTCCAGACAAGGTTCTGTAGGTAACAGGGGAAGAGGGGGATTAAGTTGTCTAAATAATGAACTGCTTGATTGCTTCATGACAGAGTAATGGGAAAAATGAACGACAGACCATACTGAATGGCACTAGTCACACAGCTTGACCTCAGATGGATTTTGCATTTACTCTTTAAGTTTTAGCATATCTAAGCAGGAGTATACATTTCCACCCCCACTATCCAAGAAGAACAAATATATGATATAATGGCAGCACCAGTGACACCATTTTGAATCTCTTCTTAGAATTGCTAAGATCAGTGAGTGATCTAGAAATCTGAGTGACCATGTGTTGGCTGAAGACAGACATTTTTTTAGATTTTAAGACTCTACAGAAAGTTTTCATTTCCTTCAGCCCCTGGGCCCAAAAAATTACACATAATTTAGGATATATAATGTGTTTATGTATATGTACATACACACACAAAATATATATATTTACACATACACACACACAGAGTGGTACAATGGGTAGAGCAGTAGACCTGGAGTCAGGAAGATAAGATGCAATCTGACCTCAGATATATACTAGCTGTGTGACCCTACCCATGTCACTTAACCTCTGTTTGCCTGTAAAATGAAGATGATAATAATATCTACCTCTTAGGGTTGTTGTGAGGAGCAAATGAGATAATTCCTATGAAGTACTAAACACAGTTCACATAAGTAATATATAAATATTAGTTATTATTATTATTTGGGCTGGATGAGCAATTATAAAATTATAAAAGATTGAGGTTCATGTCTTGACTCTCATACTTAGCTGTGTGACTATAAGCAAACTGATAGACTTCTCTGAGCTTAGCTTCCTCATCTGTAAAACTGGGGTGATAATAATGCTGACAATATTCTCCTTTCACAGAGTTATAAGGATGAACAAATGATGGAAATAACTGTGTGCAGAGTGCTTCACAGACCTTAAAGTACTGATTATTTTTCCTTCCTGAAATGGATTAATAGTTCAAAGGATTGAAGGAGGGGAAGGAAGAAATGTTGGTGAGGTAAAAACAAAAAGCATTTTAAAGTTAAAGTTTTAAAACATTATGTAAGTAGATCAGATATTATTATGCTTTCTACATCCTTCTTTAGAGATGCTGGATTCATCCACTGTACCACATCAGAGAGACAACTCTCCAAGTCTGTGCATCAGAATTTGAACTACTCTCATTTTCTCAAATTTAGGACAATGGAGTGATTTTTTTTTTTTATTTTCTCCTCTAGTTATAAGGTTATAGATTATAAGAGCTGAAAGAGATGTTAAAGACTATCTACCAACATTTCTTATCTTATAGATCAGGAAACTGAAACTCAAGGAGATAAAGTGATTTTCCCAAAATTGCTAATTTACAATAGGATCAGTTGAAGGAAATGGTTTTTAAAATAATTATTATAATTTAACAATGACAATTGTAACAGAAGCTAGCATTTATATAGTGTCTAGTATGTACCAAGTATGTGCTCAACATTTTACAAATGTCTCATTTGATTCTCACAACAACTTTAGTGGGGAGGTACTACCTCCAAAACTGAGGCAACTGAGGCAAATAGAGGTTAAGCAACCGGCCAAGGATGCACAGCTAAGTAAGTACCTGAATTCAAATTTGAACTTAGGTTTTCCTTTATTCCAGAACCAGCATTCTATCCAATGCACCACCTAGCTGCCACAAGGACAAGATTCAGGTTAAAATGACATCTCTTATGACACATGGGAAATAAATTAGATTTGTTTTATATTTTTCCCAAAGGAGAAAACCAAGAAAAATAGAAGCTTCAAAGAAGCAAATTTAGCCTTGATCAAAGTGGGAGAAAACCCACACTCTTAACAATTAGGGTTTTCCAATAAAATACAGAGGGCAGCTGGGTAGCAAAGTGGATATAGTACAGGGTCTACAGGCTAGAAGACTCATCTTCACGAGTTCAAATCTGGTCCCAGACAATTACTAGCTATGTGATGCTGGGAAAGTCACTTAACCTTGTTTGGCTTAGTTTCCTCATCTGTAAAATGAGTCAAACAAGGAAATGGCAAACCACTCCAGTGTCTTTGCCAAAGAAAACGCCAAATGGGGTCACAGAGAGTCAGAACATGACTGTAAACAAATGAACAATGAATAGCATAAAAAGCTATTTCTGGAAGTAATGAGTTATCCCCCATTGGACTATCTTTAAATAGAAACTGGATGAAGACTTGTTGGTTAATCTTTTGGGGGTTTGGGTTGGACTAAAACCTCCTTTAAACTCTAAAATTCTGTGATTCTAAGTTTCTGTAAGAAGCAGTCTGTGTTCTTTGATTCCAAATCCCATGCACTTTCCACTTAAAAAAAAGCTCTATATTGCTTCAATACCCATGGTTGCTTCAACAACATAGCAGTCTCCAGGTCTCATTAATTCTTTTATAGCTGTCACTTCCCCTCGAACCCTCATCATCACTGTCACAGCTCTGATCTAGGCATTAATACCTAACCCTGGCCCCTAGCTTACTGTAACAGATTCTTAACTTGCCTTTAGGTTATTTTTCCTTTAAGTCACCCTGTGTTCTGCCACAACTAACATCAAATTCATCGTATAACTCATCTTCTAATAAGGTTTCCATGACTCCATATTATTTACCAAAGTAAGTCTCAACTCTTTTCCTTAGTTTTCTTAGTGCTCCATCATCTGACCCCATCTTACTAAACTTTATATCCCAACATATCCCCAAAAGCACCTTTGACTTTAGTCAAAGAAATTTCCTCATTGTTCCTGGAACATACCAAGTGATTTTCTTCTCACTAGCTCATATGACTTCCCCTCTCCTGTCTTTCAATGTGTTTAAATACCACACATTCTGAAATTTTCCAGTTCAAGTCTTCTGTCTTCTACAAGGCTTCCTTAAGTATATTTTACCGCTCTTTGATTTGCCCCTTCTCACCAATTCTATACTTACAAACTGTATCATAAACTTTAGCTCTAAAAAATCTGCTGTTTGCTTCTGTGTCAGATGTAAATACAAGTCTTCTCTCCTCAAAAAGATACTAATCCCTATGAGAGAAGAAGAAATGCTTTACCAGTTTTCCATAGCCCCTAATGCAGTTGTGGTACACACAGCCGCTGACTAAAATCTTTTGTATAATTCAAGTTGATCCATATGTCCTTTCCTATGCAACCTCATAAATAGGCACCTTACACCTTATGTTAGCAATTAATAATGAGGATTTACTTCATTTTTCAATTGAAGCACTGTCTACTGTGGAAGGACATAGTTTTAATGGATCAGATCATGTGTGTGTGCGTGCGTGCATGCGTGTGTGTGTGTGTGTGTGTGTGTGTGTGTGAAAAGATATGAATCAAGGACATTTTCTGAACAGATTCCCCCATTTCTGAAACATCTCACCTATGCAGATCGATGAAAGAATAAATGTTATTCTTTTGAGAACAATTTCAAGAGTAATTTTACTGAGGGGATAGATTAATTGGTATGGGAAACAAGGGAGATGGATATTCCTTCCATCAATGAAAATCACAAACACCTGTATTTCATAATCTTAGAGAGTTACCTGGAGAATTTAGAGGCTGAGTCACTTGACTCAACTGCTGGTATGTGTCAGAAGCAGTAACTGAATCCCTATCAAGCCACCACATCACGTACAGAGGTAAGTTTTGTGAAGACAATTGATCAAGCTGATTTAAAGGTGGTCTGGAGTAGTGAAAAGAGCAGCAAGTTGGGAATTTGTCTACTGGTTCAGCTCTGTCCACTTTGGATTAGACCCTTAAAAACTCTCTCATGCCTTAGTTTCCATATCTACAAAATAAAGGATTTTGTCTACTTAACTTTCTTCTCTAAAATTCTACAATTCAAATATTTCCAAATGAACAATCTGGTTTTTAAGTTGCAGGGTCTTGGTGCTTGCTGAGTGAAATAGCTTGTACAAATTATAAGAAATAATTCCTATTGGCACAGCTAAGTCTTACCATTAACACTTAGGACCATACTAACTGAGGAATATCCAATTGTGTTCCGGGCAATACATTCATAGCGACCTTCATCAGCTGGTCCAACGTCATTTATGGTGAGAAATCCCTCTGAGCTAATATGAAATTTGCCACTTTCAGTAACCTGCACTCCATCCTAGAACAAAATAGAAAAACAAGACTTTTTTCTTTTTAACCAAAATGGGAAAAAAATACTCAGTCTTTCTTAAGTTTATTTTTCTCTTAAATGATTCTCCAAGCTGGAATCTCTTAAGGTGTGGCCTTAGCCCAGCATAAAATTGAGCTCCCGAAGGAATTTAATCTATTTCATTCAATACCAAACATTAGCAGTAAGTAATATTCCAACATTTATAAAAGAAACTATAACAATTCACTAGAAAAATTAAAAGTGAAAAAAATCCACACATATAAAAAGGATAGCACATGTACCTTAAGTATATTCTTATCTGTTATAATCTTAAATTAGTTTTCAAACTGAGAGCATGAAAGAAAACCCTCTAAAATGGGCATGGCTTTTTAAAGAAGACCTTAAGCACGAAATAAAATGTCTTTTCTTTCTTCCCATCTATCTATGTTGTAGGCCATCATTTATTTGAAATACAAAGCAAGAATTAAAAAACAAAAACAACCCCTCCCCCCTTCCACCTCTGAGCATGATTTACTCCTATCTAAGGATTTTTTGCTTTTCCACTGGGGGTTTTTACAAAAGAAAAGAAAAAGAAGTGGATGACTCTTTCCCTTTCTTACCATAAAAGAGGGAAAAATTCAGACCTAAGGGTAGTTAGAGTTATAGATATAGTGGTTATAGCAGGGGAGTGGGCCCTTTGCCTGAATCCAAACTTCACAGAACAAATCCTCTTCATGAAAAGGATTTGTTCTAAAAAACCTGGATTCCTGTAAAACAAGAAGACCTGAGTTCAAATTTTACTTCAAACTGTGTGACTGAGCAAATTACTTAACCCCTGTTTGCCTCAGTGTCCTCAACTGTAAAATGGTGATAAAAATAGCACCTTTCTCCCAGGACTGTTGAGAAAAGCAAATGAGATATTATTTGTAAAACACAGCACAGGGCCTGGCACAATGGTAGATGTTTGTTTCCTTCCTTTCTTTACTATCTAAAACTCTATCAACTAAAATTGTCCCTAAAGCAAATTGTTGAGTCCCTCGGTATATTTCAGAGGTTCTTTAAAAGTGGATCAGAAAAAGTACATTTCTATTTTCTCTATGCTCCAACTGAAATTTAGCATTTCCTTCAATTATGAATGTAGACAAATCTCCCCAACCAGGAGTCTATAATATCTACAAGAATGCCAGAGAAATTCATCACAAATTAAAAAAAAAAAATTAAGAACCTCTACTCTGAAGAAACACAGAGGGGTTTTCACTTGCTCCTGACCAAATATAGTCTTAGGAATAAGGAACTCCCTAATTCTATAAATTTATGTAGGTATAGAAAGTTCTCATTGTATGTATAGAAGGTTCTTGTCCAAACCAAACACCTGGGCTTTTGCAATCCTCATCCTTCAAAGAAGTATCACATATTCTCAATATATTAATACATAAAGGCTGTCGGGAGTCAGGACACATAGTTCTAGCTCTGTCTCTAGCTTGGACAAGACATTTACATTCTCTAGGATTCAGTTTCCTTATCTATAAAACAAAAGGGCTGAGAAAACTAGATGGAGAGGTACAATTTTTTTAACAAATATAGAAAGGAAAAGAAAAAAATGCCTATTGTTTGATTACTTTTTCATTCTTTCATTCATGTGAGGAGGGTAGCTTGTTACACTGTTTTTGAATGTTTGTTGATTGCTTTTGCTGACAATTATCATTTACCTTAAAATATATGAATGTAAGTTTCTTGAAAGTAAGGATGGTTTTCTATATGTCTCTGTATACCAAGTTCTAAGCACAGTGTCTTGCACGTAGTAGATGTTTAATAAATGTTTCTTGAACTGAACTGAGGGGAAAATAGTTAATGAAAGGACTGGATCTGAGCCCTACAAGTTCTAAATGCTATTATTCCATTTATTATTTTTCCTTCTTTTCAAATTCAATTCAATTTGAAAAAATGTTTATTAAGATGCCAGATTCAAAATGATATCTTATACCAAGCAGAACAAGGAAGACATGGATGAGCACATTGCATTTTATTCCTGGAGGGAAAATACAAAAAATTCAGAATCGTGATTAACAGATGAACATGACACATATATGTAAAAGCAAAGTAAGTAACTAATTGGCCCCACTAATAACCCATTTGAAGTGTTGTATTAATGTGTTTGTCATATATGTGTGTGTACATACATGTATACATATGGACATACATGGTATTATACACACAATCGTGTGTGCATATATGTATAAATACATACACAATATGTCTAACCATGAATATACACATAAATATACATGTATGTGGCGTGTTATACAAATGCAATATTACTGCATTGAATGTACTGTCATACATGCATCTGCCATGAAATCTCCTTGGCATCACAAGTGGGATTTTGTTTGTGGACAAAAGAGACAGAGTCAAACAATAATACAAACTACAGTAGCAGTTCCTCTTAACTGATTTGCCTATTTTCATTTGGATGTGGCTGAAAGATTGTTATTCATTTCTTGGGCATTTTGTAAAAAAAAAATTTAGATATAAATTTTGAGAATTTCTTCTAGTGGGGACAGCCCCAAATCTGCCCTTTGTGAGCCTTCTCTGCTGCTTTCTGCTGAGATATGGGACAGTGAATTGCTCCACACTTAATCAACTTCACCAGATAATGGTAAAGTCTAAACTACATTTCTGTGCTCTTAAGAAATACCGTCACAGAGATTACCTTATTCCATGTTATTACTGGCACAGGCTCTCCTTGAGAACTGCAAGGAATCTGCACATTGGTTCCAACCTCCACTGTCATATCCCTTGGGACACTGGCAAACACCGGAGTGACTAGAAGAAAAGTGACATGTGACTATTTAATGGGCATTACAAATCGAAAGTGAAAACATGATAACCCATCCCCCTAACCAAATGAATCATTCAATTTCAATCAATACATATTTTTAAGTACTTATATACAAAGCATCAAGCACAGTAGGAATGGTGGAGAAAATGAATAATTGGTGGCATCCCAGAAGAGGTAGCACTGGACTGAGACTTGAAAGGAAAAGCAGGATTCAGTAGAGCTAAACACAAACGAGTATGTTTCAGGGCAAATGCAGGGAGATAGAATGCTGAGTTCAAGAAATCCAGTTTAGTAAGTAATCCAGTAAGTAAATCCAGTTAGTAATCCAGTTCAACTAGAACATATTGTGTATAAAGGGGAACAAGGGAAAAATAAGACTGAAAAAGTTGGAGACAGATTGCAGGGGACTTCAGTTCCCAGTGGACAGCCACAGCAGCTCACTCTGTTCTCCCATGAAGTACCCTCCTGCGCTACCCTACCTCAGGTTCTGCACCATCCCCCACCCTACTGCACCATGACAGCTTAGAACTCTCCCACCTTCCTGAATTAGTGCATTCCTACTCATCTAGGGGTACGGTACCGGTAAAGACTATTAAACAAAGTTTTAGAGAGGACACTAGAAGAAAACAATTGGATGCAAAGCTGAGTATTTACATGAGTGAGGCTTAGGCAGAAGGTTGACCACCTAGTCATGAATGGTTTTAGTCACAACAACTCAACAAAACATCTGCTAACCCATGGTAGAGATGCAATCCATTGTGGAAAATGATACCTACGCAATTACCTGAAATCAATGAGTCCTTGAAATATAAGCTGATAAGAGCAGTTGAAAAGCAAGAGTCAAGAGGTGGAAAAGTAGAAACAAATGATCAAAGAATAAAGAAATAAAATGAAGTAGATTTTGTTAAAATGCTGCACCAAAGTAGAGCTATTTTATGGATGAAGTTTTAGGGACTATTGAGTAAGTACCACAGGAGAGTACATAAAGGCTTGTTAACTGAAAAATAAATTTTAAAATAAATAAGGAGCTCATTTATCAAAGAAAGTCATTTCCCCACACTTCATAAATAATCCCTTACTACTCAGTCATTAGACAAGAATAAGTCAGTCTCCTGAGTATGTATTATGCTTACTTTAACAAAACTAAAAGAAAACATGATCCTACATATGCTTACAAACTTGTTTGAAACTAAAAGCCAAAGAATTAAGGAGTAATAGTATGATTTAATGGCAAATTTTATAAATCCAAATTTTAATGGTGAATTATGTAATTCTTAGTAAGGAGCAATGAAATGAAAGTCAGTAAAGATGAATAAATATATTTGTCCTAAAATAAATGTTCACAATTCCCCCTCCACGCCCCAAACAATAGACTTTACCTCTAGGTTGCACTGTCAAATGCACAGCCACCATCTGAGATCCTATGATATTAACAGCTTGGCATTCATACTGTCCCTGGTCATGAAGGGCAACTCCTGAAATCCTCAAAGTTCCCGATGAAAGAACTAGATGTCTTCTATCTACTGAGAGTTGACTCCCTGAAATATAACAAGAGTAAGGTGTTTCCTTGGCACTGTAAAGCATTATGGTGGAATAGAGAACTAGCCAAGAAAAGAGGAAACCCTGGGCTTAAAGCCTCCATCTGCCACATACTGGGAGGAGAGGGCTGGAGGCAGCTCATACCCGCTCTAGAGAGATATCCGTTAAATTTCTAGTGTGAGCCTTAGAAAATGGGAAACACTCCAAATCATGGCTTAGCTTATTATTTATTGACTAAACTTAAGAAAGTAATGGAGATAATGTAAATAACGCAGATTAAACCTAAAAGCAGGTCATATTTCAAAGGTCTGATTGTTAAACATTTACCAGCATACCCCAATATATTGGCTATGTAATTTTTAATAAGTTGTTTAATATTTTGATGCCCTGGACACCCGAAGGTGTCTTAGTTCCTAAGACTGTGATTTGAAGAGCAAGTGATGATCTATTTTGATAGAAGGAATTCTTCAGTAGAAAATACCAAAACCAGTGAAATCCTAGATCTGCTTTTGTTTTTGTTTTCTACAGAACATACAATGATATAATAAGTGATCTGAAATACATAGGAAATCATGAATTTGGCAACCTTGGACAGCGCTTTTTTAATTATCAGTTTGAGAAAACAAGCACTTAAAAAAGGTTATTCGATAACATGTCAGCATAGAGAGTACAGACCTTTTATTCCAAAAGCCCTAAATTCACTTATCATCATTTCCCAATCCCTGAATATTAACCTTGGTCGGCATGAACCCATATGAAATTTCCTTCAGTGAAGACATCAAATAAAGTCAATAGCTCATTAAATTTGATACAATTCTTCCTGTTTACATCAGGATGGAATGTGAGAGATCCTGAAAAGAGCTATGCACCCATGTGCATATGTAAAAGAGATTAGATATGGACATCCCACAAAGAGACTGAAATTCAAAAGAGGAAGGCACCTTGGGCCCAGCATTCATCTACCTACAAATATTTTATGGGCAATCAAAATTAATAAAATTATCAAATAAACAAGCTAACAAAATATGGAAGAAACAAGCATACGTAAGCACAGTACAAATATAGAAATATGTAATGTCAGTATCAATATAAAATCAGTGCAAGAAAGCTTAAACAAATAGATTAAAAACTTTTTTCTCTTTATATACAACTCCCCAATTCTGCCCAATCCCCACCATGACTTTCCCAAAATACCTCTTGTTTGTCTTCTGATGTCATTTGGCAACTTAATTTAACTTAACCCAGATGGCCCTAGTTAAGTGGGGAGAGAGATCACTATAAATTCAGAATTGGACAATCCAGCATTCCCTTAATGAAGCCAGGTTTTCTCAGCATCTGCGATAATGATATACAGTACACACACCTAGCAATGGAAGCACTGCATATGTGGGACTTTCACTGAGAATAAGCCATGTCCCAGGGTCATAGGAAGTCCTAGCTCATCTGGATTTAGCCCAGTAAGTCCTTAGATTGACAGCAAAAAAAATTGGGCAGTTTACCCTAGAAACCTAATATGAATGACAGGAAACTGAACTTTCCATAGTTTTATCAGTGCTCTTCGGTGGGAGAAAAGAAGAAAGAAAAGTACAATATTCGCAATCTCACCTCCTTTAGTCCAGGCAATAACTGGTTGTGGATAGCCCTGGGCCTCACAGTGGAAATCAACTGTGTGGCCCTCAATAACCACCCTGTCTTGAGGGGTAACGGTGAAATGAGGCACAGCTGTAGGAAGAAAACAAATTATTGGAAAAATTAAGTCAAAGGGGAAAAGAATAATTTCAAAGTATTGTAGCATAGATATAAATGACTACAACATAAAAACAGTGTATCAGGAACACTTCCTTCTATATTCTGTACTTTATTTTCAAAATATGAATTGTTTGATGATTTCCTTGGGTCTATTTAGATAGACTACTATCCTTGGGAGGGTGAGCATGGGGGATAGTATGGTATGGTGGAAAGTGCTGGATTCTTGTGTCAGAACACCTGGGACCAAATCTTGACTCTATCTCACCTTTTCTCAAAGAGTTTGATTTTTTTTAACACCAAATAAATTGTCAGACACATAGCTGACATTTAAAAATTTCTTATTCAAACAAATTGTATCACTTAGTCAATGCAAACTTTTTTGTGTGGCAATCAAGGCTGTCCCCAGTCTATTGGGGCTACCTTACCTTTCTAATTTTATCTCTTATAATTAATTCCCCTTCTGGTCAAAATAAATTATTCTATACCTTACCCTTCCTACTAATAAAGTAGAATCCATCATCTCTAGAGGCAGCCCAGTTCTAGTTCTCTGTAGCTCTAATTACTAGGAAGTGTTATTCTTATTGATGTCTCACTTCTTTATAAATACTGGAAATTAAACTTTTGTCCAATATATTTATTTCAACTGCATTTTACTCCAATCAGTTTCTATAGTGTTGATTTTTACATATGTTTCTTCCTTAATGATGAGAATAAAGCATAGAATATTGGTTATTCATGTTGTTTCTTTCACCTCCCAGGAAGATGAAATCATCATTAAAGCAATTCAAGAAGTTACTCTCTGTTCAGTCTTTATCAAAGAAAGATCCAATAGATGAAAATTGCCATCAGTACTATATCATGCATCTGTGTCAAGTTTATCATCTGCTTCTCAAGCTTCTCATCCATCCATTTCCTCTTTTCGACTATGCTGAATATAATAAATTCCCACCATAGTATCACTTGTGCTTCTTTGTCTACTGATTCATATATTCATTACTTCCTAGCACTATATAGTCTTCATATACAAATTGATTCTGTCACTTCTTTTATCTGAGTTGTATACCCTATCACTGGCATATTCTAATTAAGACTCTTGTCCCATCAAGTCTCAAATTGAAATCCCTGCTTTGAAGCCTTTAATTTATTTTGCTTCCTAGTTGATTTCAACCTACATTTAGAGAGCACCTACTCTGTGCAATGCACTATGCTAGGAGGTTAAGACATAAAGACGAAAACAAAAATTGTCCCTTGCCTTCAAAGAGATGACATCCTACTGGATACAAATTATGTTCATAAAGTTGAATGATGCACAAGATAATTTCAAGAATCAAAGAGCAATAACACCTGGGAGAAGAGAGAGAGACTAGGAAAGGTCTCATGTAGGAGGTAGCACTGGAGCCATACTTTGAAGGTAGCTAGGGCTGAAGAAAGAATATGTCAAAATATGAGAGACTATATCTTGCAAAATACAAGAAGGTGGACAATTGAATGCAATTCACAAAGATCAGCTAACAAGCTAGTTTAAACTGGGACAGTAGAAGAAGGGGGAAAATATGAAACAGAGACTAGAATGGTAGTTTAAAGCCTGATTATGGAGAGAATTCAATGCAACATTGAAGATTTGTATTACCCAGGAGTAATAGGAATAGCCTGAAAATTTTCAAGTGGAGAGTGTGATATAATTAGAGATGTACTTTAAGAATACCAGATTGGTGATTTGTGGGGGAGGGATTGTAGTGGAAAAGAAGAAAGCAAGGAAAACAATTCAAAGGCTGTTGCAATAGTCAAAGCTAGAGGCGTGAATAAAGAGAAGATAACTGTGAATGTTAAAGAAGAAGAATTGACAAGATGAGGCCAATGATGGGATAAGCAGGTAAAGTAGGGGAGTACCAGGAGATGGAAGAGTCAAAGATAATTGCAACGTTTCAAATATGAGTTACTGGAAGGATAGTGACATCATTGATAGAAATGGGAAAGCTTAGAGGAAGGACAGCTTTATTGGGAAATCTGAGTTCTATTTTGGATATGTTGACTATTACCTTATTTTATTATATGTTGAATATTCCCTCCACATATCTGTGCATTTACTCTAAGAAAATGAGAATTGTTGTTTCTCTGATTCTGGATGCTATGGAGTATTTTTGTTTCTTCTATCTGTACCTTATTGATACTTGTGATACTGAACAATGTCAACATGTGAGCAATTTCTTCCCTAATGTATAGCAGGATAAGTTTTGTTGTGTATTTTTTAAAGTGATAATAGGGTATCAAAACAGATTAGATTATAGAAATGCCCAAGGTCATTCTCTTTTCATGATTAGCACTGATTAAGCCTTTATTAGAATACTATAATCATTCTGGAAACACAAAAATTGATGAGAGTTGAAGAGGATACAGAAGAAACAACTGAATAAAGGCTGGGGAAAAGATAATAAAGACAAAAGGAAACACTTTAAAAAACAAAGAACAAAAAATTAGTTTGCAAGTTAATAAATGAGAAGGGATACTGCATCAGTGATGGCAATAGCTGTTCTTACGAATGAACGAAACAAAGAACGGGCTTAAATTACAGAATAGGGAATTTGGATTGTACATCCAAGAACTTGATTACAGAGGGGAACAGAATAGTACAAATGCAGCCTTTATTAAATACCTGCTATACATAAGATACTATGCTTAGCACTAGGTGAGAAAGAGAGGAGAAAGTAGCTGTGTTCTCAAAGAGCTTCCAATATAGTAGGTGATGGGAAACCAACACAGATAGGGTTAATCCATAATATTATCTAAGTGCTATAAGACATTATACAATTTCCTCCTCTGAGGATAGTTAAGAGAAATATTAGAGTTTAAGAATACTTCAAAGGATAAAGATGCATCCATCGACATAGTATATTTTTAAAAATCTATAACCCAAAGAAACCAGAGCTTGTAGAATGAAAATTTTCATTTCAAATTAAAACGATAATAACTGCTTGTAATTTTTGTATTTAAGATACACTTGAATAGATAGGGTTAAATTTCTAATTGGTATGCTAGTAGCCCTTCTAGTGTTAAAAACTTGAAATGGAGGATATTTTTATCCAATAGTGTTTATGGCAGCTAGGTGGCACAATGGATAGAGTACTAAGTCTGAAGTCAGGAAGAGTCATCTTTATGAGTTCAAATCTAGCCTCAGACACTGAGTAGCTGTGTGTCTCTGAGTCACTTAAAACCTATTTGCTTCAGTTTTTTCATCTGTAAAATGAGATGGCGAAGAAAATGACAAACCACTCCAGTATCTTTGCCAAGAAAACCCCCAAATCGGTCAACAAGAGTGAGACACAACTGAAACAACTGAATGACAGCAATCATAACTAGAACAAGATCTAGTTCTTACTACTCCTTTCTGTGATACAATGAAGGTCACATTAGCTCTGTAGTTGAAGAACTTGGATTCAAATGTTGCCTCAGATGCTTACTATCTGTATGCCCTTGGGAAAATTATTGAACCTTCCTGGGCATGAGTTATCACATCTGGAAATTGGAGAGTAGAACCAGATAATCCCTGAGGTCCCTTCTGGTTTGAGAGCTATATGTTTCTGAAATTCATACATTGACCAGAATTACCAAATTACCAGTATCATGCAATCCTCTTTAAGGATTATTAACTGCAGCTGTGCTTATGTGGCTATACCAGGCATACTAAAGAACTATTCTAATTATTCAACTGAACTAATGAATCATACAGTGTCCAGAAGCAGGGAACACTGATTGTACTAAAAGATTGTTCTAACTGAAGCCTTTTAGTGAAATCAATCAGTCAATAAACATTTATTAAGTGCTTACTATGTTCAAGGCACTGTGCTAAACTCTGGGGATACAAAAAGAGGCAAAAAGCAGTCCCTGTCCTCAAGAAGCTTACAATCAAATGTCCCCAATAAAACCTCATCTTTTACAGAAAACCTTTCCCAACCCTCTTGATCCTATGCCTTCCCTCAGTTAGCTATTTCTTCCTTATCTTATATATAACTTGCCTTTATATACTGGGCCTGCAGTCAAGAAGTCCTGAGTTCAAATGTGGTCTCAGACAATTACTAGCTAGGCAAGGCACCTCGCCTTTGTTTGCCTCAGTTTCCTCAACTGTAAAATAGAGGCAATAATAATCTCTACCTCATTGTGGTGAGGGATCAGATGAGATTTTAATGTGTTTAGAACAGTATCTACTACAGAAATGCTGATTTCTTTTCCCTACTTCCAACAATGATGTGTCAGGTACATTATAAGAAGTTTCACATAAGAGTTGAACTAGGTGAACTTCCAGGATGGCAGAGATATATTTATTTAGCCACAACCTTTGGGTTAGAGAAGCCATGGAAGGCCTATTTATTGCCATAAAACACTTCAAAAGAGACAAAATTAAGCATTTTGTTAATATTATATTTTTTAAAAAAATTAACATACATGAATATGCAAAGCAAAGTTTAGAAAGGATACAGAGTAATTGAAGAAGGACTGGAATGAATATTGAGAAACCTGGGTTTGATACAACCCTGGACCTGTCAGTGTGACCTAAAAGCCACTTAACATTGGGGGAGGGGGACTCAGTTTTCTTACCTAAATATAAAGAGGGCAGAGAATGGATTATATCAGATAGCCATTAAAATCTATTCCAGATATAAAATTCCATTATTTGCAAACACATGTTTATTCTTTCATTTTTTATGACACTTACCTTGCACAATGATGTGAGCTGTTGCATGGATGCTATCTATACTGTTGGTTGCAAAACATACATATTCCCCACTATCTTCCTGTATTACTTTTTCTATGTAAAGACCACCAGAAGGAGTAATGTTGACACGCGGATCAGTTGGCAAGGGTGTCCTGTCGCCTTTTGTCCAGGTAATTCGAGGTTGTGGGTGGCCAGTGGCACTACATTCCAAAGTGACACTTTCTCCAACCAACACCTCTGTGTTCTGTGGCTGGATGACAAAACTGGGTCTGGCTATTCCAAGAATAAGAAAGAAAGATGGAAAGAAAAAAAAAATTAAAGCCTTGAAACCATGTCCACCAACATAATACTCTGCTTTGTCTAAATATCCGAATAAAAAGAAATATTCACTTTGGTGCCAATTCCATCTATCTTCGCAATGTATAATACTCAAAGGGTGTCAAACACAAAGCAAAAATATTTTTGAAGCAAAAAATTTTTTCAAAAGTGTCACCTTAGCTTTGTGGAAAACAATTCATTAACTAAGATCAGATGTAGTTTATAAGGTCTGAGCTATAACTATGGATACTCTCTTATAGGATCGATCTTTCAAGGTTTCAAACGTTTTGCTATTCTTCTATTTTCTTTGTGATAACAGGGAGAAACCTAATTGGGTTTTCAGAAAGAAAAACAAATTTAACAATCCATTTTAAACTATTCCATTTTTTTGCAAATTCTTTCCCAGTTTAGATAAACATACAACTTTAAAGGAGTCTAATTCCACATCAGACACTCACTAGTTGTATGATCCTGGGCAAGTCACTTAACTTTGCCTTTATCCACTGGAGAAGGAGTAACAAACCACTCCAGTATCTTTGCTAAACAAAACAAAACACAGAAAAAAACAAAACCAAAACCAAAAACCTACACACACACAAAAATTACCCGTACTGGCTCATGAAGAATCAGACACAACTGAAAAAACTGAAAAACACAACCAGGATTTTCACACTATCTTGTGTTGTATTTTTTTCTACTTTACATTATTCTATACCAATTTATCAGGTTTAATATCTCTGTAGTATCCCACCATGTGGAATCATATTCCATAGTTCCCTAGTCTTTGGCATTTGGTGTGGCAGTGTCATAATGGATTGGAATTGAGTCTGCAAGACCTGAGTTCGAATCCAGTCTCAGACACTTACTAGACTTGTGGCACTGGGCAAGTCATTTAACTTGACTCAGTCTCATTATCCTCTACTCTGCTAAATGGGAATAACAATAGCCCAACTTCACTGGGTTGTTGTGCAGATTAAATTACATATATATGTATGCATGCATGTATGTATGTATATATGTATATAAATACACACACTGCTGGTTGCAAAACATACATATACCCCATTATCTTCTTGTATTACTTTGTGTGTATGTACACACACACACACACACACATATCTTTAAAGAACATATTAAAGCACTACGTAAATGTCAGATATTATTAGTGTTGCGATTCAGATGGTTTCCAATTTTGAATTGTTATAAATAGTAATGCTAAAGAATTTCTTTATATACATATGTGTGTATATATATATATATAAAACTTTCTTTTATAATATGTTACTTATGTTTAATCCCCCAAATGGTTAAAAGTGTAGAACTAGTGTAACTCTTACTATTCTTCCTATACGATCTATGCCAAGCACATGGTAGTTGCCCCTAAACAATCCAAATAGTTACTTTTAAGATTATTTAAGTCACCTTCCCATAAAATAACTAATTAATTTATGAATTTCTGTGCTAAAGAAAGCATATTAGCGGGAATGAGTTGAATATATGAAGAGTTTTACTGAGCAGCATAATATTCAAATGGCTCAACTTTCAAATGAAACACCATAGATTGTTACATTGCCAATTAGACTCTTGATAGGTTAAGATGAGAACAGTAACTTACCATCAAGAAAGCATGCTATGTACCTTGATCTAGTTCGCTTCCCTTCCCCAGAGACCTAAGGATCCATCCAGTAACTTAGATCACTCTGTGATTGGTGGCAGTCCTCCATATTTATTCTTGTGACCAAGGTCCAACATTTCATAGCTGACTGCTCTAGGTGGAATTGAACCATGTAATACAACAGTTCAAACTAACCTACAAGTTTTAAATTTCCCAACTTGGCCTAGTCAGCATTATTCTGCTAATAAAGCAAGCTACCTAATATGGAATAATAATCCTGGAAAATGGAAAGAATGAGACCCTGGTTAAAAAATAAAATTCATAACTGATATCAGCTTACCTGGAGAACCAAAATATCTGAGGGTGACTTCCTGAGTTTTCACTTCTCCTGCTACATTTTTTGCCATACACTGGTAAATTCCTTGGTCTGTCTCCTGAGTGTTCTGAATCATCAGAGTTCCATCATCTAACAAGTTTAAACGGGAATCTGTTTTCATACTCAGCTCGTTACTGTAAAGATAGAAATCTAGTGGTCTAAACATGTTTTTAAGCACACAAGCAGAGGAGATGCCTCTAAAGACAAAGAAAAACACTCAGGAATACACTGGGAAAGAGGATTCTGAACTGCACAAATCCCAAGATGTAACCACATCTTGATGCCCTCACCAGCTCTCAGGGAAGGCTACCCGTTCTTGGGTAGTCTTTTGTAATATGCCGTCCCTAAGAAGGAGCTCTATGCTTACCTCTGCAGTTTTTTTGGTTAGAATATAAGCTCCTTGCAGGCAAAGGCTGTTTCATTTTTGTCTTGGCACAATACCTTGTAGTAGTAGATGCATAATAAATATTTGATGAATCGAATTGAAATATAGGCTTAAATACTTTAAAGTGGACAGAGACCTAGAAACAATACTAAATATAACCAAGAGATCAAAGACTTTAAAGAGGCACAGCCTTTTCTGGGGTATGACTGACTCAAAGTTTAAAGCAAAAATACATTTACAAAAAGAATGAAAAATAATCATTTTGAAACAAAAAGGTTACCTATGCTTAACTCCTCCCCACTATCACACTTTTATGATAGACAACAAATTGATACTATCCCCAAACTAACCTAAATACCTCTTCTGCCCCAGGGCGCTTAACAGATTTATCTTTCACATGACTTTAAAGATTACTTTAGACAATTGTATTCTCTCAATTGAATCCTGCCACATACAACTGTCTTTACGCATTCCAGCTTCACTTGGTCATGCAGCCAAGTTAATCAGCCAGGGGTAGAGGGGCTATCACATATAACCACACAACCTTGCCTACCTCACAGTTTATCTTCCTTTCTCAGGTGAATTTGCTTTAGATTCTCATTGGTTTTAGTATACAGAGACAAAAATAATGAGGAATTTTAACAAGATCTGCATCAAGAGGTAAAAGTTTGAACACTTCAAAAAACATCAACATAACCATACAGATAGAAATGAGAAAAAAACCCACTATCTTTGCTAGATCATCAAGATAGACCTTTTTTTAAAAACACAGACAAAAAGTAATACTTTTTGGCTTATAAAACGCATGTAGTCTTCAATGTCTAAAGCATTCCATTCTTTAAGAGAAGGATAAATACAGGAATATTTTGCTGGAATTGAAAATTAGATGAATCTTTTTTTTAAGTGTTAACTTTACATTAGAAAATTATGACAAAAAGTCTCAGCAGGGGAAAAAAATCCTCCAATATATTTAACATAAAATTTCTCAAATTAAGTAGAAGTTAAAGGACCATCTTTCATACCTATTTTCTCTGGTTATCCTATTCCTGCCTCCAAACTTTCTCTAAAAGCTAGTTACTATGAATAAACCGTCTTCTCTCCATCAATCTGCCAAAGCATTTTCTATCTTTTAATCAGGAACTCTTGAAATTTCCTAACCTCTAGGAAACTTTATTGACTGACTGGAAAAATGGCAACTGTACCAGATTCCATATATAGGAATCATACTATCCCTTCACTCTCCATTAATAATATGCATTTATCCAACTTCTGATATAATCACTTAATATAGTTTATGTAATTATTTCACTGTTTTATTTAGTTTTCTTTGTATCTTCTATATGACCATATATACAAGTGTTATTTGAAATTAGAAGTCCCTTGAAGAATTATTCCTATTTAAATACATCTCCCTATGTAGTTAAAAGCAACAAAAAAATTACAGCAGCAGGCTTTGTGTGAAGATGTCAGTATGGGTGTGGGGAGACTCAAAAACAGGAATTCAAAAGATGGTGTTTCCCAATTTAGGATTAAAGGAAATCTTTTCCAGATTCATGTTTAGAGCTCAACTACATTTAGTTCAGGGAAAGATGAATGCAAAAACCACTACAGTCCCAACTGGTTACTCAAATTTCTCCCTAGAGGATAATCTGAAACCTGAAACAATAAATGTTCAAAGAAATCACCCCTCATCCAACTAAGCTTAGGAGGTAATTGTCACAGTTTACTACTGTCTGGAGCCATTGCCACCAAGTCATTTAGACTCAAAGATCATAAAGGGTGAACAGAAGCCCAAAAAAAGAAGAAAAAGAGGAATTGAGGGGAGGGCGGGAGGGAGAAGGAATTTAATCTGGAAAATAGTAAAAGGAATAACTAGCCCTTCTTGTCATTTGACTTTGACAGCATTATATATCTAAAGACAATCAGTTACTCCAAGTTTACTGTGTACCACGCACTGTGCTAAATATTGTGCATACAGTGAAAAACAAAAAGGTGGCGCCCACAAGGTGCTTACATTGTAATGAAGCAGAGTATGTTCCATTGTTTGAAAAAAAAAAGTACTCAGGAGAAAATGTCTGTACTCTAACTTAGATCAAAGTATAGCTATTAATCCAACTGAAGATCTTTTAAAGCTTCCATGAATCTCTGCTTATAGTCTCAAAGCCCAGGACAAAAGCAGGAAAGAAAGGAATGAGATGGGGAAAACACAACTCCTGTTTTCATTTCGGTAGATGGTGATTATTTCACATGAAAAAATATTAATTATCTATTGTACTAAAGTTGAGTAATTTTTCTTCTTCCAACTTACTTGTTTCGAAGCCATATTATTTCTGGTTTGGGATTGCCTTCAGCCCTGCAAGTGAAATAGACCGTATTCCCAGAGGTCACATCCGCATCCTGAGGCTCTGATGTAATCCTTGGCCTTTCTGTATCAAGAAATGAAAAGGAAATACTACTCGTTTTAAAATTGTCAACTAAAATAAAGTGAGGATATTTTACTTTCATAATTTTTTAAAATAATGTAACAAATGTACCATAGTAAATATTTTAAGCAACTCTACAAATGATTCCTTGCACAGAAGGCTATTTTGTACTTTGAACGTTACAAATGAATTGAAAACTGCTTAGTAAGACCTGTCTCTAAGAAATTTTATAGATTCATGTAGCCAGGAAGTTGGTAAAGGGAATGTCAAACAGCTATTACACCTCTGTGGTAGGCCCCATACTTGGAGGATGACTTTTCAAGCAGCAGACCTGGGAACACATGACCAAAAAAGCCCAAAACAAGCGAAAAAGGGGATCCAGTATAAGACCACAGCTATACTGCCCTCGATAGATATTCTCTGTTAACCAGCCAGCAGGGATAAATCAAATTTAATTTTTTTCTTTCATATTTATATAGCCCTTTATATCATATGAAGGTTTGTTAACAATAATCCTGTCCAATAGGTAGACTTGAGTATCATTATCCCCATTTCATAGTTGGATTCAATAAATCATGAAAGATATTATTTTTGTTTTATTTTGTTCACATCATACTTCATAACTTTTGTTATCAGATGTATCCATCTATATTCCTCTAGACAAAAAGAGTCAGGGCATCTTATGAATGGGAATGGTAAATAGCACAAACTCTCCCCAATAATCCAAACTCATAAACAGCTCTATGCCTAGTTACAATGATGGAGTCAGAAGACCTGAATTCAAATCCCCATTTTGCTATTCACTACCTTCGTGACCTTGGAGAAATCATTTCCCTTTAGTTTCCTCATCTACAAAAGAAGAGGTTGAGAACTGATGTTCCATTAATTATAGGTGTTTCATCTCTAAATTGTATCTCTGGCTTTACACAAATATTCTTAAGCAAGTAAGGATAAAAGTTACATATAACAAAACAAAGTACATGTGGCTCATCTGGATGAATATGGCACAAGTTAAATTCAAATACTAAAAACATTAAAAATAAATTACCTTAATGAAATCACAAATTAATTAAATTGCACACATAGGCTGGTGGCCACAGACTTCTGATTTATTTCCAATCAGCCCACAACTACAACCTCTATCCATCATGCTCTCACTCTTCTATCTTTAACATATTTCTCTTCAAATCAGGTTCTGTAGGCCTCCTTAAGAATTATTTTAAGAAGTTCTGTTTTCTTGTCTAATCTATTCTTTTGGTGTTTCTCCCATAGCAATCTCTGATTCCATATATGTGTGTGTATACATATATGTACATATATACACATACACACATATTATATATGTGAACTCACACCTATATGCCTGTGGGTATAGATAACAAACATGTTTGTGTATATATGCCAGAGGTAGTATGAACAGATACTAAAGAAAAACAAAATAGAAATTAGGATCAGCTACATTAGAATGTACAGCATCAGAGGTAGGAAAAATTTAATAGATTCTGCCTGTATATTCTTATAAGATCGTTGAATTTAAAGCTAGGAAGAAACTTAGACATAGCCATACATACATGTATACATTATACACACACACACACACATATGGTTTCTATCAGGTTCTCTCCAGATAATCATACATGGGTCAACATAATGAAACTTAAAACTGATAAGAGTATTTACTACTGCAATGCCAGACTCCATTTAAAGCCAGGAAAGGAACAGGTTAGATATTGATAGCATCCATTCCACCTGTAGGCAAAAAGACTTATGGCAGCTGACAAATGGGAATGGGGAGCAGCCCAAACTCTCCCCAAAAATCCAAACTCACAAAACAGCTGTTTAGAGTGGTGGATTCAAAAGGTTGCAGTTAAATCCCTATTATCCTAACTCACTATGCAACCTTGGGCAAGTGATTTCCTTTCTCTAGGCTCATCTATCAGATAAGAGGTTGAGAACAGGCATTCTATTGAAGTTCCATCATCTTTAAATCCTATGTTCATAAGATGCACCAGCTTACACCTATTTAATTATACCACTGTTTCTGGACATATCACCAAATCCTTTCTGCATTTGCTATTGGTCATTTTCTATTAGTTCTAGAAGCTCATTTCTCCTTCTAAAAATCCTGTTCCCAAAATAGAGAAGAGATAAGGTAAGATAAGGAAATAGTTAAAGTAATATCCATTGTGATGGACAGTGTGAGATATCAGTGGGAGCTGATCTCAATAAAAATCACAAAAGTTTTATTATTTAAAAATGACACTGAGGAAAGAGAAAATAGCAATTTCATAGCTGCTTCCTGAAATTTATTTTAAAAAATTTTTTAAGACAAGTAGTAACTAGCTGTTGTACAGAGACCTGTGCCTATTTAAGACACGATAGTTTCACATGCATCTTTGAAAAAACCAAAACCCAATCAGAAATCCAGTCTGGGAACCTGACAGGGCTCATTTCGGTGCTAGCACTTTAGACAAACTGAACTCTAATTGTGCCAAAGAAAAACTCACCACAATTCAGTTCTTCTGGTGTTATAGTGGCCACAGACCTCCCTTGGATCCGTCTGGGATATTCACAGGTGGCAGCCGCCTGGGCATTTCCAGACTCTGCATATGTCTTGAGCAGGTCTGCCAACCACAGGATTTCACAGTCACAGTGGAGAGCATTTGAATCCAATCGCCTTTGAACAAAGCAAAAAAAAAAAGCCAGTGATAAATAACAAATAAATGAATATGGCTAAGATTGACACACATGGGTGTTAGGGTCGAAAACACAAATCTAATCCAATCCAAACATATTGCTTACTACCTACTGTGCACACAGCCCTATATTAGATGGACATACATGATACATACTGTATAAGAATAGTCCCTCCTGAAAAGGCTTACAATCTACTTGAAGGTAAACAAAACAACAGAACCCAGTGAATTCTATAATCAGAAGGCCCCTTTGAATTCATCTAGCCCAAACACCTGAATTGAATGAAGCACAAATCCTATTTGTATCATCCCTGAAAAGAGATCATCCTATGTTCCCACTAACAACTGTAATGATGAGGAAACTCTCTCCTTAATAAGGAATCCATCCCGTCCTATATTTCGAAAACTCTAATTACAAGAATATTCTTCCTTCTGTTGGACTGAAATCTACTTCATTGTAGCTTCTACTCATTTACCTTACTAAGTCCTCTCAGGAGTAAAACTGGATAAGTTTAATCAAATGAAATTTCTATAAACTTGTAAATTTTGAAGCTAGCTTATCATATTTCTATCAGTCTTCTGTGCTTCAGGGTAAATTCTCAACCACAATGAATCTACCTATAGCATCTTGCCCATATTCCTCCACAAGAACATTAGGACAGTCTTCGTCAAGTACAGACACATCTATAGTGGTTTCCCCAAACTAGTTATCTTATCAAAAAAGAAAATGAGGCAAACCTGGCACAACTTTTCTTACATGAGGCCACACTGGCTCCACTTCATTTGGAGCCCATTCTACAATACTCTGAGCTTTGAGTTCTACTTAGATGTATATGTCTTTTCTCTTCAAGAAGAAAGTAAATTCCATGAAAACAGGAAATTTGTCCTATATTCCTTCGTATCTTCTTCGCCATGCCTACCACAACTCATAAAGTAGGCATTCAATAAATGTTTTGTTGACTGACAAACATTAGCAGTATGCAGGAATAATCAAATGATGATTAAGAATGGGGATCATTGTGCTTAATATTTTATCTAAAGGAATACATTTGTTCCTTAATAAAGACTTGAAATACTGAGAGATTGATTTCTAATTTTAAAAAATTACTAATTGTAAGAATAAATGCTCTTATTCTGGCAGTCTTTGAAGAAACGGTGTATTTAAGTAAATTTAAACAGTTTAGCTATGCATTCATGTCTAGAGACAAAAAAAATGGAACTGGCATAATAGAGTTTATTTCTTCTTAGTCTATGAGGAATTAATACAACATGTGGTGTTAAAATGCAATTAGGGGAATTTAAATATGAGCTTAAAGATATTCTCCACTAATTTTTACAAAATCTACCACAATTTACTCGATACAAATGCTTAGATTTTTATAACCAATAGCTTTACCCACAAAAAAATAAAACATGTGCTTTGTTTGTATTTTTTATAACAGATTTTCTGATTGATATAATCCCCTATATATCCACATGGTGTCATAATCAAGAAACTAAAGTTGGAAAACTTTGACACCATTCATTCCTAGTTCTACTATTTATCAGCCTAGCGACATTAAACAAGTCATTCAAACCTATATGAACGTCGTTCTCCTCATCTGTAAAAAAAGATTATGGAGACAAAATTTAAATGCTTTTAAGTTGTTATAAGAAAAGACAATTATGTACTATATGCATTATAGAAGTAGGAGTTGTGGATTTGCATATCATAAATGCAGAATTTGACTTTACTGAAACTTAGATTTAAAAAATTAATTTACTTACAATCTCTTCATGGAATTCAAGTGACTAAATGTTCCAGGAACTAAGTGAGCAATGCGATTGTTATGTAAAAATCTGTCAAATGAAAGAATATAATGAATCAATGTAAGGTACACATGTTATATAGGAATGGTTAGAAGTTTGTCTTTCGGGAGATTTAAGTGACTCTATTTTCTGCTTCATTTAAAAAAGGTCTTGTTGTCATTATTCTACATTACCATTGATTTTGTTGAAACTTCTCCCGAGTAATGTTTTTAAATGTATAAAATAAAAGACACAAGTTTGCCAATGTAATCAAGGGATAGTGAAAATAAAAATGTGGGTTTTTTTTCCCCACCCAAATTCATGGACCTCCTGGTTTCCATCAGATCAGCTCAATAACTCCTGGGCTAAAGTAAGCAAGAAAGAAAGAAATAAAGAAAACTTACAGCCTTTCAAGCTTGGGAAGATGGTTGAATGATTCTGGGTCCAAAGTCTCAATCTGATTAAAGTGCAGATATCTATAAAAGGAAAAATTAAAAACTATCAAAACTTATTTTTGTCAACTTTCTTCAGAACCATTATTTTCCACTGTAGAAGGGATTAAAAATTAACTATAATTTTCATAGAAATTAAAAGGATCATTCAAATATGAAGATCAAAATGAAAAGTTGAAACTTACAGATTTAGAGTTTACATATTTACTTATTAGATCAAATTTACATAAAAACCAACATTATATATACATTAATAAAGCTTGTGAGTAGTTAAAAACAGTCAATTTTTTTCAAACTGGTGATTTCATCATCAAATGTTGTCATATCTATTAACAATATTTCTTATTTTTTAAATAATATTTAAAGCCAAGATCAATTATTTCGATAGGGCTATTTTCACAGATCCTAAGATGGTGTTGCCCACTGAATGTACCTGTGAAATTTTTGTTTCTTTGAATGGAGTATTTAGTTGCGTTCAGAAAGATACTTGATTTTTCATAGGAAGTAATAATGTTATCTTGGGTTGCATTAAGAAAACCAGGACTAGGAAGTAATAGTC
The DNA here is from genome assembly GCA_023548195.1 of Bettongia penicillata ogilbyi. Taxonomy (NCBI): domain Eukaryota; kingdom Metazoa; phylum Chordata; class Mammalia; order Diprotodontia; family Potoroidae; genus Bettongia; species Bettongia penicillata. The sequence continues at coordinate 1,594,636 of JAJHZJ010000330.1, forward strand.
CCTCTTCCTTTGCCTTGTTCCAACCACATCTAGGATATTGTTTTCAGTGCTGGACATTACATCATAGACAAGACTGGTAGGTAACATGGAGAGAATCCAGAGTTCTCTCAGTCATGTCCCATAAGGATCACGTGAAAATAGTGGAGTTGCTTGGCATAGAGAAGGCAGGAGAGATTCAAGGGAGCATTTCCAAGGGCCTAAAAGTATACCAAGTGAAAGTAGGATTAGACTGCAGCCCCAGAAGGCAACAAATGCAAAGAAAGACAAATGGAAGATGAAAAATAGATTTAGGATTAATGGAAAGAAATAAATTTTTAACAATAAGAATATCTGATGGTGCCCCAGGATGTATTAGGTTTCCCCCTACTTGAGGTCTTTAAACAAAGGCTTAATGATGATTTGTTGAGGACATTACAGAGGAGACTTTTCTGCAGGAGTAGGTCAGACCACATGGCCTCTGAGGTCCCTTCCAACAGTCCTTATGGATTTTGTACATATCATAGAGAATACTTTGCAAATGCTCTTTGACATAAAAAATGAAGAAATTCAAAGATAATACATATGCTCTAAATTTGGTTAGAATGCAACACTTACTAACTAAAAATAAACCCATTGATAAAAGAATGAATAAACACATTATGATATAAGAATGTAATGAAATACTACAAATGATTCAGAGAAGCATAGAAAGACACCCAAAAACCTATGGAGACTAAAACAGAACATATACACACAATTACTATGACAATGTAAATGGAAAAAAAAAGAAAGAAAAAAGAAAGAATTCTTTGCCATTTTAATGTCTCATCTTGGTCTTAGAGAAAAGATAAAAGAAAAAAACCTCTCCTTCCCTGTTTTGTGAAGAAAATGAACTACAAGTGCAGATCATTATGCCTAATGTAAGGCCTGGTTGATGTGGTTAGTTCTACTGAAGTGCTTTTTTATTCACGTTTTTTTTTTTAAATCCTTATTATGAGGGATAGTTCAGCTGGATGTGGCAACTACCAGGGAGACTAAGACTGGCAGCTCTCTTGAGCTCAGGAGTTCTGAGTCACAGTGGGTTATACCAATGAAGTGTTTACATTAAGTTTAGCATTAAGATGACGAGCACTGGGAGTAGGAGACCCATCAGGTCACGTATAAAGGAAATAAATGGAACAGGTAAAAGCTCTCACACCAAAGACATCCATGAGTGACTCTTGTACCTCCTGAAAAAGGCAGGGAGAACTAGTCTTGGTTCACTGTGAAGATAAGGGAAGGAATATATTTGGAAAAGAATTTAAGTAAAAAAAAAACTACATCAATAAAATTTCTGAAAGTTTATTCAAGGGTAAGATTTTTTAATTTTATTCTTGGGTGTGGAAATCAACTACACTGTAATAAAGATTTTTCAATAAACAACAAAAAATCATGAAAAATTTACATATAATGCCCACCTAGTTTTATAGTATCTGAGACATCAAATTCTTCTCCACATTGGATTCATATCATTAGTAAAGTTAGTAACAATAGATTCCTTGCATTTGCTGGAAAAATACTTCTTTAGACAAATTGATTTCTCATTATAAAACTGGTTTTGCTAAGATAGCAATACATCATGATGGATTAAGAATCTGGATAAAAGAATAAAATATTTTCTAGTAGCAAAAGATCCAGTGGAATGAACTAGATCATTATTATCACAGGCACATATTTTATAGTGACAATATTACAACTGGTTTATAGTTCCATTTTGCAGCTGCTACTCTGTTGTTTTCAACTCCAAGGAAAAAGATTTCCTTCCCAGGTTAAGCTCATCACCTCTAATCTCATCTCCATGATGCCAACTAGGACCTTAACTGACTGCCTTGCTCAGCACTCTCTCCCTTCTGATTGAAGGATTGGAGGGGAGAGTAACATAATCTTCACAAACCCTTCCTTTATAGAAGGCAGAAACTAAACTTTAAGGCTCATTCCACTCTGTATCTGCTTTGCTGCCTGGTTTCAACTACATGGAACAACATGCCCCCATTCCAGGTACCTCCCTTGTGTCCTGTCTCCCCCACACCCTACCCAGTTTTCCTGTTTTCTTTTGTATGTTGCCTCCCTCTACTAGATTGTGAGCTCCTTGAGGGAAGAGACCATCTTTCTTTTTATTAATGGCATTTCCAGCACTTAGTATAGGACCTATCACATAGTAGGTTCTTAATAATATTGAATCGGAGTGGAAGGAATCATTTAAAATATCTTCCCTCAACCAATCTACCCACTCCACTGGGAATAACTGAAGACCTGTCATTCCAATCCTGCCTTTTCTCACAAGTTTCAAGCCGATATTTTCAGATGCCACCTGAATGCCTCCACCAGTAAATTCTGCTTACATCTCAACATTCCACATGTTCACAACTGTCTTTCTCCTAAAACATTTGCTTTTGACTTTATCATTTATGTCAATGGAATAAATATAGCTTATTTTATTCTGAATTTTCCTTTACCCTCACCTGTGATTTTTAGTCAATTGTTAAGTAGGATTGATTCTACTGCCCTAAGATCTTAAGTTTTGTACCCTTCTTTATAATCCTATGACACACCCTGCCCCTTTCCCCATCACCACAGGCTCTCATCAGTCACCCTAAATTCTGTGTTTCTCATTTCCAAATTCATTTTCCATATATGGACACATTTGGAATTCAGTTGAATCTGCTCCCAACACAGGCCAGAGACTAATATACTCAGAGATGGAAGAAGAGAATTACCACTTTCTTAATGAGGCTAGAAGTCACATGGTACGTGGATGGAACTTAGATTCCCTGGATCTGGGTTTGAATTCCCCCTCTGACAGCTCAACCTGTGTGACCTTGGGCAAATTACTTAATCTCTGAATCTCAACTTCCTCATCTGTAAAATGAAGGGGATTAGACTATATGACATCTAAGATCACTCTGGTTCTAAATTGATCTATGATCCTATGATGACTAAAATAAAAGTTTGAGGAAAAGGTGGATTTGAATGTATGCTGTCATTCAAGTCATTTTCAGTCATGTCTAACCCCATTTGGGGCTTTCTTGGCAAAGATACTGAAGTGGTTTGCCATTTCCTTCTCCAGCTCATTTTATAGAAGAGGAAACTGTGATAAACAGGGTTAAGTGACTTACCCAGGGTCACATAGCTAGTAAGTACCTGAGGACAGATTTAAACTCAGGAAGATGAGTCTTCCTGACTCCAGGCCCAACACTATCTACTTCACCACCTATCTGCCTATTAGAAAGTATAAATTACCATGATTAGTAGAGAGACAATTTCACTAGCATTCAAAATAAGTTACCAAAAAAATGACTTCTCAAAACACAATTTAATAGCCCTTGAATTTAGCCACTTCAAAATCCCAGGCAATCCATCAACAAGCATTTAGTAAGTGCTTTGTGTCAGACACTATGCTAGACTCTGGAAATATAAGGCAAAAATCAGAGTCCTTGTCCTCAAGGAGATTACAATTTAGCCAAATGTACAAATAAAGTATACAAAAAGAGAAACTAAAGACATACAAGGGGGAGAGGGAGAAAGCACCAGCAGCTAGGGAGATGAGGACAGGATGCATTTAGGACGGAATAGTTGAGCAAGTCTTAAAGGACATAAAGGATTCTAAGTGACAAGACAAAAAGGTAGTGCGCTTCAGACAGGGAGGATGGCCAAAGCAGAGGCCGAGGGAGGGGAGACAAAGGTCATTGTGTAAGGAACAGCGAGAAGGCAAGATTAGCTGGATCACTGAGTTCAAGAAGGGGAGTAATTAAACTTTAAAGAAGGCAAATAAAGACAACAAATATTCAAAACATAGGGATAGGCTTTCTCCACTCAAGATGGGGGGAAAATCTTCAATTGTTAATTAAATAGTTAATAAAATTTTTAATTACTATTTAAATATAAGTATGTCTTCTCTGGCACAATTGCTTAAATATTATGTTTCAGATAATATGTATGATCGTGGGCAATCATTCAACAACACTTTCTATTAATTTTCCTTAGCCTCTACTTCCTTCTCTTTTAAATGGGGATAATAATACCTACAGTTCCCCCAGCCTTACATTTATTCAACCTCTCCTCCCCACCCATGTTGTGAGGAAAGTACCCTGCAAACCTTAAAGTGATGTCTAAATGACAAAAATGACAACACTATTATGACACTGTCTCCCAGAAAAAGTAGTGAGAAAATGTACCTCCTTCTCTTCATGACAAAGTTGAGAGATTATAGGAATGAGCCCTGCATGTACTGTCAGAAACATGTTAGTTGGTTTTGCTCATTTTCTCTTAATTTGTAAATCTTTATAAAAAGGGATAAACCACTGTATTGGGATAAGGATTAGATATTTTTAGAAATAAACATGATATTTTTAAAAAACACATGACTAAAATCTTTTAACTACGTTTCTCATGCTATCAAATGAGGAAATTTGTTAAAGATCTTTCTCTGATCCAAGGATCTTAGAATTAATGTAAATTTTTATAGTTTCAGAATAAAGCTGCATTACCATTGTAATTTACGACCTTTTTAGGAATTGTGAAGTCAAGTTCTGGTGTGCAACAAATCATGAAAGACTTGAATTCATATCACATCTCCAACAATTACAGACAGCTCTCACTTCAAGTAAATTCACTTTATTCAACTTTACATGAAGAATTCCGAAGGAAATCCAATATTCCAAAAAAAAAAAATACCTACGTTAAAAATTAACTGCCCAATTCCCCAATTCTGTATTTCCTTTCTCTCTCCATTCCTGCTCCTGGGCACAGCTCTCAGCTGCCTTCCACAACCCCACTGGCAAAAAAACCAAAACAAATCAAACAAACCTAGAATCCTTAACAAAGAAACCCTCCAAGTGTATGCCAAGAATGGACAGCCACACCCACTGCCACCAAATAGGGGCCTTAGTTTGAGACCTCAGGCACAGATACAGGATGAGCTCCACTCATCTGCCCTCATGTCTGACCCCAGATTTCTGGCCCCATATATCTGTCTTCTATCCATCTGTGCTTTTGATACCTCAAGTTTGTCCCTGGCCCAATCCTCTCCTGTCTGTGTACATCTCCAGCCCACAAGTGTCTGCCCCCTGTGTGTTCTTTCTGTCCTCCATATGGCTTTTAAAGTAGAGGTTCTTAGTCTTTTTGTGTCTCATACACCCCTTTGGTAGTTTGGTGAAACTTATTTACTCCTCAGAATAATGTTTTTAAATGCATGAAATAAAATACATGGGATTACAAAAGAAGCAAATTATATTGAATGCAATTATCAAAATTTATTTTAAATGTTTGTAGACCTGCTTAAGAACCTCTTTTATAGAAGCCTGGTTTTGTCTTTGGCATCCCTGATCCTTTAGTGCCATCACTTTCAGATCTCATAATCCTACTTCCAATCTTGGTTTGTAACCTGATATTGATTTCTTTGGAAGATGGTCTAATTGGTTTTTCACCCTAAATTTTATCCATGCTATAATTAAGAAAGCCCAAACCAAATACTACCTCCTCTAGGAAGTCTTCCTTGATTCCCCTAGAGTCAGAAATGGCCCTTTCTTCTTAGACCTCATATAACCCTTTACTGAATGTTCTAATGCACCCCTCATGTTTTTTTCTAATATAGATACCCCCTTACTAGGGACTGTAAGCTACAGTGGGGTAGGGAACAGATTTTAGCAAAACTCTCTATTTCAGTGCCTAGCGCACTACCTTAAATACAGTAGGCACTTAATAAGTATTGATGAGATCATGGGTGTTCACTGATAAGAGTCTTCAGAGCCTTAGAGTTAGCAAGACCTGAGTGAGAGACCTGAGACAATTGCCAGCTGTTATCACTGAGCAAACGACTTAAATTCTGTTTGCCTCAGTTTCCTCATTGTAAAATAAGGATAATAATAGTACCTACCTCCCACAGTTCTTGTAAGGATAAAATAGTATTTGTAAAGTGCTTAGCACAGGGCCTCACACATAAGAGTTGTTGTATAAACACCATTAACTTTGTTGTTATAATTGTTATTTCTCTCTTTATATAGCCAAATACATCTATTCATATTCTTCTCCTTTAATTCCTTTCTCATATCAAGAATACCTGATTTTTCAAATGATGCCCTTATACACACACACACACACACACACACACACAATTCACTAGTATAAAAAGGACTTAAGTCTTAAGCAGTTGTCAGTATCTGACTGGGGAAAAAAAAAACATCACAAACATGGCAAGATGGCAAAAGACAAAGAATGACATTGCTTGATTTGCCATCTCATAATTCTTCTCTGACCCATGCCTTATTAAGTAGACTACAGAATACAATCCAAACCATGGGATCAATGCTCAAATGGAAATGTGAAAAAGACAAAAGAAGTTCCTACGTGGAAATTCTTATATAATAATTCTCTTACCGTTTCACATTTAGAATTCTTTCTAGTGGCTGTATTATTCCATGAACTTTTTCTCAAAAACATTTTATAGTACACTAATATAGGCACTGGAAAATGTGTCTGCCATGAACCAATATGTCACTGGATCAGTTATGACAACATATAGTTGTTTCTCATTAATGTAGTCTTCTGCTTCAAAAACTGATTAAAATATTTGGAAAACATAATAGGAGCATATTTTGTGGCAGCAAACAGTTAGAAGGAAAGAAGATATGCATCAATTAGGGAATGATTGATTAAACTGTTGTATAGGACCCTAATAGGATTCTTGGGGGTAAAAAAAAAAATCAATGGCTATGAAGAATTCTGAGAAATTTAGGAAGACATGTATGAAATACTACAAAATGGAAAATGCATAACTAGGAGAAAAATTTACTTGATGACAACAGTAACATAAAACAGCACAGAAATATTTCAAAACTCTATTTAACGCAATGACCACTCTAGATTTGAGGACTAATGATAAAGCATCATCAGAGAGGTGGTGAACTATACATACTAAGCATGGCCAACGTGATTGTTCATTTTGATTAATTGCAATTATGTTAGAAGGCAAAATTCACTACAAAGTAGCAACGATAAAAAGTAACATCCACAAAACATTTAAAATACATGTTTATAAGAATTAATCCAAGGAACTAGATTAGTGCTAAACAGCTGGTTGTATCCAAATAAATCTGACACGAAAAGCTTATGTGTTCTTTTCTATATATTTCAACAAAAAGATGTTGAGCTGTTTTACAAAAAGTCCCTTTTGTGCAGTTGCACAATCTGTGAATAAAATCAATAAGTCCCCTTAGCTTAATCTTGGGGAATTAAGTCTCTAGAGAGTTGCAATTTAGCAAGTTCGGTGAACAAATGGTAAATCAATCAAAAGATTATTTTCAAAATGACATCAATCCATAACAATATATTCAGCAAGAAATCCCATATGGCGATTCCACTCAATAACAAGTGACCCATGTTTTCAAATGAAAATTAAAAATTGTAAAAATATCTTTCAATGTCTTTTAATGTATACGTACTGTGTGTAATGGGGTCAACATGAAACCTCATTCTCCCTACTCCCAATGTACCTTCACTAGGTGGTCTCCCATGGAGCCTGTGTGGAAGTGAGTTTAAGCTGCCTTGACCACTTTCTATGAGCCTAGTTTTCTTGAATTCAGCCCTAAAGAACTTAGAATTTTCAAAGAACATCTTAGAATGATGTAGTGATCCCTTGGGATCAGTGATGGCAACAGAGGAAGGGGGATGCTTCTAAAGAGGACTGGCCACTGAGCAATCCACTTGGCTCTGGTGAGGGAAAATCCAAAGGGGAGGCAAAAAGAACTCCCCCAGACTTGGTAGACAAGGAGAGAGCAAAACTGCACATTGATTCTCCCATTTAAAATCTACTGAGTGACAACTCATCCTCTGACTCATACTCTTTTGATCATTTTCCTCATCCCAGCTACTAGCCCAGGGACCAAGGGATTTCTTCATTGACCCCAAGCACTGAAGATAATGTTCTTCATCACTGACCCAAAACACATATGACCTAAGAGAGGCCAAAAGCACTCAACTCATCTTCACATGGGCTCCATGAGAACTAATATAGCAAGAACACATCAGAGACAGATTTTGTAAATATCCATTACATATGAATACATTTACTATAATAAGATTTGTTTATCTCTTTACTCCTTCCCCACCATATCCTCATACACACCCCCACACCAACCCAACTTCCCAAGAATTACAGGAAATTACAAAGGAATTGGGAAATGAAATTACAAATATGTAGACACTGCAGAAAGGCAACAAACGATATTGGTCAATTTTTGCTACTTTATGTACGTGTACATAATTAAAAGCTCATTTAATTCATGTCCCACTGAGCATATACAAGTAGCATGCAAAGCACAGACATGAGTCAAAGCCACACACTCTCCCCATTGAAAAGCAACCAAGTAGATGATATGACTAAAGGTAGAGCATGGGAAAGAAGGATGGCACTTACAGTTGCTCTAGAGAGGCAAGTCCCTTAAATGCTTGCCTGTCAATTGACTGGATTTCATTCTTGTATAAATAGCTGAAACAAGAAACATTGGGGAATATTAGTACACACACAAGACCTGACAAGGTGGAAAAAGAAGAATTAAGTTGACACATAAAGACAGTTTTAATATGAATGACTGAATGAGGGAAACAAATATGATGCCTGTACAGTCGCTCCCTCCGTCCCCTCTTTCCAGAAGAAAAACATCATGAGATGAAGATTTAACATGCCCAGAGTAGAGGGCAAGGGAAGGGAGAAAAAACTAAACTCAACTTCCTGGAAATCAAACCTTTCCCACGGGCTACCACTGGAGCTTCACAGTGGTCAATTCTGTGCTCCCCAAGTAGTTTTTAATACCCTATCTGAAAGTTCTAAACCAACTGAAAATACTTATTCCCCACATACACAAAAACAAACAAAAAACAGCCATAAAAATGCAAATACACCATATGGTTCTACTCCAGACACTTTGCCATTTCACAAATATTCAGGAATAAATACTGGCAAATCAATTTTGTTAAAGTTCAAAATAGCGCCTTGAAATACCAGCACTAGATTTCCATAAAAATCAAATGGGCACCACATAATAATACCAGGGAAAGTAACGTGGACTAGGGGCTAAGGAAATCTTGAAAACCTAGATACTGTCAAGCCTGCCTGCTCATTTCTAAATAAATGACATCACCCTCAAGGCTAGATCTGTTTGTTACAGGAATATCTTAAATAAGGGATGACTAGCCCTCGTATTAGAAAACCCAAATGATTCAACAGAAATTGATTAAGTATCTAAGGTTTGCAAATTTCCATTAGGCCTTTTGGATAAGGCAAACCAGACAAACCTCTCTAAAAGACTTAACAGAAAGCCAAATTTTGTATAGTCAATAAGTATAAGTCAAATAAGTATAGTCAATACAGGGTATCCACTGGGAAACAGGCTATAGTCTACTCATGGAGGAATTTTCACCAGGAATATTTGCTTTGGGTTTTTTTTTTAATGTGAGATTGAAGAAGTGAGTTCTAGTCAACTATAGATCCCTAATCCCTATTTCAAGAGTTTCATAAGTCCTAGCAACTCATTTGAGCTTCCCTCTTAAAGATGAAGCAAGGCTGTTGGGGTTTTTTTTTGTTTGTTTTCAATTCTTTTAGTTGTTTTGTTTTATTTCATTTACAATTCTGCATTTTTCCCTTGTTCTCTGAATTGAAGAAGGTTGTGAGGAATACAAGAAGGTTGCTTGGTTAGTTTTGTATAATGAATAGATTGAAAGACCTAGAATCAGAAAGACCTGGATTCAAATCCTACCTTACACACTACTTTGTGACTGAACAAATCACTTAATACCTCTGGACCTCAGTTTCATCACCTGATAAATGAGGGAGTAAACTCAATTATCTTTAAGTTTTCCTTCTAATTCTAAGCCTATGGTTTTATGAACTATCTTCAATTACTAGTGAAGGTACACAGAAAAATTTGTTTTAAATAAAATGAATTTTAATTCATTGTAATTTAAAAACACTAATCTTCAAAATGAAGTTAAGCTAAACTTCTTAGGATGAAGAAAAGAAAAACCAGACTGAACTATAAATTTCTGGCTGAGAAAAAATCAAACTTACATTTAAAGTTCAAACATTTACTTTACTTTTTCTTTAAAACACCTTTAAGTGGGGGAATGAACGGTGTAAGGAATAACATGAATGGCAGGGGAAGGAGTCTCAGTGATAAATCATAGAGTTAGTACATCATATATAAGTTTGGGCTGTTGTGTACAAGGCTCTACCTGGATCAATGTCTCCTTTGTAATTAAGACTCTGGAGCATTAAAGCTCCCATGTAATACAAAAACATCAAATGAACACATTTATTTTTAAACAAAAGATATAGAATTTCATGCTCAGGGGCACGTAATCATATTTCAACAGTGACTGCTAGATCTGTTTATTTACTAGAATCAATTGTTTGCTGTACTTGGTCTTCAAATAGAATTATCTTTTTGAGTATGAGTCACATGAATAATATTTAATCTCACCAAAAAAATTTCATAACATCACCTATATTTTCATTATACTTAATAATTGTGAATTTTAATAGACCTGATGCTGGCAACTAATTGACGTAGTGAAATGGCACTGGATAGGTGATATCCATATTTGAATGAACCTATTCTTGATACAGGGACAAGTCTGGATAACTCTTTTAAGAACATGGGTTTCCTAAGATTTCTATTTTAATTTCTACCTAGGTTTCAGAGTTGCTATGAGGAAAGCACTTATTTCTTTTCTTTTTTAAAAATACCATCACTGTTATTTCATTGGTATATAGCAGATATATCAAACTCCCAGCAGCTGAGCCTGATTAAAATATAATTGGAAAATGTTCAATGAAATAAAATGCAATACCAACAGCAATAATGTTCATTTCTGGGTTTGGGGGTTTTTTTTTTGACATTTCAAAAGATTTTTTCCAACTACATGTAAAAATAATTATTTTATATTTGTATTTTAAATTTTTGAGTTCCAAATTCTCTCCCTCCCTCCTTTCCCCTATCTCCCCCTCATTGATAAGGCAAGCAGTGATTGATACAGCTTGTACACATGCAATCATGCAAAATCATCTTTCCATATTAGATTGTAAAAGAAAACAAAGACCAAGATGAAAATATAATTAAAAAGAAAAATAAAAAAAGTTTTTTAAAAGTAAGCTTTGATCTGAATTCAGACTCCATCAATTCTTTCTCTAGAGAAAGATAGCATTTTCATCATGAGTCCTTCAGAATTACCTTAGATAAATATATTATGGAGAATAGCTAAGTATTTCACAGTTGATCATCATAAAATATTGTTGTTATTGTGAACAATGCTCTCCTAGTTCTGTTCATTAAATTTTGCATTAGTTGATGTGAGACTTCCCAGATTTTTCTGAAAATACATTGCTCATTATTTCTAATAGCACAATAATATTCCATCACAATTATATGCTACAACTTTTTCAGCCATTACCCAATTGATGAACATGTCCTCAATTTCCAATTCTTTGCCATCACAAAAAGAGCTGCTATAAAAATTTTTGAATACATAGGTTCTTTTTCCGTTTTTTGCTCCTAAATCTCTTTTGAATACAGAACTAGTAGCAGTGTGTTCGTCCTTCATTGACAAAGAACACCATGCCATCGGAGAAATTATGACATGACTTGCACTTGATTTTGTTTGTTTTGAGTGAGGGAGGGCTGTGCAGATCACCAGCCTCACTTCTCCTCCAGAGCCATCTGAATCCAGTGACCAGATATTCATCAGGATGACTAGAGATGACCCAGGATGAGGCAGTTGGGGTTAAGTGACTTGCCCAAGGTCACATAGCTAGTGAGAGTCAAAGTGTCTCAGGTGAGATTTGAACTCAGGTCCTCCTGACTCCTGCACTGGTGCTCTGTCCATTGCACCACCTAGCTGCCCCACTAGTAGCAGTATTGCTGGATCAAAAGGTATGTACAGTTTTACAGTCCTTTGGGCATAGTTCCAAGTTGCTCTCCCAAAGGGCTGAATTAGTTCACAGGTCTACCAATAGTGCATTAGTGTCCCAATTTTCCCACACACCCTCCAACATTTATCATTTTCCTTTTCTGTCCGGTTAAACAAGCTGATAGATATGAAGTGGTGAGTTGTTTTAATTTACATTTCTCTAATCAATAGTAAGAACATTTTTTATAGGACTATAGATAGCTTTGATGTCTTCATCTGAAAACTGGCTGTTCATATCCTTTAACCATTTATCAGTTGGGGAATGAATTTTACTCTTACAAATTTGATTCATTTTCAAAATATTTGAGAAATGAGGCCTTTATCAGTGAAACATTGTAAAAGTTTTCCCCAGTTTTATGCTTTCCCTCTAATCTTGTCTGCGTTGGTTAAAAAGTTGCAAAAACTTTTTAATTTAATGTAATAAAAATTATCTATTTTATGTGTAATGCTATCACTTATTTGCGCATAAATTTTTCCCACTTCCATACACCTGACAGGTAAACTATTCCATGCTCCCTTAATTTGCTTATGATATTACACTTTATTTCTAAATCTCCTAATCCACTCTGCTATCCCTCTTCCATTTTTGGGTAAGCTAATCCCATTTACTTTATTTCCCTCCATACTACTTTTTTCCCTCTTATCCTTCTTCTCTCTCTTCCCTTCACCATGCCCCTCCTCAAAAGTGTTTTGCTTTGGACCACCACCTGCCCCAATCTACCCTCCCCTCAATCAAGCCCGCCCCTTTCTCTTATTCCCCTCCTCTTTATTTTCTTGTGGAGCACAATTAGATCTCTTTCTATTTAAGTTTGACACCACTAATGCAGTGAATTTCTAATAAGGAGTCCTCTTCCTCCTATTCTTTTTCCTTCTCCTCAATCTCCTTCTATACTCATTTCCATCAGAAGCTATGCTGAAACCCATTTTAATTTAATGAAAATTAATAATAATAGTGACAAAGTTCACAAAACATTGTTACATATATTATTTCATTTAACCAAAGATCAGAGAGTTGCCAGGGCTACTGAGGGATTAGGTAACTTGCTCTAGGTCACAGAGCCAGTACAGTACATCTGAGATTGTGTCAGAAGCAGGAATTAAAGCTAGATCTCTCAGACCCAGTGACCATCTCTCAATATAGACTATGTTCTGCTCTCTCTCTCTCTCAGACAATAATGACAATGATGGTAGTGGTAAATATACTGGCAACGACATCTGTAAAGATTAAGGTCATTCTATGAAGGACTAAAGGAACCAGCACTCCCCTCTTTAACTGTGGACAACATCTCAGTATAAGCACTATTTCTTAGGCAATTCTATAGAAGTTTGTAAATTTCAAAGGGGAATAAATATTTATGATATAATCATTTCATGCTTTCTTTAAAAAAATTTTTTGAAGGATGATATATTATTCTACTCAGCTCTTTTTAGTTGAAGCTGGACAAATAAAAATTCTCAGTAAAGGTCTTCCCTACTTCGAGAAAATGTTCAATGAAAACTGATCTGCCTGATTTTTACTAAGGAGAAAACATACTTGTATTCTGAACTTTAATGATTCCAACAAATTTTGCTTTGTATGAAGTAGGTTCATAACTCAGGTGAATTGTCATTTTTCATACGCATCATTTACTTAAAATTGTCCGCAGCATGGGATATTCTCATTTAATGTTTCTAAATCTGTGGTATTTAGGACTTTAGTGGCATCAAGTGGGCAACACTTTCATTCTTGTTCCCCAAATGAAGCAGAGAAACCTGAAGCAAAGGTTAAATCCACTTTAGTTACTGAATTACTGAAATCACATAATTTCAAAGTTGGAAGAGATCCCAGGGGTGAGTTAGTGAAAACTACTCATGAACAAGAATTGTCTCTAAAAATGCCCAAGTGGTAATTCATCTTTTTACTCCAACCCCTTATAAGGGGGAATACATATTACCATTCTACTCTCAAACAGCTTGAATTCTGTTAAAAAAAAAATGTCCAACTATCACACTTAAATCTGCCCCTTTAAAACTTTTACCCATGATTATTACAGTAGTTTGCTTTCTTTGACTAGAGAACAAACCATATGAGGGTTTCAAATACTCGAAGAAAACTCTCATGTCCCCATTAAGTTTATTCCTTTCTAGGCTAAACTTTTCTACTTCCTTCAGCAGTCTTCATATGGCATGGACTCAAGGTCCTTCACCATTCTGGTGGACCCCTTCTAAATGTTTGGTTTAAAATTAAACTATATAAACAAGTAAAAAATAACTGAAATGTTAAAAGAAAATTTAATTTCAAAATCCATGAAAATAAAGTTAAGGGAAACTTCATATAAGAAAGAGAAGGAAAAAAACTCCTTACTAAAAACTATAAATTTCTAGCTAAACAAAACTCATCACATTTCAGGTTCAAATATGCCTTTCCTTTTTCTTTACTATCACTTCCCTTGAATATGTTATTACTGTGACTCCTCAAATCCATATAAGGAACTAATCTCTTAACCTTGTAGACTATATTTACAAGTAACTGACCAAGCAGATAGATTGTATCAGTCGTCCTTGAGTTTGCAATAGATTTCGGGCTAAGCAAAAGGCATCATGGCATAGTGGATAGTGAGCTGCTTTCAGTCAGAAATGCCTGGATACAATTCTTGTCTCTGACAGTGAATCTGGGTGAGTCATTTAATCTTTCATTGCCCCTGCACCATTTTAAGTCTAGAAGTTATAGAACATGTACGAACTGAATTGGTAAAGAAAGTTTCCTCAGAAGGAGTTCCCTATGCCAGTGAAATTATAGTTCTAGTTGTAAAAAAAATAATATAAAAATTAAGTTACAAGCACAAATCAAAATAATGCAGGTCAAATCTCATTTTCCTGAAGAAATGATGTTATGAGAGAATTAAAATCCTAACTAATGTCCTGACTATTTACAGCAATGACAAACACTATCTTCAATCATTAATTTTTGTTGTTGTATGTCATTTCAGTTGTTTTTGATACTTCATGACACAATTTGGGGTTTTCCTGGCAAAGATTACTGTAATGGTTTGCTATTTCCTTCTTCAGTGGATACTATCGATCCATTTTGTCAGGCAATCAGAGATAAAGTGACTTGCCCAAGGTCACACAACTAAGAAATGTCTGAGGCTGGATTTGAACTGAGGTCTTCCTAACTCTAGGTCCATTGCTTTATCCACTAAACTACCAGCTACCTCTAACTATTGATTACATAGTTCTATAATGTTTGGTACAAAGTGTTTTTTAAAGTTAAGTTAAGTAAAGTAAAAAATATTAAGAACTTCCTAAGAGAGAAAATATATACAGTAAGTGGGGAAGACCTCCAGAAAGTAATAGTGGGGTCCAAAAAAATCATAGGATTTACAACTAGGAAGAACTGGAGAAATCATCTTGTCCATTCCCAAATGTGGCCCAAACAGATTTAAATGTAATTTTTAAATACTAAAAAAATACAGAAAAATATATAATATCAATATGTAGTTTTCTAGATCAACATGTAGCCCACAGAAATTCTTTTGTACAGGTGAGTGGTTCTTTTCTCTTTGAGTTGGACACCACTGATCTAAGCTAAAAAGTCAGATTATAAACAAGGAAACTGAGGTATAAACACTTTAACTAAAGTGGCTTAAAATGAATGTTGAAAAGCATCAAAGCCAAAGAAGTTAAATGACTTGACCAAGGTCATATACACCTGTCAGAAAAAAAGAGTCAAATTGAGGTCCTTGGACTCCAAATCTAGTACCTCAAGGACTGCTAGCACTTGAATCAAAAGGGATTCTCCAATTGGGATCTTGTGAACTGTTTATAGTACTTCCAAAAGCCTGCTGAGTAGACTAAATAAGCTTAAGTAGTCTGCAAGCCTTGAATGCTGCGTCATAAAGAATAATATTAGTACTACTGCCAACAGTGAATCACTGTTAGGTAAGGCAGAGTCTGTATATAGTTGGACACAATTTAGTTTCTTGGTTACAAAGGACTAATTTACAACTTGTCTTAGCAGGAATTAAGCAGACTTCCTAATGGGATCATTAGTGACATTTTTATTTCCTATTTTTAATAAAACTGATTTAATAAATAACATAATTTTTATGCTATTTCAGTAGCTAACTTGAACAATATGAATACATGAAACCAAGGGAGAATTTCTATGCCTAACAAAAGCAGTGTGATACAGTGAAGAGTGATGAATTTGGGGTCATAAGACCTAAGTTTGAATTCCTGTTTCATCACTGTGGGGTCCTGAGCAAATTGCTTAGCCTGTCTTGAGTCTCGGTTTCTTTACATCAGTTATAAAAAGCTGGAGTTGGAGTAGAAGACCTCTAAACTCTACTTCCAGTTTGAGATCTATGACCTCATAAATGAATTCATACAAAGACTCACCCTTCCAAATCATTTTGGTTCTAAACATATAAAATAGAGTAAAAGATATCTGGAATTTAAAGGTGCCCCTGAAATCCTTGAACTATATTATCCTACAGAACTTCTCAAAACACATTGTACCAACAATGTCCATGAGACAGGGGAAGTTGAAGAAGAGGAGATTCAAATGGTTATTTGATAGATAAAATCCACTGTAGTGGCTTCTAACCTATTTTGTGACATGGGTCACTTAGGTAGTCTCAAGAATTCCAGAGTTCCCTTCTCAGAATAATATTTTTAAGTGCATAAAATAAAATACATAGGACCAAAAAGGAAATCAAAAGTTAATGAAAATAAAGATTCATTTTTTTCCCATCCAAGTTTATAGACTCCTCTGAAATTTCTACACAGATCTCTCAGAGGTCCATGGATCCCGGGTGAAGAATGGTCCCTATGGTTCTTTGGAAAATTTCCGACCATCTAAGCTACAAACAACTGTGCCTTTCTACATTCCTTTCACCTTTCTTTGGCATGCCCCTTCTTTCCTGCACTTTTCTCCCTGAGTAGTGTCTGCTCTCTATCTACAAAGATCACTGCATTCATATGACTTGCTCTCTTTTTTTCTGGAGCAAGAAATGGCAGGATTGCTGGTTCTTTTTAGTGGAAGAGCAAAGAATGAATGAAGTGCATGGAAACGTGATAAAGAAAGAGAACTATTGCTTCAAACCAATCTTTCTTCTAAGACACCAATAATTTCCAGGCAAGTGTTCCACGATCTGCTTTCTAAAAGACTTAAGTTTCATTGTGGGAATTACAAAGCAATAAAAGTAAGCTTTAAAATTGCCAGGTGCCTATGAGAACATAAATGGATGATTTAGTTACACCTAAGCAACATTATACCTGTCATTTTCCCTTAATTCCTCCTCTGCCGCTTCATCATACCATGGAATTGGCTCAGAATTTACCAACATAGTGCACACAGGCAGGTCTCATTCAGCTGTTAGAATATCACTTTATGCATCAACCTGATTTTCCATTATATATCTCTCACTCTTCTTTGATGATAGGTCTGATAATGGGTGTCACCTGAGGACAAATCTAGTTAAGGTCCAAGAGGCTCCTCATTCCCGGGCAGGCAGCAGGGTGACCAATTTTTCAGGTCCAGCAATTCATGGAAGCTACATTCTAAGGTGTGAATGGTTACAATGTGCACAGGCAGAGAACATTCCCATAATGAAATTTAGGATGCATAGATCAAGATCTGAATGGACCTTGGAAATCAACTAAACCATCTCCCTTATTTTACAACTGAAGGAACTGAAGCCCTGAGAAGTTAAAGTATTTGCAAAAGATCAAGCAAGAAGCAAAGAAGATATTCAAACCCACTTCCTTTGCCTTCAAATCTAATACATGTTCCTCTAGAAAACTGTGAGTCTTTCATTTAATAAAAATGCCATGCTACAGTGAGTGGCAGTAGTTGGATATAACTTAACTCACATTAGAAATTAGCAAGACTTATAAAAGAACCTAGGAAAAAAAAGAATACATGTACACTTCTTATTTTCAAATATTTTCATTAAACAGTTGTATTTGAGTAAACAAGTAGAAACTGAACTCTGATTTAAAACTATCATTGCTAACTCAATTATTCTGTGGCACTAACAATATACAAAGAATCGATGCACAGGAGAAAAACATAATTAGAACTGTAAGTGAAACTTAGCTGAAGAAGCTGAAGAAAAGGAACCAAAGCTTTTAAGGCAAAGTGAGATTGAATAGAAAGGATTCTATTAATTGAAATAAAAGTCTTGAGTTATCCTCCCGATAGCTGTTTACGTTCTTCCTGGTGGGCTAAAAACCAAAACTCTGGCATCAATATGAATAAGGATAAACAAAACATAAAGAGGGTCATGATCATATGCTATTAATTCCAAAGAGTGCAGATAAATGCGCTATATGCTTCTAATCTGTCGTGGAGCCTTAACTTGAACTCAGAATGTTGTCCTCCTCTTAACCCTTCCTCCTAATTATAGTGCCCAGTAATTTGGAACATAAATGCTTTTCCCTCCTTGGGTGGGCAAAGGGTACAGAGCTTCTAAAATCAAAAGGGAATTCAATGAAAAACAGAAAATGAAATGCAAAAAAAAAAAATAATTAAAATGACTAAAAATCTAAGCCCTACAGTTTGTTGCCTACTTACAGTGGTGGAATAATTGTCAAAAAAGTTTATATGTATGTATAATGTGTGTTTGTATATATAAATAAATATTTGTTAAATATAATTATGTATTTGTTATATATTATATGCTACTTCTATTATAGGCGCTATATTTATATTATATATCTAATAATAGATTATATATGCAAATGTGTTTAGCAATGTAATTCAGGCAGTTTGTTTTCTATCTGAATACTCTTGGATATTCAGGTAGAAAACAAACTGCCTGAACATCAAATGTCTATAAATAAGTTCAGTGTCACTAGTATTATGAGTTTTAAAACAAAAACTATCAGCCTAGCCTGTTAATTAGCACTGTCATTTTATGCCCACAACCCTCAAAATATTCAATTTACGATTATATGGACTGAAGGAAACTGGTATTATCCCAATGGATTCTTGACAGATCATCTTTTTAAGTTGTTCTATCTATAAATTTAAAGCAAGTGCACATGAATATGTTCCAATGTATTATAATCTGGGAATAGTATTAAAATGTATTTTTTCAAATATCAATCTCTCTGAGGAAGCCAACAAAATTAACACATATGTCACTGTATCCCCAGAATTGTGAGAATCTGAAAAAGAAAATAAAACCCAACAATATCAGGTCACTTATATAGGCATGGAATACTAACAAGATAAAGGGAAAGGGACAGAGAAATCATGTAGCAAAATATCCCATCTATTTTTATCTCCAAAATTTCCCCATAAAATTTAACATTTTAAAAGGGAAAATGATGTTTTTTCATAGAATTCTAATTCAAAATGATGTGAAGTGCCAAGCATTAAACAGAATAAACCTTGGGAAACAATATCACAGAGGAATAGTGCTATGACTATCAATTATTACTATTTTATCTTTATTCAGCCTATTTTACTGAAGCTTTAGTATCAAATCACTAATACACAGTGTGTGTACTCTGATGGTCCATTCTAACAATCCCTCAATATAATCTTAAACCAGCTTCTAAATATAGTATTTGTATATGTAAATAAAATCATATTTATCAAATATATATTTATGTACTAGCTATATATTTACATTACTATTATATATGAGCTATATCTATATTAAAATATACAATATTATCTATGTAAATCTATATATTGTATGTAAATATAAACATGAATATGTAAATAAGTTTTAATTAGATATTTTCACCTACAGAATTGCAAATATCATATTTAATCTATAAATCCGTGATTATTTAAATGCTCCAAAATTGATCATAACTACTTGAATTAATGGTTACAAAACTTACAGATATTTTAAATTTTCCAAGTCTTCAAATGATCCACTGGGTATTCTTTTAATCTGATTGTTGTTAAGAAGTCTATAAAAAGAAAACAAAAGGAATCACAGTAATTATTTTCTTGAGGCAGTAAACAATCTAAACCTTATTTAAAAAAAATCACTAGTCTTCAAAGAAAAGGGGCAGCTTTTAACTTACAAACCTTAACACAATATCAAAGAATTTTTTATATGGAAAGCTCTGACTCCTTCACTTTACAGAAAATGAGGTCAGAAGAAGGGAAACAACTTGCCAAAGGTCAAATTGCTGGTATAGTAGCAAAATAAAATAATAAAGATGAATATATAGGCATTTTTCTTTATTCCTAAACAATGTGATAATAATAGTAGCTTAATAGGTTCAGCAACATTATGATAAAAGATTTTCAGTGATAGGGAGAAAATTTGAAATGCAAAATCTTGTGGAAGTGAATGTTGAAAACTAAAAATAAATAAGTAAATTTATTTTTTAAAAGATTTTTAGGATTCTGTTAACATTCAAATTTTGTTTCCCTAACAAAAACTATTTCTAATATGTACAACTTTCAGCTCATGCTACTTCTTGAACTCAAGACTACAATGATGAATAGGTGGCCCGGGAGCTGCAATGGTCAAAAACTGGATAGAAGTAAACCTGGGTTTTCCCAAGATTTTATCATGGCAAAATGAAAGCTATAGCAAGTTAAACCAACCTAGAAAGCCTTAAGAGTATGTGGAAATGACAATTTCCCAGTATATCAGTTTCCTCTTCTTCTGAAAGAGGGAAGCAGTGTGCAATAAATGATTGCTAAAGTCCCTTCCAAAGCTCTAGGATTCCAGACCAAGCAAGAGACCATATGTCTCTCATCTGAAGATCAGTCTACTTACTTTACACCAGAACATGATGAGGACCATTATTTAATGGATTTTTTTTTGGCCTGTGCAATCCATGAACCCAGATTCTAAAAGGGATTCACTCTATTTCAGTAGAAAGGATCTACTTGGATCTTTTGAAGGAATGAAGTTGGAGCACACAAAATCATTATGAAGTTGGCTTTCAATATAAACATCATTGGACATATAACCCATGTAGTAAGCCTTATTGTTACAAAACTAGAAATGACCATCAAGTCAAACCTTATGTCATAGATGAAGAAACTTGAGACCTAGGCAAGTGATGTAACACCATATTAATGGCAGATCTAGAGCAATAATCCAGGATCCTGACTCCCACCCTGAGATAATGAGTATAAAGCATTTCATAAATCTGAAAGCACTATATAAATGAGCTATAATTAATGCTACGATTTCTACACCTCACTGCCCCCCACTATGCATACAATATAGAACTAGTTTTCTTTTTAAAAGACAAAATTTTTATTATTTTTTCAAAAAATAATTTCAACTTACAATGTATTCAAGTTTTTCAGTCGCTTAAATGTTCCAGGCTGGATTTCTCTAATTCTATTAAATCGTAAGTCCCTGTGGGAAAACAAGAACATAAATTTTATTTATACCTTCTTTAAGACTGAGGATGAAAGTTGGGAGATTTGCAAGCATCACTTGTCATTCCCTAATTTCAAAACATTTTTTATAACCATGATGGTAAGGTAAAGTACACTAAGAATCATGTACCTACTGATTGACATATGTAAATGTATCTATGATTTTCTTTCTTACTAACGCCCCCTCTGTCCTCTTGTCTTGCAAGGAATCTTGAATGAACAAAGAATATATCAGTAGACCACAAGTTCCAACAGGTCCTTCCAAGGTGGAAAAGCTTCAAGTATGTATGTGGTAACCAAGTGCCCATCATCCAAAGATCAGGTTAGTTAAGGTTTGGAAAAGGCTGACCACCAACCAGGGGGTTTCTTCCTCCTCATCAACTCACAAATCCTGAAATTCTGAAGTCTTCATCCAAGGAGGATAAATATTCATACCAAGGAAATCCTGGATCCTTGAAGTAGGTTTTTTGGAGAGTTTGCTTTTTTTGTTTGTTTTGTTTTGGTTTGTTGTTCTTAATATCATAGGTCCATTGCTATCACTTTAAAACTCAATGTCTCAATAAACCTAAAGACTGGGTGAGAGCTGGTTGATGGAGAAGGTAGACAGGAATTACACATAATACCAAAAAAGAGATTCAACCGTAAAACAGTTAAAGCAGCCGTGTAAATTGTGCAGCCCCTTTGGATTTCTCTAAGATGTTTTCATTCCCTGAACTTTAAGGAAACAGACATACCACCATTTGATAAGAAATTTAAGTCAATCCCTTGGAAACTAGAGACATATTAAATCAGAAAAACAGATGCCCATAGAGTGTATATGTTTTTTATCATTTTTACTATTATTAGCTCCAAACATGAATTTCAAACAAATGTAACAGACAGACCTTAAAAAACTATCTGAAATCAATGAGACCAAATATGAAATTCACAGATGCAACCAATGAATTTAAGAGATTAAGATCTGAAAAACTCTACGCTAAACTGGGGAATGGAATCAATATTCCATAAAACAATGTTTAAAATTCATTAGCCCTTATTTATAAATAGTTATAACAAAACCCAGAAGGAAATGATAGGAAAATAAGACAAATTACAGTCAAAATAACTGCAAATGAATGTAAAATATTTGAAATGTTAGAGAGGTAACCTACTACAACACAATCAGGATTTATATAAATCTAACTATAAAAGGTCTTTGCTTTTTAAGAGAAGACTTAAAAAAAAAAGAAAGAAAGAAGGGAAAATTTAAATAATGGAAGTGATAAACAGCACTCATGGCTGAGCCAATGCCCACATAATAAAAAAGAGGATATTACTTAAATTAATATGCAGATTTTGTGCTGCATGGTAAAACCACTAAGGGGATATTTTATTGAATGAGAAAAAAATGACAACAAAATTCATTGTTATAAATAAATACTCAGGGGTTTTTTGGCATTTTTGTTTGTTTGTTTTGGCTTTTGACTTTTTTAAACATCTAATAGGAAGTTGATGATATAAATGAGATTATTGAGAAACCCTTAAGGATCCTTGATAAATTTAAGTCACTAGATCTTTATGTGCTTGACTACTCAAAGAACCAGAAGACAAGATTGCTACATCATTGTTAGTATTACTTAAAATATCATGGAAACATAAGTACTGTAATATTGGAAAAGGGCAAACGTTTTCCCTATTTAAAAAAAAAAGGGAAGAGAAGTCTAGCTTATAGGCCAACGGGCTTGATTTTAATTTACAGCAAAATTCCAAAACTCATTAAAGAGATGGTCAGTGAACATCTAGTAAAGTGAGCAGTAATCACAAAGAATGAGCATGGATAAAGAAAGAACAAGTCATTCTAAGTGAACTTTACCTCTTTTTTTAATAGAAGTTATTAAATGATAGGTAAGAGGAATGCTGTAAATGTAGTTGATCTCCATTTTAACAAAGCACTGATAAAGCACCGATAAAGCACCTTACACTTCTGGTGTGGAAAAGAGGGAAAGATGTGTACTACATGATAGTAAAGTTATTTGAATTTGGAATTGATTGAAATGGCTAGACTCAAAGAATTATTATGGTAGTAGTCCATAATAATTCCAGGTCAAATCAGCGGTCCCTCCAGTGGAACTTGAAATTGTCTTAGGAGCTATACTTAGCCTGAGCTATATAACATTATTCTCAGTGCCTTGGTTGGCACATTTTTCAAATTTACTAGATAGAGTTGAGGAAAGCCAAATCATGTAAGAGGAAATTAATAAGGTTCAATGAATCAATGAGCCTTTCTTAAGTACTTATCATGTGCACCAGAGACTGTCTAATGGGTGGGGTTTACAAAGATAAAAGGTAGAAGAGTTTCTACACTACATTTTATTGGGAAAAATAATAATATATAATTAAAAGACAATATAATAAAGTGATTATAATATAAGACAATTAAATGTATATATTTAAGTAAAATCTTATACTTAGGTTCAAAAATTCTACTTTACATGTAACAGACTGGGGAGGGAACAGGGGAAGTTTCATGTAAGACAGCAGTTTGTCTAAAAAGATGTTCTTTTTATTGGTTTGCAAGCTCAAAGAGTCAAAAGTGGCAAAAATGATAGTAAAGAAAGGCAAACATAATCTTGAATTATAAGAAGTACTGGAATGAGGAGATAATAATAATACCATTTTACTAAGTCCTCTTCAGACTATATATGGAATAGTTCATTCAGTTTCCATTCTAGGAAAGATACTCATAAGCTCGGGTCCAAACAAGGACAACAAGAAGTGAAGGACACAGAAGCCATTCTAAGGCAGTATCAATAAAGAAAAGGGAGCAGGGGATTGTAACATGGGGAAGACAGAAAATAAGTTTGGCACAGTGGAAAGAATGATAGATTTTTGGAGTAAACCACCTGGGGGCCAAATCATACACATACTATGCACACTAGAGGAGTGACCTTGGACAAGTCATTTGACTTTGGTCGGGGCACTGTTCTTCAACTGTAAAATAAGGGGTGGGGAGAGGAAAGGGTTTCTAAGGTCCTTTCCAGATACAAATCTATTAACAGCTGAATTTTAGGAGCTGCCAAATAGAAACGGGGTCAGATTTATTCTGTTTGGCCCCCTCAGGCAGAACAAGGAGAAATAATAGATGGAAGTAGCAGAGACAAGTTTAGGATTGATCTAAGAAAAAAAATATATTTTTCTAAAACGAGAGCAATTCCAAAGTAGAATGAGCTGCCCTGGGATGGGAATGGATTCCCCCTCATCAGAAGTTGTTCAAGTGAAGTTTAGGTAACTACTGCTTGGATGGGGGAGGTTCTTTTTCAGTTACAGGTTGGGCTATATTGCTACTGGGGTTTCTGCCAATTCCAAAATTCTGTGCTTCATTGTTTTTGTGATAGCATCAAAGGAGAGAGGGGTCCTTTTAACTTCCCTTCAAGCTTTAAAATTCTTTGAGTCTGGAATCTCTACTTCTTGAAAATCTCATCTTTCAGGTTGAGAAAGTGGTCTGATTTAATTGCACATAATTACAGGAAGTATTAGATGTGCAAAAATATCACAAACATCTCCATGTACCATTATTAGTTCACAGTACAAAAAGAACAATAGGTGTCTTGCTACTGCCAAGGCATAAGAAAATATCATTATAAGCCAAAAGCTAGTCTTGTAACTTTTTCAATATTTGGCAGGCTTAAAAACCAATTCACATTTTATAATGTTATTACTTTTGTAATGAATGCATCTTAAGAACTTAAAAAAAAAATCCAAACACTCAAAAATAACCTACCAAGTTGCTTTTTAGGAATTACATTACTATTTTTAGCATGTGGGGAAAACAATATAACTAACTGTTTGCAACATTAATTTACTTTCAGTTACTTCTTTAAGATCTTTTTAATCCATGATAACATATTGATAAGCTAATACCTTATACTTATAAATACAGAATCAATTTAATGTTCATTTTAATAAGTTCTAAGTAGTGTGTTTTTTCACTGCATACAATCAGTGGCATCAAGTCACAAAAAGCACTGAATTGACCAGTTGCCTAAAATTTTTTTTAACACTTTCATTTAAAAAATACAATCTTTCCAGTTACAAGAAGAATAAGAGCCTATATCCTAAGTACTTAAAACAGCTTCAAAGTGCATTAACTTGTTCCTCTAAGAAGAGAAACGTCAATTAGGGAAATGAGAAATTTATCAGCCTGTGCACTCCAATCTTCACTCTTCAAATATTAAGCAACCTAGGTTTCTGGTCCCTGCTTCACTACCATCTGAAGAGGTCACATGGCACAGTGGAAATAATGTAGATTTGGGGGTCAAAGGACCATAGTTCAAATCTTGGCCCAGTGATTTACAACTATGTGACCCTGAACAAGTCATTTAACCTCTCTTGGTCTGTGTTCTTATATATAAAAATGACAGATTGTACTATATGTCTTTGAAATCTCTCCGCATCCATATCTAGGACCCCATTATCCTAAAGGATGGGCTCCAGGGACTCTTCCAGCTCTAAATCTACAATCTAGACTTGTGATCTCACTTAAGTGGCTTCTTTCCAGGTTTTTCATTGGTTACACTGAAAGGTTGAATGATCAGGAGTTTCTAATCTTTTTTTTATCATAAAATCTGTTAGCAGTCTGGTGAAGCCTATGAACCCCGTAATAATGAGGTGGATAAAATACATGTTGTTGCAAAGGAAACTAATTACAGTGAAATAAAGCTATAAAAAATTTTTTAAAGCTCAAGGATCTCAGGTTAAGAATTTGGGGGTTTGATTATGGTATAATAGACTTGGATGTTAAAGGGACATCAGGGTAATGTAATCTCTCACATGCTTTTCTTAAGAGAACTTTCTATTTTTTAAATTTTAATAGTAGTAAGAAAAAACTGATAGTAAAAATCTTTTGTGGAATAACTAGATGTGAAAAAATAGTCTCAGAGACAGGAATTACCTTTACCAATTGAAACACAAAACCATCTTTTTTCTTCACAAATGAAACTGATGGATCATG
The DNA here is from genome assembly GCA_023548195.1 of Bettongia penicillata ogilbyi. Lineage (NCBI taxonomy): Eukaryota > Metazoa > Chordata > Mammalia > Diprotodontia > Potoroidae > Bettongia > Bettongia penicillata. The sequence continues at coordinate 1,620,960 of JAJHZJ010000330.1, forward strand.
TCAAGTCAGTCACAAAATGAGTACTGTCAAACTGGGAAAAACCCTCTAGGCACATTGGGAATTTTAGTCTATCTCTTAAATGGGATTCAGATAACAAGCCTTGACAGGTACTAGGAAAGGGGAGTTTTCACAGGGATGTCTGTCTGGAAAAGACAATAGTTAAGTGGTGTACATCAACTGATAAGAAAGGAAAACACACAGGTTTAGTCAAAGTGATGATGTGTCTGAAATAGTCAAACAGACATCTTATTTTTTTAAAGAGAAAGTCATTGTGAGTTGTAATCACTTATAAAGACACTGAGAATAATATTGCTCAATTTTAAAGACGAGACAACTAAAACACACTGAACTAGTGAGGGGGAAAGGGAGAAGAAAGAAAGCATAAAGAGAAAAGGAATTTTAAAATTCCTAAGTATTACTTAAGAATTGTTTGAAAATATAACTAGTGCCAAAACAAAGTTAAATTTAAGTTTTATAAGTATGTATGAGGATCTGAGTCTGACCAGATGCTAACTGCCACAGGGGAAACAAGGAGGAGGGAAAGATAGATGACCTCACAATTACAGAAAAGATCTGGGGAGAATTTTGTTTTGCCTCTTAGCATGGTGAACTTCCAAACCTCAAGAAGGGTATATGTTAATAGCTATTAGATATGCAAAAGAAAAAAGACCACTTAAAGAGTGACACTTCAAGACGAGGGGAAACTTGTTGGGGGATGGAGAATGGAGAGAGGAAGAAGGGAAGTATCTTATAGTATGACATTTTCTTGAAAATTACAAGTTGAATGTGAGCATGAGCAAATCTAGTGGCAAATAAAGTTATATCAAATGCATTATTTTACATCCCAACATTTCCCTCTCCTTCTAATGCTACAGATATTAAAATGCAGATATTTCCTCACGCCGTAAAAGCAGTGTAGTACTACTCTATACCACAACAGACATTGGCCAATGAATGGAGGAACAGAGGTGACAGTACGTGTGTGTGTGTGTGTGTGTGTGTGTGTGTGTGTGTGACCATATGGCACTCCACTAAGCCTGAGGAAAAGTGCTGGCATCCAATTAGAGCCAGTTCTGTTCCCATCCTTCTTCTCCCCACCAAGTCACTTGGAACAGAAACCTACACAGATGAACCCAGTTAGGAGAAGGCTGAGATTCTGAGATTCCACCCCAAGGAAAACCCCATTCAAGGAGAAAGAGTCAGAAAGTGAGGAAAAGGGGATAACAAGGAACAAAACTGAAATTACCAAAGATCTTAGGAAAAGAAAACTCAAAGAACTTGAGCATAAGCAAATACACTAACAAGGAAGATGTTAATAGCAGAAGGAAATATGATCTCCAGACTAGGTAAAGAGTGTAGGCATCCATAAATCAAAATTTTCAAGACATAACGAAATATATCAACATTTGGTGAGGTAGAAGGCCCCCGTGGAGCCTCAAGAGAGCAAAGAGTTGTAGCAAGAAGTTATTTATCTCTTGAATGGTTTAAAAAATAAATAAGAATTATGAAAGCAGAATTTATGTCCTGCACAGGAGAAATATTGGGGAGAATAGAAAAACTTGAATTCACAATTGAAAGTTTCAAGGGAAAAAAAAGAAGAAAAAAAACAGAGGTTATGTGATTGGGAATTTCTAAAATGTGAAGGACAATTTGAAGGAAGAGAAGCAAAAAGCAGTAACATTAAAAGAAAACATAATCTCCACACAAGCAAAATATATTTATCTGGAAGATGCAATGTATAGAGACAACTTGAGGATTATAGGGCTTCCAGGAGTACACAATAATTCAAAAAAAAAAAAAAAAGCTGTGATCTGGGTGACTAGGAAGATGGCAGTGCCATCAACAGGAGGATGGCATGAGAGACATTGGGGTGGGGGGGCGTTGATTGAGATAGCAAAGTTTTAGCATGATTTCTTTTCAGTGTCTAAAGAATATTAAAAGAAGACAGACTGGTTATTTGGCAAGATTGAGATATGAGACAAATGGGTGGCTGGAGAATACCACTCTTGCAATGTGGGGAGAAATCAGATATGGTCCCCTGAATATTGATTAGACCTCTAGTGGAGAATTTAGGAGATTACAGGAATGTCAACCAGAATGTATAAGCAAAATGGGTAGCAAACTTAAGTCTTTTCAATATTATCAATTCAATCTATTCAATATTATCAATAAGATAATAGTTCTATTTTTTATTCATATGAATGAACAAAAATATTATTATCCTTTTTTGGTTAAATTAAATGTATCTTAAGGTTAACTGGAGAAATTATATGTGTTTAAAAATATCTTTCACTTCTAATAAAACTATCCCTCAATATCAATACTTCTCAGAAGAAGTATAGCTTATAGATTTAAAGGACTAACCATAAGAGGCAGGAAAACCTGGGCTGAAGTCCTGCCTCTGACTCATTAATCGCTTAATCCCAACATATTCCACAGCAACTCTCCTATATTCCACTCTGTTATAGGCAATTGCTTATCTGAATGGAATAGTTATCTGAGTAGAGAGCTATTGCACCAGGAATTCTCCCACAATAATGAAATTGAATATAGATGAAAAAAGGAGGGAGACCCTTCAAAAAACAAAAACTCTTTTCCATTACTCCTACACAATATTTCATTAAAGACAGAATACATTTTCAATCTGTGTGAAGAAGGAAACAAGAATATCAAATAATTTGAGATTTAAATACTTAAGATCTCAATTATACAGCAAATACTTCACTTTCCTTCTCTAACTTTAATGACCATTTTTTTCCAGCTAGCATACAAAGACATTTAGTAGATATTAGCTTTGATCAACTTTGTAATACACAACATGGGTGAACATGTAGAGTCTCTGGCAGTGAAAGCTGGAATGAATGGGTATTTCTTTCTCCTAATGATATCTCCAGGATCTCAGTGCTGAGTAAATCAGGGAGCTCATGTTTGCTTTGGACACTCTCTTTGTTCTTGCATTAGAAAATGCCTGGAGTCATTGTATATACACATATGCCAAGATTTAGAAATGAGGCATATCTTTTGTCTCTGCCGTTGTTTTGTTCCATGAGGGTTAGCACAAAATACTTATTAATGCATAATGGTGTGCTTTGAGCTGACAAAGCAGCCACATTTTTATCAGAGAATCCAGAAGGGACATTACAGGGCATCTAATCCAACACATATTCAAAGGAAACATAACCAACATGTGGTCATTCATCATCTGACTCAAATACCAGAAGGGAAAACTCTCCACCTCTTGAGAGATCCCAGTGCACTAATAAATAGTTCTAATTTTTAGAAAGCCTAAATATGTCCTTTTGCCCCTCCTATTTATTGCTCCTATTTCTGCCTTCTAGAACCAAGAAGTCTAATCCCTCTTTCATATGATAACTTTTCAAATACTTGCATATTGTTCTCAGAGAGTCCCCAAGTATTCTCTTCTCCCAGCTAAGCAACACAGATCCTGCAATCAGTCCTCATAGGTCTGCAATCTCTACATGTTATCATAAATGGTTTTTCTAAACTGTGGCATCAAGAACTGACCACAGTAGTCTAGCTGTGCTCTGACAAGGAACAGAATATGAACTACAACCTGGAAACTATATCTTTCTTAATGCAATCCAAAATATCATTAGGTTTTGTGATTTTTTTTTTTGGTGGGGAGGGGTCGCATCATACTGTTGACATAAATACACTTATAGTTCACCTTTTATAGATAAACTAGCCCTACCTCCTTGTAACAGCAAAGACCCAAGCATACACAAAAGGGCCTGCTGTTTGTCTAAAAGGAAAGCAATTTTTGAGGGGACAACAATCTACTTTCACCATGTACATATAACATTTACTTAGTTCATATGAAAAAATCAGCACCCTGAACTTCAGGGAAAATACAAACAGAAATTACAAGCACAAACTACAAACAGAAAGACCAATACACAGGGCTTCCGACTGTCTGACCGTAAGTAATACATACATCACAGATCAACAGATAGATCCAACTGTCTGACCATACATACACAGCTACCAGAGAGAGAAGTACCAACATCTGGGTTTTCAAAGCCAGGGGGACTCCTTAGTAGCTACCCAGAGTCTCCTCTGGCCAAACAAACATATCCAACGAGTAAGCCCCAAAACAAAACCTCACTTTGGAATATTTATACACTTGTCAGAGCCAGAGGGTATCACAACCCTTGAGAACCAATGTCTCATTAGAAATTAACAAAAGGTTTGGGCCTTCCTACAAAATAAATGTCCCCTAACCAAGCTTCCCTTAATGTGAAGGCCCATTAATGGATAGAGAAAATCTTTAACTCTCATTAACATTATACTCCTCCATTTTCTATTTGTCAAGTTGATATTTTAAAATCAAGGGTAAGAATTTACATTTACTCCTGCTAATTAAATTTGACCCAGTGCTTTAACCCCTTCAAGATTTTTTTGGACCCTAACTCTGGCATTTCATGTGTTAAGTTACCCTTCTCATTTATTTGTCATCTGTAAATTTAATGAGTTATGTCTTTATCAGGTAATCAGTAAAAATGTTAAATAGTACAAGACAAAACTCAGATGTCTGGAGTATACCATGAGTGCTCTCATTCTAAGATGATACTGAGCAATTAAGGATTACTTTTTGGTAATCCAATCACCCAACCAGTTCCAAATTCACCAAATTGTATTATCATCTGGCTTACATTTCTGTATCTTTTCCATAAAGCTAGTATGACATACTTCATCAAAGGATTTACTAAAATCAAAGTAAACTATTTTATCTACAACATTCATTAGTTTATAACTCAGACAAAAATAAAGTTGTCTGTTATGACCTTTTGTCACCACTTCCTTTCACTATTCTTGTCCTTTGGTTGTTTTCATGATCCTTTATGGGGTTTTCTTGGCAAAAATACTAGAGTGGTTTCCAATTTCCTTCTCCTGATGAAGAAACTGAGGTAAACAGGTGTAAGTGACTTTCAGGATCACACAGGTAGTAAGCATCTAAGGTCACATTTGAACTCAAGAAGATGAGTCTTCCTGACTCCAGGCCCAGTACTCTATCCATTGTCCACCTAGCTGCCCACTTTTAGTAATCAACTCTTTAATGAACCAATCTAGAATTTTCCAGGAAATTAAGTCAAGCACAAGACATAACATCTGTAGCCGTAGAGATGCCAAGGTCAACCCCACAACAGAATGAGGCTGCAGGCTTTACTGTTCTCTGTAGGATGCCTCTGCTTGGTAGATAATGCTTTCTTGTATTAAACTACTATTTCTGAATCCAAGTAACTCTAATCCTTTAATTCTAGTTTCTGTGTGCTAAAGCTACTAATGAGTAAGTATGATCCCCTTCCACCTTATAGCCCTTCAAATATTAAAGATGACCATATCTAACTAAACTACCTTATCTCCTATCTATTCTGTATATATTTGTATATGTACATGTCTCCCATGATAGCAATGAAGCTCTTTAAAGACAGGGGCTGTTTCATTTCTGTTGCTGCCATCTCCAGTGCACAACATAGTGCTTAGCATATGGTACGTCCTTAGTAAACTATATTAATTATCAAAATAATAACATTATATAGCAGTTCAGGTTTGTAAAGTTCTGCATTTACCTTGTTTGCACTTCATCACAACCCTGTGAGGTAGACGCTATTATTATTTCCAAATAACAGATGAGGAAAGTGAGGCTGAGAGGGATTAAGTGCCCCCCAGAGTCACAAAGGTATTACAAGTCTGAGGCAGGTCTTGAACGCAGGTCTTCCCAACTTTAAGTCCAATACAGTTGGTTGATATGATCTTTAAATTCTGACATGCTCCTAAGTGGCCTTACAAATGTTAATTTTCTTCCTCTGGCTATCAATCAGCCAATACAGAAGAATTTATTAAGCACCTACTCTATGCTAGGCACAGTGCTAGGAATACGAAGATGAAGATAAAGCAGCCTCTGCCCTCAAATTCTAGTGAATATAAACTTTGTCGATATCTCTCTTTTTTAAAGAAGTCCAATATCTATCTAGTCTTCTGATTTCTCTCTCAACCCTATTTCTCAAAGATTACCAACAGTGGTTCGTTCCATCATCATATCTATTTGTACACCATAAAATGTAGTGTTTACATATTTACTGTTGTTTCATCTTTTTTTCAATATCTACCCCAATAGGAAGTAATCACTTCATAAATTATTAATAATTTTGTGGTCCACAGATTAAAACTGAGTTAGTTGAACATTTTGTTGCTTTGTTATGTATAAGGCATTAAGATGTGTTATGTGCTGATTTGTTATAAATTAATTTTATTCAGATTGTTATGCATAAAACTAAGTAAATACTTGCATTATTAAGATGCATAATGTTTCTATGTATAGAAAAATAAATGATGTAGAGATCACTTTGTTGAGAATCACCCACACTGGATTTCCTGGGAATTATGAAGCACTAAGCTACTCCCCAAGGGAAAGGACATATGTACAATTCTCAGACACTGACCATCGGAATAGAGCTAATAAAACAAACTGAAAGCTTTAACTTGATGTCAGGGCCTCTTTGTGGGTAAATACTATACACGTCCACAAGGAAAAAATTCCTAAATCAGATGCTTTCAAGCTTTCTGAAATTTACTTTGAATTCCCTACCTAAATAATAACTTTTGGCACGTAGAAATCAACAACAAATCCATAATCTGTCTAGTAGAATTCTTAGGACCTCATCAGGCAGAAAAATAGCTAGCAGGCAACTGTATTAGGAATTTGACATAAAATAGCACTAAATTTTAAGCAAGTTTTGAAAAGGAAAATGAGTTAACATAATTAAATCTAATACAGTGTTGACTCTGAGAGGAGGGACTATTTCATTTCTTTCTTTGGGTCTCCAGCACTTAGCACAATGCCTGGTATCCAGTAAGTTCTTTATAAATTGTGGTTGAAAAATAATTGAATTTTTACCCCCATCTCTATAGTCCCTTAACACACAGAATACTTTATTCACAATAACTTTATAAAGTCCATATCACAAGTATTATAATCCCACACTTTATGGATGGAGGAATTAAATCTGAGACATAAACGGACTTCTCCATAGTCCTACGATTGCTAAATATCACAACTTGGACTGGAAACCAGGTCTTTTAATTCCAATCCAGTCCAATTTGACCTCTTTTTCTCACTCTACCACAAACATTCTTGTAAAAGGGACAGAAAAGATCTCTGGGTTTTTATCACTAATAACTGCCACTCTTTATAAAGGCTACCATCCTGCTCATCTGCAGTAGAGACAGCTTCAACAACAGCAGTTTCCCAAAGAAATGAAATCATGAGTCCAGGAGTCACTACAGCTTATTAAGGAGGGAACTGGGAATGATCACACATGTTTTCATGATTTTTACTATCTCCTCTCCTCATGTCTTATTCTTTCATGCCTCATCATTGCAAGGAGTGTCCCCTGGGTTTCTTATGGCTATAACAACAGAACATAAGTGGTTGTGGGTACCACCCACCTGAATACACTTAAAATATAAACCATTTCTTCTATCTGAAGACCAACTTTAAAAAAAATAGAGAGAAGCTCACACTAAAGGCTGGCAGCCTGGCAAGGTAATCCCTTACCATGGGGATCTATAAAACAGATAAAAATACAAAAAGGTTCCCAGTCTGTGTCAGGGAATAGGGAACAGAATATTAAGAATCACACAGTTTTATAGACTATCCATTCATGTTAAGTTCTGGTATTCTTAATATGCAAGCCTTAACCAATGATCCACCCGTTAATAGATACATCAATAGAGGGGCTAAAAATACAGCTACATTGAAATTCTCCCTAAAAAAAAAAAAAAAAAAAAACCAAAAAACTAAAAAACAGAACAGAAGTTAAAGCTAAATCAATAGAAGAAGACAATTCACAGGTTCTCCTCTGGGAGACAAATAAAAGAGTTGGCAGGGCTGGTTTCTTCATGCATCCAAATAGTAAGAGCTGACTTTGGTACAGTATTTTAAAATCTGCAAGGCACTTAGTGTATTGTAGGGATGATGGTGATTTTATTATAATGATAGTAAAAGTTGGAACAAAGGGCAGCTAGATGGTTCAGTAGATACAGCACTGGATCTGAAGTCAGAAAGACACATACTAGCTGCATGACCTGAGCAAGTCACTTATCCCATTTGCTTCTGGAAAATGAGCTGGAGAAGGAAATGACAAATCATTCCAGTATTTTGCCAAGAAAAGCCAAAACAAAATCATGAAGTATTAGACATGACTGAGAAGTGACTGAATAATGAGAAACACACCCAGTATCTTTCATTTTTATTAAGTGAAGCTCCTAGGGTGTCATGTACCAAAGGGGTATGATAAGCATTGAAAGCAGTTTGCTTCAGTTTAGTTCAAAACTTTGCTCACTCTCTGCACCCAACATGTTTCCCAGGCATGTGCCCTCTGATCTCTCTCCTATGTGTTATCTGGTCCATGTACATTCCCTATGGGCATTCCCTTTGCACTTGTGTGAAGCTTCCTCATCTATAAAATGAGGGCGTCAGACAAGAGGATTTCTGAGGTACCTTCCATCTCTGAATCCATGACCTCAAGACAATACAAATTCCTTGTTCTTGCTACCTTTTCTGTTCCCTGCTAAACACAAAACAAGATGCCAACTGTGCTATTCATTACCTTTGTGCTACTAGGGAAGTCAATTTCTCAAGAAAGTAAGTGGAGAGTTATGTAGCCAGGTGTCAAATGCATAGAACACTCGTTCTGGAGTCAGGAAGGCTGAGGTACTTACTAGCTGTGCAATCTTGGGTAAATCACTTAACTTCAGTTTCCTCTTTTGTAAAATGGAGTAATACGAGCAACTTCCTCCCAGGGTGGGAGGAATGCACTGTACCTGGCCATGTGATCGCTATCATCCTCATTAAGGTCTCAGTTTCCTGCAGATCTTCTAAAGTCCCATCCAACTCTTAACCTATGATCCTTTGACCCCTGATTATTCTGAACCACAAATGACAGGTTTTGCTCTGGATTAGCTGAAGAATCATTCTAATACACTCCTCTCTGCAGGCCTCCATCCAGAACAGCCTTCTCCCAAGTCCCCCTCAGAGCAGTCTAAGAGTAGAATACAGCTAAGCCAATTACTCCAGCAGCAGGAAAGAGCTCAACTCTCCTCTTCCATAAAAATGCTGAGCTGTTAATCAAGCAAATTACAGTTACCTCAGATCAAACTTCAAAAGGGGCTCAGGAAAGTGTCCAAATTCATAAGCCTCAGAGAGCCCCATTGTATGGAGAGAGCTGGATGTGTATATCAGATTGGACAGGTCTACTCCATAAAGCTCCGGATCATTCTAAAACCTATCTGGGAAAGCCCCATGACTGATGATCTGGCCTGACCTCTGCCTTTGAAGAAATCTGCCCTAGCACAAAGTTAAACCCGAGCCTACGAAGAAAAAAAGGGATTAAAAGTGTTCGATAGAATCTGAAAAGTATGGCCCAGAATTCCACTGCACAATGATTTATTGGCCTGATACTCACTGATACAACAAAATTACAATATGTGAAGGGCAGAAATGGAGCCTTTGTCAAATATTTTCAGAACTGAAAAGGGACCTTGAACTTCGACTTCAGCCCCCACCCTCCCCCCATTTTATAGATGCCAGGATTTGACAGGAAACATTTCTTTCTCCAGTGTTTTTGTTTATTCAAATGTACTTACTGTATTGACTTCTGAAAGTTCATCTAAACAGAAAGAACCAGAGACATGCAAAGAAAGAACCGCAATTCAAACCCCAATTGTGCTGATGGCTGTGTGACCTTGGACAAGTTGTTTTCTGTGAGACTCACTTTCCTCATTTCTAAAATGAAGATGTTGAAATACTTCATCTCTAAGATTCTTCCAGCCCTGAGTCTTATGACATCAAAGAGACTGAAACCTTTCACAAGGCTCAAAGAAGATAACATAAAACACTTGGCAAACACAGAAGCACTTCGCAGATGTCAGTTATATAATTTAATCCCTTTATTTTACAGGTTTACACTGTAAACTGAGGTTTACAGTGGGGAAATTATTTGCTTAAAGTCACACAATCTTCGCAATAAGCTAGAATTCAAATCATGTTTCTCTGCCTTAATAAATATTCCCATTCCAATGCCCTTTCCATCACACCATATTGCTTCTCAATTTGTTTTATTGCAATCAGCAATTATTAGGCACTCGCTGTTTAAGATGTACAATACATTAATATTTTTGTATATTCCCTCCACCAACACAGATCGTAATTTTTCACTGCAATGGTAAATGGTCTTTGATAGTTGCTGGGCCAAAAAACTCACCACCCAGCAAATTTGGTGACAAATTTCTCTAAGACAGATTCTCAAATAGACATACCATCTACCTGGGGCTTATAATTGATATCCTACCAGCTTACTAAGATTTACGATAACACAGGATATTATTGGCATTTTCTTCAAGAGCCTAGGATCACCTTACAGGAGAAAGGCTTTAGTGAGGTGCCAAATTTCAGTGGATACAAAAATCAACTAATACTTTTTGAGTAAAATCAAAAAATAATTTTTTGAACATGCAAGGAACAGTGCCTGGTACATAGTAGGCATTTAATAAATTCTTATTGATTGACTATAGTAAGTCACTAGGTGAGATAAGGTAGTATAAGATAGGTCAAGATATTCTTTCCATCCTGTCATGAACCCTTCAAAACAGACTTCTAAAGAACAGTCCCTAAATAGACTAAGTCACTCAACTTCAGAATCACACCTTGGGGCTCTGCTGACCTGGTCAGTAAGTACGAATACCTGAGTTTGTTCAGTCAGTTCAACATCAGTCTTTTTCAATTTTGTCATGACCTCATTTGAGATTTTCTTGATAAAATTACCAGAGTGGTTTGCCATTTCCCTCTCCAGCTCATTTTACAGAGGAGGATACTGAGGCAAACAGGGTTAAATGACTTGCCCAGGATCACACTGCCAGTTAAGAGTCTGGGGCCAGATTTAAACTCAGGATAATAAGTCTTCCTGACTTTAGGCCCAGTACTCTATCCATTGTGCCCCCTATTTGCCCCTGCCATATCTAGCCAGCCCCAGATTCAAACATGCTTCATCCCACACACCTTGTCCTCCACTTAGTTACTGTATGCATGCTGCCTCCCTTTCCAGGTTTCTCTGGGAACCATACTACCCTTGATTTTGGAAAGGATGTATCAGTGGTGTCAACTCAGCTCTATTTCCATGGCCACCCCTTTATTTTCTAAACCAAAATACCCTTCCAGGGTCACCACACCCTTATGGGAATGGAATCCCCTATAACAATGTAGCCTCCCAGTAGGCAGGAACTATTCTTGCTATGGCATCTTAGCATATAGCCCAACATACATTAAATATTTAATGCTTTGGTTTTTGGGGTTTTTTTCCATTTTGCTTTCAGTTCCCTATCATTATCTAGGCAAAGAAGTTGAATTCACCATTCTGTAAATATCCACCTGCAGGGTCCTGGGGTAGAAGTTCTCTCCATTAGGAAAGCTCTTGCTAATCCTTTCTTTCTTTGTTTTTATATGGTAATTTAAGAGTATTGTAAATTATATTACAAAAGCAATCTTCTTACCATGAAAGACTTTACAAACTGAATTGCTAACCCTTACGTGGAGAGTTCAGAGGATATCTAATTGCACTTGTATGTGATAAAGAATCCTTTCTCTAACATCCAGACAAGTACTCATAAGAGCAGGACTGTCTTAATGTCTTCCTTCCTCATCTTCTACTCCACTCCAGCCACCAGCCAAGGCCTGGTATATACTTAGTTGGTTGGTGGTTGTCTTTTGTTCTCAGAGGACCAAAATGACATCACCATGATAAAGTGAAATTTCAGCGTGTCTGACTGTGGCTGATCAGACCAATACAAGTTTGAAATGCTCTCCCACAGGTTGGGCACAGATAGTTATGTGCATATTTGGGGAGGATACTCCAATCTGCACATCCTACATTTACTTTGTGCTGTTTCAATTCTGCTCTGCTCATAGAGCACAGCACCCTTTCTAATGTGGGCACACCATGCTGAGTGGCACTATGCCAGTGTCTCCCATGTTGCACAGTCAAATCCAAAGTTCTTAAGAGAGACCTTGAGGGTGTCCTTGTATCACTTCTTCTGACTGACATGTGATCACCTGCCCCATGTGAGTTCTCCATAAAATAGTGTTTTTGGAAAGTGTACATTTTGCATTTGCACAACGTGGCCAACCCATCAGAGTTGTGCTCTCTGAAGCATAGTTTGAATGCTTGGCAGTGCTGGTAGACTGTCCATGTTTCACAGGCATACAACAATGAGGTCAGCACAATGGCTCTGTAGACCTTCAGTTTGGTGGTCAGTCTAACACCTCTTCTCTCCCAAACTTTTCTTTGGAGCCTCCCAAACACTCAAGCTAGCTCTAGCAATGCATGCATCAACCTCATTGTCAACGTATACCTCCCTGGAAAGTACACTACCCAAGTTAAGTGAACTTATCCACAGCATTTAAAACTTCTCCATTTTTTGTAACCAATAATTTCATTTATGGATGGTGTGGTGGTGGCTGATGGAGAACCTGTGTTTTCTTGGTGTAATTAGTAGGCCAAAATTAGCACAGGAAGCAGAGAATTGATCCATACTTTGTTTCAGAGGCTGCACTGAGTACACAATCACCTGCAAACAGAAAATCATGTAGCAACACTCCCTCCACTTTAGTCTTAGCTTGTAGCCTTTTCAAATTAAAGAACTTGCCATCAGTACAGTAGTTGACCTTGATGCTATGTTCATCCTCACTCAAAGCATTTGACAACATGACTGAAAATATCATGTTAAAAAGCATGGGAGCAAGCACACAGCCCTGTTTCACTCCACTGGTGACTGGGAAGGCACAAGAGCATTGTCCACTATCCAGAACCCGGGCAAACATGCCATCATGAAATTGACATACAACACTGATAAACTTCTCTGGGCAACCAAATTTTGACATAATTTTCCATAATCCCTCACAACTAACAGTGTCAAAGCATCTCAAAACATTCTGTACAGACCTCTGTTCTGCTCCTGGCATTTCTTCTGGAACTGTTGGGAAGCAGACACTATATCTACAGTTCCTCAGCCCTTTCCGAAGTCACACTGGCTCTCAGGTATATGACCATCTTCCAGGTGAAGGGTCAGTCTATTAAGGAAGACTCTAGCAAGAATTTTACCAGCAATAATTAAGAGAGAGACCTCCCTGTGATTGCTGCAGGACAATCTAGTCCCTTTACCTTTATAGGGATGGACAATGGAGGCATCCTTGAACTCATAGTTGGCAACAGTGGAGCAGAAAAGGAGTGGGTAGTTTTCAGAGATTTGGTGTACAGCACTGCATTTGTTTATCTGGGTCAGAACACTCGCAAACACCAAGACTGGTTTAATGAAAATGATGGGGAAATTCAGAAGCTGCTAAATGAAAAACAAGAACTCCACAAGATATAGCAAGAGGGTAGTTCATCCACCTCTAAGAAGGCAGCATTTAATTCCATCAAAAGCAAAATACAAGCAAACCTTAGAGAGATGCAGTATTCCTGGCTCAGTAAGAAAGTAGATGAAATTCAGTTTTAAGTTGATGCTAACAATCCAAAGCTTTTATGATTTCCTGAAAGCTATTTACCAAAAACCTATAGTGCATCACAACTACTCAGCGCTGACAGAGCCACATTGATTGATGATAAGGACATAATTCTAGAGAGATGGACTGAATACTTCCATAGTGTTCTCAATAGACCATCATCAATCAATGCTGAGGCCACTGACCGTTTACCTCAGGTTGAAGTCAATCCCTCCTTAGCTGAACTTCCAACTGAAGAAGAGGTTTTGAGGGCCATAAGGATCCTTTCATGTGTCAAAGCACCTGGTGCTGATACTATTCCAGCTGAGATTTATAAGAAGGGGGACCATTGCTCGTACAAAAGCTGACTGAAAATTTCTAGATTATATGGCAAGAGGAAATTATCCCCCAGGAGTCCAAGAATGCTTCCATTGTCCATCTCTATATGCTTAGTAAGCACCTAATAAATGCTGGCTGATTTGACTTGGTTATCCGGCCTATCCTTGGAGTTATCTGGAGATACCCAGTGAACTGAAATCAGAAGATCAGGTTTCAAATCCCATTTCTCATGCTTATTATCTGTGTGATCTTCAGCAAGTCAATTAACCTCCCTGGGCCTCAGTTTCTTCATCTCTATAAAGAATAACTTAGGGCTGGTGAAATGGGATGTCTTGTGAGGCTTGGGTTCCTGCTTATTGGAGACCTTCAAAGAGAAGTTTGATAACTCCTAGTAGGACTCATTACAATACAAATTCCTTTCATGCAATAGTTGGACTAGATGGTCAATGAGGTATCTTCCAACTCTGAAGTTCAACGATTCTTTGATTAGAAGATCTCTGAGGTCTTTTCAAGGTCTAGATCTATGATCCCATGATCCTGTTTTCCTGAGACAGCACATTCCACTTTTCTATAGCTATGATTGCTAAGAAATTTAGCAAGTACAATTAGTTAGCATCTAGCCTATAAAAATAAGGAGGATACTCTTTTTCAATCCTTTCATGAGTCTGACATATTCAACTATATTATAAACTCCTCGTGTATAAGCTATGAGGCAGCATGGTACAAAAGTTTATTGGAAAACTGGTAGTTTTTTGCCTGACATAAATCTGGGTACTTCAATACACCACTGTTACTATACTCTGCCAACTGCATTATAAATGCATGTACCCCTAAACGTTTTCCAAACCCACTCTGGTCCAGGGTGGAAAAGATGACAGGTTCATGAAAGAGTCAGATGCCTGGATTCTGGTTCCAGCCCTTCCAGGAATTAACTGTGTTGAACCTAAAGAAGTTATTTCCCTTTTCTGGGTATTCAATTTCCTCTTCTGTAATACTTGTCCTGCATACATCACAAATCTGGTATAAGCATTAAATAAGAAAATTCACAGAAAAGCATGTAAATCTAAGGTATTGTTATGATTACGGTAATAATGAAAGTCTATAATCTAAGCAATTGTCTCTCAGTGACCTAAATTTCCTCCTCTACAAAATGAGGCAGTTGAAATGGACATTCCACAGATCCTTGTGTCTGTAACTCCAACTATCCTCTGGTTTAAAGGAGCTTATCTTATCTGGTAAACAGCGCTGTTTAAAAACTGCCAATACTTGAAAACTGCCTACTGGATAATGTCAAAACTCCTAGTTTTATATCCAAATCCTCAATGATCTGACTCAAAAATATTTTCGTAGCCTTCACATCCCATTACATCCCTATACAAACACTTTTTTGTTTTAAACTTTGTAAAATTTTTAATTACTTGACAAATAAACATAAATATTCTCATACGTAAAACAAAGATTGTATACAAACTAGAAATCTATTGCATGTAATCTTCAAATACCTATATATATATATATATATATATATACTAATTTCGATACAGTAGTACTAACACTGACCATATATAACTCCTTTTGAACTTCCTTCTTACTCTTTTCTATGAATATTTTTAAAATATTTCATTGAATTTTTTTTCCTTTCTCCATTATTTTTAGGCACCACTATCACTCCTTTCCTCTTTACCCTCCCACAATTCTCTCTCACTACTTAAGAAACAAATAAAAGCCCTACCTTATTTTTTTTTTTAAATATACTCAAGGAAAAAAAATTCACACCTCAGTAATGTCTCACTCTGCAACGACAGTTCTTCATCGTTCTTCATCTCTCCATAAAAAACATGCCTCATCATCATGGTTGGTCATTGCATTCATCAGTGTTCTTAATTCTTCCAAAGTTGTTTTCTTTTACAATATTACATTCAGTAAATTGTTAACCTGGTTCTGTTCAACACAGTCTGAACTGTTTATACAAGTCTCCCCAGATTTCCATTAATTCATCCGTTTCGTGATTTCTTACAGTGCAATAGTGTTCCACATACATTCACAGATCGTAATTGATTCAACTTTCCTACATCTAGAGCAACCAGTTTCCTTTCCAGATGAAATCAGCTATGCTATCTTATTCTAATACATGAGCTATTATGAGAACAAGGGATGTTTAGCCTGGAAGAGAGGATGGAGGACACGACAGCTGTTTCCAGAAATCTGAAGGGTTATCATACAGGAGACAAATTAATTTTGCATAGAAATGGGGGGGGGGGATCTATGCCTGGGCCCATGGTATTTTACATATTTATCAAGGACATAGATAAATGAAGACAGAGCATGCTTAACAAATTTACAGACAATGTACAAAGTTAAAGAGAGAGCTAATACATTTAATTGAAGAATATAAATCAGAATTTGGGAAGAATCTAATAAAATGAAATTTAAAAGGGATAAATTTACATTTTATACTTGGTTTCAAAAAATTAACTTCACAAATATAAGCTGGGGAATTAGACAATTTAGGAAAAAATAATGCTGATGTTTTAGCAGACTAGATGCTCAATGAAGCAATAGTTTGATGCAGCATTTTTAAAAGATAATATAATTTTAGGTTGCATTGAGGAACTTATTATCTAAGACTAAGGAGAGAATATCATGTTCAGTTCTTCTCTTCTCCTTCCTCTATTTTGCCTGGTGATTTCATCAGCTGCCAGGTATTCAATTATCTCTATGCTGATAATTCTCAGAACTAACCTTTCCCCTGACCTCAAACTCACATTTCCAATTGCTTATTTGATTTCTCAAACTGTATTTCCCATGGACATCATGAATTCATTAACTCTCCCCTCCCCGCCAAAAGAGTGTTTCCTCTTCTTAACTTCCCTATTACTGTTCAGTGTACCATCATCCTCCTAGTCACCTAGATTCACAAACTCAGTGTCATCAACTCTTTACTCTCTTACCATCCTCTCCCACCCCATATACAATCTATTACCAAGTCCTGTCACATCTACATTCACAGCATCTCTTATGTATACCCCCTTCTTTCCTCTGACACTATCACCACCCTGGTGCAGACCCTCATGCCTGGAGTATTGCAATAGCCTGCTGGTTGCTCTACCTGCCTCAAGTCTCTCCCAAGCCAGTCCATTCTCCATTCAGCTATCAAAGTGAGCTTCCGAAAGTGCAAGTCTGACAAGGTCATTCCTTCCTTCCCTTTCAATAAACTCCAAAAGTTATCTGGTTTTTAAAGTCCTTCATAAGCACCCTTCTTACACATTAGTCGCTTCCCCATACCGTGTAATCAAGGTGACACTGATCTCCTTGCTGTTCCTCACTGATGTTCCATCTCCTGACTCCATGTATCATCATTAACTGTCCTTCCTTTCTGCAGTGCTCTCCTGCCTCATTTCATTTTCAGTTTCATCTAAAATCTCACTTTCTGCAAGAAGCTTTTTCCAGTTCCCCTACCCTAGTTCATGCTAGTGCCTTCTCTCTGTTATCTCCAAGTTGTCTTGTCTATACATTGTACATAATTATTTGCACATGGTTGCTCATATGAGAATATGTATGAGCTCCTTGGGGTCAGGGAGTGTTTTTGTCTTTCAGTCTCCAGCACTTAGCCTGGCACATAGTAAGTTCTTAATAAATGCTTACTGACTTGGAGATCATGCCACCTAAGTTTCCCTTAAAGCAATTAGGGATGTTTAGCCTGAATAAGAAAGTACATTGGGGAAAACAGGAGAGTGGAGAGCATGAGAATTGTTCTTAATATTTCAAACATTGACATACGAAAATCAATTGGGAGCAGAGAAGCCAAGATGGTGGAGTAGAAAGATTCACATATGCTAGCTCCTAACCCACAGCCCCTAAAATATCTATAAAGAAGAACTCCCAACAAATTCTGGAGCAGTGGATGCCACACAGCAATGGAGTGGAGGAAATTTCTGTTCCAGAGACTCCTGAAAAACTGACACCAAAGGTCCATCTCGCACTGGACCTGGAGCAGAGCCCAGCCCTGCCTTGGCCACACCACACCAAGATGAGCAGATCCAAGCAGGCTTCAGGGATGGAATCTCCAGCGGCCGCACAAGTCCCTCTACCCACAGACACCAAAGGTCAGGGAGAGAGCCTTTTTGGCTGCCTGATAGGGGAACGGGGTGTCTCCATAACTCAGGCCCCCTCGGGAGGCAGCAGTGGACAGGAGCTCCCAAATCAGACAGGAGCTGGGATCCATTATTGAAGATCTCTGCATAAACCCCCTGAGGGAACTGAGCCCTGGTGGCAGCCCTGCCCCAACCCAAGCAGCTGAACTTAATCTCACACTGAATAGCAGCCCTGCCCCTGCCAAAAGCCCTGAGGCTGGGGAGCAGCATTTGAATCTCAGACCCCAAGCACTAGCTGGGCGGATCTAGGTGGGGGTGGACATGAATCTCAGAAGTCAAGTAACTGGCTGGGAAAATGCCCAGAAAAGGGAAAAAAATAAGACCATAGAAGGTTACTTTCTTGGTGAACAGATTATCTCCTCCTTTCCTTTCTGATGAGGAAGAACAATGCTTACTATCAGGGAAAGATATAGAAGTCAAGGCTTCTGTATCCCAAATATCCAAAATAAATATTCAGTGGGCTCAGGCCATGGAAAAGCTCAAAAAGGATTTTGAAGATCAAGTGAGAGAGGTGGAGGAAATACTGGGAAGAGAAATGAGAGAGATGCAAGAAAAGCATGAAAAGCAGGCCAACACCTTGCTAAAGGAGACCCAAAAAAATGCTGAAGAAAATAACACCTTGAAAAATAGGCTAACTCAATTGGAAAAAGAGGTTCAAAAAGCCAATGAGAAGAAGAATGCTTTAAAAAGCAGAATTAGCCAAATGGAAAAAGAAGTCCAAAAGCTCACTGAAGAAAATAGTTCTTTCAAAATTAGAATGGAACAAATGGAGGCTAATGACTTTATGAGAAACCAAAAAATCACCAAACAAAACCAAAAGAATGAAAAAATGGAAGAGAATGTGAAATATCTCATTGGAAAAACAACTGACCTGGAAAATAGATCCAGGAGAGACAATTTAAAAATTATGGGACTACCTGAAAGCCATGCTCAGAAAAAGTGCCCAGACATCATCTTTCATGAAATTATCAAGGAAAACTGCCCTGATATTCCAGAACCAGAGGGCAAAGTAAGTATTCAAGAAATCCACCAATCACCATTGCAAAGAGATCCAAAAAGAGAAACTCCTAGGAACACTGTGGTGAAATTACAGAGTTCCCAGGTCAAGGAGAAAATATTGCAAGCAGCTAGAAAGAAACAATTCCAGTACTGTGGAAATACAATCAGGATAACACAAGATCTAGCAGCTTCTACATTAAGGCATCGAAGGGTGTGGAATAGGATATTCCAGAAGTCAAAGGAACTAGGACTAAAACCAAGAATCACCTACCCAGCAAAACTGAGTATAATACTTCAGGGGAAAAACTGGTCTTTCAATGAAATTGAGGACTTTCAAGCATTCTTGATGAAAAGACCAGAGCTGAAAAGAAAATTTGACTTTCAAATACAAGAATGAAAAGAAGCATGAAAAGGTAAACAGCAAAGAGAAGTCTTAAGGGACTTACTAAAGTTGAACTGTTTACATTCCTACATGGAAAGACAATATTTGTAACTCTTGAAACTTTTCAGTATCTGGGTAGTTGGTGGGATTACACACACACACGTGTGTGTGCACATGCACGTACACACACATACACATGTGCATGCACACACAGAGACAGAGAGCACAGAGTGAATTGAATAGGATGGGATCATATCCTAAAAAAATGAAGTTAAGCGGTGAGAGAAAAATGTATTGGGAGGAGACAGGGAGAAATGGAATGGGGCAAATTATCTCTCACAGAAGAGGCAGGTAGGAGACTTTTTAGTGGAGGGAAAAGGAAGAGAGCTGAGAGAAAAACATGAAGTTTACTCTCATCACATTCGACTAAAGGAAGGAATAACATGCATACTCATTTTGGTATGAAAACCTATCTTACAATACAGGAAAGTGGGGGAGAAGGGGATAAGCAGGGTAGGGGGGGATGATGGAAGGGAGGGCAATGGGAGGAGGGAGCAATTTGAAATTAACACTCTTGGGGAGGGACAGGATCAAAAGAGAGAATAGAATGAATGGGGGGCAGGATAGGATGGTGGAAAATATTGTTAGTCTTACACAAGACAACTATTATGGAAGTCATTTGCAAAACTACACAAATATGGCCTATATTGAATTGCCTGCCTTCCCAAAGGAAATTGGTGGGGAGGGAGGGATGGGGAGAAGATGGAACTCAAAGCTTTAGGAACAACTGTCGAGTATTGTTCTTGCTACTAGGAAATAAGAAATACAGGTAATGGGGAATAGAAAGTTACCTGGCCCTACAGGGCAAAAGAGAAGATGGGAACAAGGGAAGGGAAGAATGATAGAAGATAGGGCAGATTCGTGATAAGGGAAATTAGAATGCTCGGTGTATTGGGGTGGGGGGAGGGGACAAATGGGGAGAAAATTTGGAACCCAAAATTTTGTGAAAATGAATGTAAAAAGTTAAATAAATAAATTTAACTAAAAAAAAAATCAATTGGATTTGTTCTGCTGGGTCCCCATGGGTAGAACTAGGAGCAATGAGTTGAACTTACAAAAAGGCACGCTTAGTCTGAAGAAACAAGAGCTTTCCAACAATTAGAACTATTTAAAAATGGAATCGGCTGTTTTGGCAGAGGGTTGACTCTCAGTCTCCAGAAGTCTTTAAATAAAGATTAGAATCCTATTTCTAGGGTGTGCTATAGAGGGGATCCCTTGAACCCAAGCCAGAATTACAGAATACATTCAGTGAGAAATCCTGTTATCCTATTCCTGCTCCCATTATGAACAAATATATTCTAAAGAATGGCAAAATCTACCTCAGAAGTAGAATCTGGGTTGATAAGGAAAGGTGGCACCAACTGCAGATCACCCAAGGAAAATTCAAATACATCAAAAGCCTGACCATCATGATCTGGGGAACAAACAAAGAACCACGGTGTCATCAAGGTTGCTACCAAAAAGAATGGCAGCCCCAAGTCACCCTCTCACCTCACAAACTTAGCATTATCAAAGAGTGCCCTTATGGCTGAATAGCACAAGAAATTGGATGAAACAGAGACTGCACAAAGACTGTCCAAGGTCAACAAATACATCTGTGAAAAAGATCTTAGATATCAACAAGTCTTGTGAAAACAATGAGCAAAGAGAGGCCAAGTACAATCTGTAATAAATTGGATTTTTCATTAAAAACTATATATTCCTGTATAAGTTGAAATAGATGGCTTCCAAAATCAATTAAACTCTGAAAGCCTATGATTATATTCCACTTCTGTATCCATTGAGTAGAAATGACAGTAAAAGAAGGACTTCTTAATGATTACAGCAACCACCAATGAGGTCATGAATTTCTATCACTGGAATTGTTCAGGTAGAAGCTGACTCTTGTCAGGGAATTCTAGGAAGAAAAGAGACGGGACTAGATCATCTCTGAGGTTCCTTCATGATCGCAGACTCTATGACTGGAATAAAAGAGAAAAGTAGGCATTTTGTCAGAAAATTGGAAGATACAAGCAAAGATTGAGCATTAAAGCCATGGTTTCCTCAATAAGCATGAGAGTGAAATAATGAAATCTTCACAGATCTCCCTAATTAGGATAGAAATGAATGAATGGAAACGAAATTCTGGGCAGTAAAAATGGAAATATAATCCCTCGTAACAGGGAATTGGAACTATTTCTTTCTAGGAAGACTTGGGAATTTCTTCCTGTTACAAAAACAGGACACAGGTGCAAACAAAAGAATATAAACCTTTTTAATTAATACAACATGCAGTGGTTTATGGCTGTATGTTTTCCTCCAATATTAAAAAAACTTATTAAGGCAAATTGCTGATGGACCATTTCCACTAAAATATTTCCTCCACTGGCCTCTATCTCCCTCTTGAAATGCGACCACTGAGGAGTTTTTCCATTGGACCAAAGGACAATTTTTAGGTGATCTACAAAGTTCCTCCTGGGTAAGTCTAGTTTAGTAGAGGAAGCAGAATGATATCGTGGGAAAAACATGAGATTTAAAGGCAGAGGATCTACTTCAAATCTGGACCCGCCTAATAAGTAAATGAGACAATGATAGTAAATAATTGTCATTTTAAACATATGTGAGCTCTTACTCAAGTTACTTATACTATTTGGGTCTCAGTCTCCTCTCATGTAAAGTAAGAGCTTTGGCCTAATTAACTAACTGCTAACATTCTTCCTACTCTAAATCCTATGAAATTAAGGAGATCAAACATGATAAAACAGACCATTTAACTGCATAAAATTTAATATTTGCATGAACAAAATGAATGACTAAAAAGTTAGAAGACAAATGATAGGAAGGGGAAATATTTGCATTAATAATTATAAATAGGAGACTGATATCTAAAACACACAAATTTATAACAGCAAGAGCTAATTCCAAATAATGTGGTCAAAGGATATGATAGTTTTTAAAAGAATTGCAAATTATAAGTGACCCCATGAAAATATGCTTCAAATCATAAATAGCAGTAAGAAAGATGAAAAATGCAACAATTCAAAGATTTTTTTCATCTCATACCATACAAAGTGGACAAGAGGACCAAAAAATGTGATGAAGGAATATAGGCATAAACTCATTGATAACATATTAGTAAAGCTGTGAATGGTCCAAATACTGTGGATTTCAACGGGGAATGATACGGAAAAAAAAAAAAGACTATCCTGTCCAGACCCTTCGACCCAGCAATAATCCCCCTACTAATAGCACCCACAAGAATCTCCCTGAAGAAACAGAAAAAGAAACAATATTCACAGTAACACTCTTTGTGACAGCAAACAACTAGAAAAAAAGTTGGTGGCTTTTGACTAGGACATGGATGAAAAATCTACAGTATATTCCAACACCATAAAGAGCCAACAATTCTAACTACCTTCTCATTTAAGAAATGAGAATAAGACAGAGAGAGTAAGATAAATCATTTAACAACTTGCTCGGGATCACACAGCTAGTTAAATGTCTGAGTAGATTTTAAACAAGCTTCCTGATTCCAAGTCAGCACTCTATTCACTATTCCACTCTACCTCTATATGAATTTGATCAAAAAATTTTGGGCCATAAGAAATTAGAAATATGAAGAATTTAGAGAAAAGTGGGGATAGTTATTCAACTTAATAGTAAAATAAGTAGAATCAAGACAACAATTTACACAATGATTGGGACAATGTAAATGAAAAGATGAACAAGAGACAGTAGTATTCTGAGTAATGGAAAAACCACTGGAAGTCTCAGAGAAGATATCGACACATTCCCTCTCATGGCAGGGAGATAAGGCAATATGAGGACAGAATACCATCACATGGGAAGACTCAGTCTTGTGGAAAATGAATATGATGTAAAGACAAAAGACATCAATAAAATATTTTTAATTAAAAATAAATAAATCCTAGAATTTTATGCTCTCCTAACTGAAAATGAAGCAGTCCTAAAAGGATAACACAGTAAACTCTTATCAATCCTTATTTTTAAAAGTTGGTTAAATCCTTGGAAGTTTGTAGGCTGCTAGACATAGGATCTCAAGATGGGATAAAAATGGCTCTAGCTTAAGGTAGTATGCAATACAATTTTATCCCACGGGACAGAGAAAAGACACTGGGTTTTTAGGATAACAGACAAAATTGTTGGCATTTAATCTCCTCTCAGAATGGAAATTCCATGTAGGCAGGTCCAATGTTATATCTGAAATTTTTATATTCCTCCCTTACCCTCCACCATACCTTACTCTGCACACAGTAGGTTCTTGATAAGAAGGTTTGATGTTACTGTAATTAACAGAATAGCAAAGAAGAAAGAGTACACAGAAAAGGGAAAAATGAAGGTAAATGTACTTTATTCAAAAGTTTAGGACTAGAAGAAGTCTTAGAAATGACCAACTCTGAAGCCCTCATTTTATAGACGAGAAAGCTGATCCATGTTGCAGAGCTAACACTAGAAGCCTTTACATCATCCATTATTGTGCCACCACTACCAGCAATCCTCTCCTCTACCCAATCTCACCTTCACCCCATTTAACATTTTGTGACTTCTCCATGGTCCATGTGGAATTTTAAAAGTGTTAATAATATTCAATGTCTTCTAATTTAATTTTTTCTTAAGAGTTATTCTCAGCATAATGGAGGAAAGAACTTTGCCCATTGGGACACAAAGGCTGGAGAGCCCTGTTGAGACATGGAGCTTGACATATCATTAAGGCACCAGGGAATAATTTGAGTATGGAAAGAAATCAGATGATTACAATAACATTTCTGGCTCAAAGCTAAAGTAACAAGGGTATTTGAGGAAAGGGGTTAATGTGACAGATGTAATTTGTGAAAAATTGGTCAATATATTTTGCAATTTATTGACAGCTTTTATTAGGATTTTGCAGAAGCAAAAAGGAAGGATAGGTAAGACTAATGACTGTCTAGGTAGTACGGTTACAGTGGTTTGGGGAAAGGTATCCTTTCCTTTGCTTCAGACCATAGGATTACTACCATTGAGAAGACAGAGTACATGTTCCCTGCTGTCCCATTTGTCAGGGACCTTAGTGGAAGAAGAACCAATTGAGGTTTTCTTAAAAATGCTCTGTGTGCAATGCTCCTTCTTTCAGGATGGATCCAAGGACCCTGATAACTTTTAATGAAAGACCATAACTTTAATACTCATGTTAAATATTCATATAATCACTCACCTTAAATTACTCAACTCATTCCAAATTTAACCTTTAGGTAATGGAGCTATAAGAAATCTTCCTTCCATTTCATTCCAAATGACAACAGAAAAATCAAAAAATTAAATAATGGAATATTTCTGTCGTTTCTCTTCAGTCACACACTTCTCTCTTTCCTCCAACAAAAGCAAAAATAATCTAAGATTATTTGGGGGAAAAAAACCAAGTGAAAAATTTGGGGAGTGCAGATTCCACAGCAGTGGATGTGTTCTTTCATTTCAAAGAACAGCTCTATTCATCCTAAAGACAGCCCCTGGCTATTAAATCCAACTGGTTCCAGCAGCTTCTTCACAATAGAAATCATATCATCATCCAACAAAGACTCTACACAAAATGGGAAAGCCTTTATTTGGCCACAGGCTTCTCCCTTACCAGTAGATTCTTCCAAGAAAACAACTGAACAACTACCCTACTTACTTTCATACCCCAGAGGGCAGAATTGGAAGCAATGGCAGAAATTAGGAGACAAACTTAAACTTGATAAAAGGTAAAAGTTCAGAAAAATGACAATTAACCAAAACTGGAATGGCTTGCCTTGGGAAGTACTGGGTACCTTTCTCTCACTGAAGAACTTGAAGCAAAGGTCAGATGACCACTCAGTGGTGAGAGAAATTATTATTTCTCTTATACTAAAAACCAATTAATATGGGGTGGGGGGGCCTCGATTTTTCCCTTTCTATTTCCACATTCTCTCCAAGGACAAATCAACCTCTGAAAGACAGGACCGGATTATGAGATTGGATTAACATTCTCCTGAATCTTAGGTGAGAGCCCCCACCTAGCTGAAGAAGCTTAATTTTGATTAAAGAGTAAAAATAATCTGATTCAGGTAAATTCCAACCTATGATTCAACTATATAAATATCTTGGACAGAGGTGAATCCCTTTGTCTGGATTGTCTGAGGTGGTGTGGTCTAGGTGTAAAGTTAATTTCTTTGTCCAAGAATGATAGAATCAGAGTCCTGTACCCAGTCCTTCATTAGAATAGGCCCACCTCTTAGTATAATATTCATTCTCTCATTACTTTTTGACTAATCAGAGTTGATTTCTACCTGTTGGGAACCCTCACTTTTCCCAAGGATATATAAGTGTTGAACAGCCTCCATGACTCATCTTTGTTTTATAAGAGAAAGTTAAATGACCATCATTTTATTAATTATATATTAGCCAGAATTAATAAAATTGACTATAATTACCTAGAAATTACATCTCTGGAACTTCTCATTCATCCCAGTGGGTACATTGTACACAGAATTTTATTTATTCTTGCATGGGCTGGACTCGGTAGCTTGAGATCTCTTAGAACTCTGAGATCCCATGATTCTATCAAAAAAAAAAACAACTAAGGAAAAAACTAGGGTTCCACATAGCATTTTTGGAACAGATACTAATATCCAGGAATACTGTCACAGACTCTTTGTTCCCCACCTGCGGTACAGTCTTCTGAGCTCATATAGGTCTGATCAGCCACAGTCGGATACACTGAAACTTGATTCTAGCATAGAGATGTCATTTTGGTCCTCTTCATGAAAAACGACAACAACCACCACAACCATTGTCAATAGATAAAAATTTTCAGCATTCATACTGAATATCATAAGCACATTTATGCAACCAGAAACCAAACTATATTTAAATTTGGCCTTCCTGTAGATAGTCTCAATGCTTCTAAGCCTCTCTCAGCTACAGTAGCCCAACTGTTTAATATCAGTGTTTCCTTGGTGAAGCTATACAGCTTTGAATTATGGAATACCAAACAGTAGAAGACTCAATACTGCAGGTGACCCAAAAGACAATGGCACACTCTATCATGCTGGAAAGACTTGGACTATGGTCCCAGAAACAGGTTATGTCTGCTTTCCAAGGATCAGGGACCAGCTACTGAGTAAAGTGAGGTTCATCACCAATGTGTAGGTCTATTGACAATGACAACTCATGAAGCAAAGAAAAATATAAAAGGTCCCCTAGCCCTGTCTGTCTCTTAGTCACTTTCTAGCAGAAAAAGGAAAAAGAGAGCACTAAGCACAATTTTTAGATACTCTATAAACATTAACTTAACTGTGACTACTCTTAAACCAAAGACCTTTGGCTAGCTACCAAAAAAGGGGACATTTTACCTGAGGAACTAAATTGTCTATCATGGCATCCTCATCATAAAAATCAGAAGACAAGATTAATTTACAGCTAAATAGAGAGATAATTCTCAGGTTCTCCTAGGAGAAGCAAATAAAAGATATAATGGGTAGGCTTTATCACGCATTGAAGGGCAACAAAGGACAATTTCAATGTTCATGATAAAGATTTTCAAGAAGAACATGATAAAAATGAATTGTTTATTTTATGCCAATATCCCTTGTAGAAGGTGAGGAGGCAGAGAAATTCGAAAGAACTTGAAGAGAACTTCCACTACCTACTTTAATAACTGGCAACTGGCAATGCCAATGTGGGAAGAGGAATAAAAGACTTGTGGATTATACAAAAGCCTAATATATGTTTATCAAGAATATTTCACTTCAGGAAGAGAGTTAGAAAGTATTAGACATTATGACTCACATGTAACAATGTAACAACTGAAAGTGATTTTCATATTTTAAGAGAGAGAAAATGACTAGTAACTAATGTGGGAATTCTTTGATTCAGAAGTCTGTGTACACTTTTATACTGACACAATGATATCAATGTCTTTCCACAGCACAAGTAAATCATACCAGAAGAATAAAAATGAGAAGAAATAATAAGCAATTATGGCAACTGCAATTTCATCAAGCTCTCAGTGACAGGGAGAAATAGACAATAAATCAAACCTCAACAAAAACTACTATCAATTCCAAAGGAAGTTTAGCGATAATTAGAAGACCAAAAGAGTTTAAAAGTGAGCTAAATCAGCAAATACTTGACCTCTTTGACAAGAAGAGCCATGGTAGTCCAAAAATAACGATTTAGAGTACATGCCCATTTTTCAGATGTTGCAGAAGAAGACAGTAGAATGTTATGAGTAATATCATCTCATAAAGCAAGAAGCAAGGAGGGAAAAATAATTTTGCAGAAATGTTGCTGGAAGTCCAGCTAAACAAAGTAATCCCGAAAGTGTTTAAAGATGAACCAGAAGGAAAAAACAGTCAAAAAATAGAAAAGATTTGAAAGTTTTTTTATAATTCTTTTCACTATTGGAGACAATGGTTAAAAGATAAGAAAAATGGCAGACTTTTTAGAAATAATATTCTACAACTCATCTGTTTTTCTAGACCTCCTCTGTTCAGTCATACGGTTAGCTGAAAGATGTTTAAAAGATACATTATTCCATTGTGCTTATTATTTGTTGAACATAAAATAAATCTCTCAATACAGCAAAACATTGTCTTAAAAGCCCCCCTTCAATAAGGCATCTCTCATGCACAAGTCAAAATCAAAATTTAAATTATCTTTAAAAACATTAGTTAACAACAAAGAAAACTATTCAATGACACTTTGATTACTAATATCAAGCTAAGCATAAAGCAGGAAGACATATTCTCCAGAGGTGCTTGCCACCACCAATGAGGGTTTCTTCAGTATGGAAACCAAACAGAAAAGGGATAAATAGCTATTGTTGTTCATCCAATGACCAGTGACATCACAAGTGATGTACTGACTTACGTGGAAACTGGATTCAAGCAGAAGAGGGTAAGAATATCAAGCAGAAGAGGGTAAGAATAAAGTGTTTCGGATGCCCCTTTCTGCAGAGAATACAGTGTTGAATGTATTAAGTTCCATCCCAGGACATTGCAGAGCTTCCTAAGTAAGAGTCATAATCATTTTAAAGAGACTACCTACCCAGACTAGAAAAAAACAAGTAGATGAAAAGCTAGAGTTCATGCTATAATAAACAGAGTGAAGGACAACCTACAAAGATCATTCCAGAGGATGATTATCTTGGATAAATGGATGAGCAAATGGATAATGAGTTGGGACCAGAATTGAACAAGACTATAGTGAGTTGGAGCAGTGTTAGAAAACTGAATAATACTTCTAATAACCCTACAAATCTTTCTGAAGAAAAGTTTTTCACAGGATTCTTCCTGTAATGTTGTATAGCTGGCTATGTGTCACAGAATATCAATCTCAGCAGAATTAAGGTTGAGGGTCACCCAAAAAGGCAAGAAGAAGCTGTGAGACCAAGCAAAGTAGGATCTTTTGCTATTTTTGTTTAGTATAATCAAGAAGTATAATGCCTCTATTTGAATGTGGTTAAAGAAGATCTTCCCCACCCATTAATGGGCCTGCCCATTGAGGGAGGCTTGATTAGGTGAATTGTTTTGTAGGAGGGTCTCAAATACCTTTTATTTTTTTCTATTGAGGCACTAGGTCAGAGATTCATGGCCTCTGGCTCTGGAAAGTGTGTAAATACTTTGAGGGTGGGGTCTTACTTTGGGGCTTAGTTTCTGGAAGAAGGTCTGTGTGCCAGATGAGGGTCTGGGAAGCCACTAAGCAACCCCCACCTTTGAAAACCCAGATGTTGGTGCTTCCTTCTCTGGTAACTATGGTTAGACAGTTGGACCTGTCGATTTATGATATATGTATTGCTTATGTTAGATAGTTTAGAAGCTCTATCTGTTGACTTTTGATTTCTCTGTATTTGTCTAAAGTTCAGAGTGCAGACTTTTTTCCCTGACCTAAGTGAATGATACATATGTTTGATTAAAGTAATTGTTAACCCCTCAAAAGTTGTCTATCCTTTTAGAGAAGCAGATCAAAGAACCTGTGGTAGCAGGCCCCCCATGTATGTTGGGGAGCTTATTGATACAGAAGCATATAGTGGGCATGAGCAAGTTGTGACAAATTCCCAATCAAGAATTGAATAAATAGTATAAAATATATCATCTAAGAGATGTATTACCAAACAATAAAGTGCATTTAGGTGATCTCTCGGTGGAGAATTAATGAGAAGACTTAGACAAGAGCCACACTAGGCAAGGATGAGTCAAAAGCTGCATCATTGGAGTGTGTACAGATTCCTCCCAAGTATCGAAGTATTTATGGAAAGACAAGGACAAAAGCAGCATAGGATAAAGAAGTTCAGGAGGAGTTGTGATCTCCATGGGTAAAGGGAACACCCCCACATCATAAAAATAAAGCATCTAAATACAGCCAACATGCTCTCCTCCCCAAAAGAAAAAATGTTAAAGAACTAAATTTCAACATATGGATCAATCTTTTTCTGAATTAATGAGTAACTTCAAGAGCTACATTCTGCTGACATTTCACTTGGTTGTTTTAGAAAAAGGAACCTCCAGAGGAACTTTTATTTATCTAATTTGTCCAGAATATCAATGGTTCTGACTACATGTTTTGTACCTTTCTTTCCACCACTCCAGAATGCCACCAAACTTAATCACCGCTGGCTAAAATTTCTCCTCAGATACCTTAGGCAGAAGAATTCACAAATTCTACTTTTTATGTTTCCAAGATTCCCCCAGTAAATGAGAATAGTCAGGCTAACACCACTAAATACACCTACCCCCCAACCCCCATCAATCTCAATCTGAAGAGTTTGAAACTACTTGAGCATGTGAGTTTTCTGAATTTTAAAGACTACAAAATTCTTCCTCCCTAATCATATCACTTAAAAGTTGCAAAACTATTCTTTTTGGGGGGACTAAATTTTTATTATTAATTTGTTTTCAGTTTTCTATAATCACTTCTATAAGTCTTATATTTTCTCTTCCTCCCTCCCTCCTCCCTCCCCAAGATGGCATGCAGTCTTATATTGGTTCTACACATATGTTCTTATTAAACACATTTTCACATCGGTCATGCAAAACTATTCTTGAACTCTCAGTAAGACACTGGTAAGTATCAAAACCCAAAATTATCTCAAAAGATATATGACTTCAAAATCTTCTGAATAAGAGTTAGAAGGGATTTCAGAAGTCATTATGTATCTCACCCATAACTGAGTATGAAACTCATCTACAAGATGACAAACAAGAGTCATCTAGTCTTTGAACAAAGCCCACTGGTAAAGGGAAATGGTCATCTACTCCACTTTGGTAGAGTTCCAATTGTGAGGAAGTTTTCCCCTACAATTTGTCTCTGCAACTTCCACCCATTGTTGCTAGTTCCATCTCCTGGGGCCAAGCAGAACAAACCTAATCTGTCTTCCAGGTGGTACTCCTTTCAAACACTTTGTCACTTTATGAACAATGCATGTATCTCCCAATATATCAGATGAGAAAGATTTTGTTACTTTGTAACTGAAAACATACTCACAAAACAAGAAGCATTTATGCTTACATAATTTACCTCTGTACATTTCTTATGTATTTGTAATCAACCAACAAGAATTTTTATTAAGAACTTCATGTGTTCCAGGAAGTATGCTAAGTGCTGGGGATACAAAGAGAGGAAAAACACAAAAATACTTCATGAATTCAAAAAGGTTATATCCTAATAGATGAGATAATTTATAAATAGATATAAAGGACAGATTCAGAGTAGAAAAGTTTCATGGAGAACACTCTAACATAGGAGAATAGGGAAAGGACTGGAGATCATTTTACATAAGGATTCGTTAGAGAAAAGAAAAGTTAGGGAAAATCTAATAGTATATAAAGGACTATCTTGTGAAAGAGTAACTAGATATACTTTGCTTGACCTTCAAATACAGAACAGAAACAAACTGTTGATGTTGCAGAAAGGGCACGGTTTGTTCAATAGCAGGAAAATGTGCCTGATAATAATTGTCTCAAAGTGAAATGATTAGCGCAGAAAGCCGTGAGTTCTCCACTCCTGGAGGCTGTAAAACCATGTCTATCGGTTTCTTGAAGGCAGGACCTGTTTTATTTACATCCCCTACAACTACATAAAAGGGACTTAATACCTGTTGAATTGATGTTGTAGAGAGGATTCTCACTCAGATATGGAATGAACTCAGTGACCTCTAAGGTACCATTCAACGCAGAGTTGCTGTTTTTACTACTTCATGAAAAGACAAAGACTTTATCCTAGAGATCCCACTGCTGGACATGCAGCCCAAGGAAGTCAAAGATAAAAAGGATCCATGAATGAATGAATGAATAGAACAGAATTTATTAAACTATTACTATGTGCCAATCATTGTGTTAAGCATGGGGTAAGGAGGAGAGGTGTTACAAATATAAAATCACTCCCCTTAGGGAGCTTATATTCTAATGGAGGAAGATACACATAATGGAATGGTGTCCAAAGAGTTGTGGTCTGGAAATTCATAGTGATGTCTTAGGAGATAGTAGAACAGCCCAATAGCATTCATTTTTCAAGCAATTGTAGTTGTGATTTTATTATAGGTCTCAAAGAAAGAGTGGAAGGGGAGGGGATGAAGGGTAGGCATAGTATCAGGGCATAAATCGTTGGGGTGAAGATGAGGGTGAAAAGTCCAGAGATTTGCCCAGTGGCATACTTCCTTCTGAGAGTTATAGTAATAACTAATTATTCATTTGTGATCTACCCTTTTCCTTCTATTTCTGTTAAAACCTGTTCAAGTCAATGAGTCTCGGAAGGGCATGGCTGAGTGATGAGAGTGATCCTAGTCCTCAAGGCAAATGCTCCTTAACAACTGGGAGACCTAATTTCTGTTTGAAGTATAATCAAATATGGGCAAGCCTTTACCTGGAAGAGGAACCCCTAGAGCTTGGTCCTTTCCATTAGAGTTCAAGGCAACCCAAGCTTATGAAGAAGAAAGTTAGTCAGAGAGGGAGAGATAGACATGGCTTCCCCTCCCAAATGCCTTGGGGCTTCTGAGTCTCATGATCAAGCCACCAGGAGCTGAAGACTTTTAGTCCACTTCATTAAATCTCCATCTATCAGGGTTGACTTTCACTTGTCAGGGGAGTTCCCTTTCAGAAAGAATTTAAGCATGTTGAGGGTCTCTCTTGGTGTCTTTGGGCGAAGAGAGAAACCACTGACCACCTTTTTATTCATTGCCAGCTACTTAATTAATAAATTGATGACTAATTACACGGAAACTCTGTTGCTTGGGGTTTTCGTTCATCACACTCCACAACATTGATTCTGGTGGTCTGGTGTGAAGGATAAATCAAAAGAAAGAGTATCAATGGGGAGATGGCAAGTATATGCCAAAATATTTACTGCAGGTGTGGGTGTGTGTGTGTGTGTGTGTGTGTGTGTGTGTGTGTGTGTGTGTGTGTGTGTGTGTGTGTGTGTGTGTGTGTGTGTGTTAAGAAAGAAATAGAAATAAATTGAGTACCTACTGATTGGGCAATGGCTGAAAAATAATTGGCCCATTTATATAATGGAATATTACACCATAAGAAAAAATGAAGGTAAGGAATTAAATAACAAATAGGAAAACTTGTACAAACTGTACAAAGTAAAAAAAAAAGGAGTCAGAGCAAAGACTGGAAAGAACTTAAACAATCCTTTTACTTTACAGAAGAAACTGGGCATAAAATGGTTCAGTGACTCGTATTAAGATCATACTGGTAGGAAGTATGAAGGGTCAAAGAAGGACTGTCCTCTTTCCACTATACCATATTACTTCTCAAGTAAGTAGTGCCAGGAAAATAATAAATACACTGACTATAATGCTGCAAATGAAAAGAAAAATAAAATAATGTCCAAAATAAAATAATTAAAATAAATAATCTTGGCCCCAGAGAAGTGATGAGAAAATAGACTATTCTCCTTTTGTGGGAGAGTTAGAGACTCTGGATTTAGAATGTTGTATATACCTTCAGACATATGCAATACCCAGAGGTTATTGGTTAATTCTGTTTAACTATTTTTCTTTGTTACTAGGGAAAGTTGGGATGGGAGAGGAGGAGAATTAATGACTGATATAGAAAGAAAAGTTGTCAATAAAACTCAATGTGGTGGAAGTTGGGCATAGACCAATGTGCAACACCATACACAAGAATAAAGTACAAATTGGGTACGTGAACTAGTTATAAAGACTGATACCATAAACAAATTAGTCGAGCAAGGAAGAGTGTATTTATCAGATTTATGGAGAATGGAGAAATTTTGCCTAAACAAGAGAAAGAAAACATTATGAAGTGCAAAATGGTTAATTTTGATTACATTAAATTGAAAAGTTTTTGCACAAACAAACCCAATGCAACCAAGATTAAGAGGGAAGCAGAAAACTGGGAAGGAATTTGTGCAACTAGTGTCTCTGATAAAGGCCTCATTTCTAAAATATATAGAGAACTGAGTCAAATGTACAAGAATACAAGTCATTCCCCAATTGATAAATGGTCAAAGGATATAAACAAGCAATTTTCAGAGGAAGAAATAAAAGCTATCTATAGTCATATGAAAAATGTGCTCTAAATCACTATGGATTAGAGAGATGCAAAATCAAAATAATTCTGAGGTACCACATCACATCTATCAGATTGGTTAACATGACAAAACAAGAAGATAATAAATGTTGGAAAAGATGTGGGAGAGTTGGAACACTAATTCATTGTTAGTGGAACTGTGAACTGATCTAACCATTCTGGAGAGCAATTTGGAATTATTCTCAAAGAGCTACAAAAATGTGCATGCCCTTTGACCCAGCAATACCGCTTCTAGGACTGTATCCCAAAGA
This sequence comes from Bettongia penicillata ogilbyi, assembly GCA_023548195.1. Taxonomy (NCBI): domain Eukaryota; kingdom Metazoa; phylum Chordata; class Mammalia; order Diprotodontia; family Potoroidae; genus Bettongia; species Bettongia penicillata. The sequence goes on from JAJHZJ010000330.1 coordinate 1,655,255, forward strand.
GATCATAAAAATGGCAAAGTATCCCACATGTACGAAAATATTTACAGCAGTTCTCTTTGTGGTGGCCAAAAACTGGAAATTGAGGAGATGCCTATCAGTTGAGGAATGGCTGAATAAATTATGGTACATGAATATAATGGAATATTATTGCTCTATAAGAAATGATTAACAGGAAGACTTCAGAGAGGCCTAGAAGAACCTACCTATATGAACTGATGCTGAGTGAAAGGAGCAGAACCAGGAGAACTTTGTACACAGCAACAACCACAGTGTGCAAGGAATTTTTCTGGCAGACTTAGTCCTTCATAGCAATGCAAGGACCTAAAAAATTCCCAATGGACTCTTGAGGCAAAATGCCTTCCACATTCCAAGAAAGTATTATGGAATTGGATCACAGAATGAAGCAGATCATTTTCTTTTATATTATGTTTTGTTTTGTTTTATGATTTCTCCAATTCCTTTTAATTCTTCTATGCAACATGACTAAAGTGAAAATATATTTAGTAGGAATATATGTGTAGAACCTATATAAAATTGTATGCCCTCTCTGGGAAGAAGAGAAGAAGGGGGAGGGAGGAGAAAAAAGTCTAAGATATATGGAAGTGATTGTAGAACACTGAAAACAAAATAATTTAATTTTAAAACAAGAAAATAAAAGAAATGAAGAAAAAGGAAAGGAAGGAATAATTTAAAAGAGCTAATGTAAATAGGTAGCTAGGTGGCACAGTTAATACTATTGAACTTGAAATCAAGGAATCATAAGCATAGAGATGATAATTTAACCCACAGGAATTGATAAGATCACCAAGTGAAACAATGTAATGGGAGGAAGAGCGTCTCAGACAAAGTCCTAAAGGATATTGTTGGTGGCCATGACCTAGATGAAGATCCAGTAAAGGTCAAAAGTCAGACTCTAGAGAGTGAGAAGAAAGTTGGAGACATCTTAAAAGAGGGCAAGGTAGTACAACTGAAAGGGCACTGATTCCAAAATAAGAAGACAAGGGTTTGAACCTCAGCTCTGCCACTTTTCTTACTTGTGTGATCTGGGCAAATGTCTTCCTCTTCTCTTGATCTCCGTTGTTTCCTCTATGAAATGAAGAGTTTGGATAAGATGATCCCAAGACCTCTCACAGCTCTAAATCCTAAGGCTCCTGATTTCCAAGTCAGTATTTATTGTTGTGATTTAAGTCTTTCAACTAGAGAGGTTAGTTAGGAATGCAGATCAATACAATGTAACCAACCACAGTTTAGGACTCATAATGAAATGTTATCCATCTCCAGAAAGGTGATAGACTCAAAAGTCCAGATCAAGGCACATTTTTTTTTAATATGATCAATCTGAGAATTTGTTCTGACCAAACATACTACAACAATTTTGTTTTTCTTGCCATCTGAAGGGATGAGAGAGGAGGTGGCAGGGAGAGAATTCAGAACTGAAAATAAATTGAATTTTAAAAAAACTAGAGAGGTCAGGTATTAAATTAAACTGTTCAATCTAAATGTCCTTGTACGTTGCATGGCCAAACTCTTTCAATAAAGGAATTTCAAAATTCTTAGAGATGTTTTCCCTGTTAGGAATAATATTTTAGGATGGCTAAGAAAGTGGTAAAACTAAATAATATAAATGTTATAAATGTCTATAAATATCACAAAAATAATACAAGTAATAGTGATAATAATAGTTTACTTTTTTAATAATTTTAAGATTTAAAAATTGTTTTCCATACAACAACCCTGTAAAGTAGGTAGTAAAATTTCAACCCCAATTTATAGAAGTGTAATATTATAACATCAAGTTCAACAAGTCAATGAAATTAAAAAAATATGAAATCTTAAGATTATAAGGGACCTTAAAAATTATTTCCTCATTTTACAAATGAGGAAACTGAAGAGCTGGGGTAAAATGACTTCCCCCCACTGTCATATACAGTTAAGTAGTAAAGTCAACAGGTACAGCTAGGTGGTCTAGTGGATAGAGCACTGGGTTTCAAATTAGTAAGACTTTATGTATCTTCATGAGTTCAAATGTGGCCTTAGCTCTGTGACCCTGGACAAGTCATTTAACCCTGTTTTGTCTCAGTTCTTTAACTGTAAAATGGACTGTAGAAGGTAATGGCAAACCACTTCAGTATCTTTGCCAAGAAAACCCCAAATGGAGTTACAGAGTCAGACAGAACTGAAATGACACAACAATGAAGCCAATACTCATATTTAGATCTTTTGATTTCCAAGTCCTGTGTTCCTTCCACTATATCCTCTGACTCCTTATTCTCACTAACCTTGAACTTTTCCTAAAAGTTAATGCATAAATAGCTTCTGTTGCCATCATTTTCAATACTACGGGAAACAAACTGGGTAACCCTAAGAATGACTCTTAAATCAAAGCTACTTGAATAATTTTCTAAATACCTAGGTCAGTCAATATTAACTAAGCATCTATTATGTGTCAGGCACAATATGCCCACCACTGGAAAAAGAAAGAAAGGCAAAGATAGTCCTTGCTCTCAATGATGGGAACATAGAAACATACACCACAAACAAATGAGCAATATATAGGATCAACTGGAAATAATCAGCAGAGGGTGGGCACTAGAATTAATCGGGAATGAGAAACGCTTCCTGTAGGAGGTGAGATTTTAGCTGGCAGATAAGCAAGAAGGGAGGGTATTCCAGGTATGGAGGACAGCCAGTAAAAATGTCCAGACAGGAGATCAAAATGGGGACAGGGGGTGAGTTGGAGGAAGAAAAAGGAGACTGAAAGATCCAGTTCTACTAGGGCTTATATTCAAAGACAGAGCACTAGGATTCAAAGTTCTCCTTATGGGATCTTCATACATACCCTCATCCACTCAAGTGAGTAGTAGTACACATGCTGTTCAACACAACTATTTTTACAACATAGGGAACTTGGGGATTCAGGACTATTCAGACTATTCAGTCTTTTGTCCAATGTCTTTCACTTTGTTCAATCAGCTTAAAATAGTTTTAAAACATTAGAGGCTAGGCTAGGGGCTCTCCAAGCTATCATTCTCTCCCTTTCAATAGTAATTCCTCTTCTAGCCCTATCCTGTTAGAGAACTGCTAATTTATTCTACTTCTAACTCCAAGCTATTTTGCAAGTTCAAACAAATCTCTGTCTTTAAGCTCCCTGGGTCCTAGGAAAAACAGGGTCCTCTATGCAAAGAGGGCCCCAGAACTGGGGGACATAAATCTTTCAGCTCTAAGTTGTTGTATCTTCTGTCTTACCCAAAGGTCCACCTATTGGCTTCAGGGGCAAACTGAAATAAAATACCAACTTGATTGGCTGTCCCTTGGGCTCTGCCCACAGAAATTCCTTGACCACCCTTTCCCTTGGCTGAGGACTTAGTATCTTATTCTCACAGTTCCCCTGAGATACACTCAACTCTAATGGTCTCTTCCTCACTTCCCCCTTCCTTACTTCCTTTTAAATATATGAGACCTATAATTATTTCATCACAATTACACTTTACACCTTTTACTATTGACTAGTTCTGAAATTTCAAGCTCTTCTTGATACAAACATCTCCATCTAAGATCACCATACTTCACTTTATGAAAAATTCACAGGCATGTTAGCATGTCATTAGCTCCTCATTCAACCCTGACAACTGAAAATCTTACTGTCGCATTTGGGGAGGGGGAGATTGGATTATTTTCCTTTATAGCATTTGGAAACCTAAAGTTGCATGTGTATATATGTGTGTATATGTGTGTATAACAGTTAGGTTGGACAGTAGTGAGAAATATGATTTCATTAAACTTCCAGAAGAACTCTCTCCACCAAAAAAAGTCAGTACCTGATACAACATAAGAGTCTTTAAAGTAGTTTTTTAACCTGAGGTCCATGGATGGAGTTAATTAATTGGACTTTTTAATATTTTAATAATTATTTATACTATAATAAATATTTATTTACAAAGTAGAAATACTGGAATATAAATGTATAATAAATACTTATAATGTTCAATTATTTTAATATTTTGATAACTGTATTTAATAATTGACTTCCTTTGTGATCCTACATATTTTTATTTCATGCATTTAAAATATTCTGAAATGAGGTCCATTGACTTTATTAGAGTGCCAAAGGAATCCACCACACAAAAAAAGGTTAAGAATCCTTGCTTAACAGTTGCCCAGAGTATAAAGATGGCAAATGATGCTCAAAAGCACAGTGTGCCAGTATGACCTACCCAGACCTTTGAGGCTTTAAAAGTCTACTCTTTTCTATATCACCAACAAGGACAGGTTGTGTGAACCTGCCAGTTATTTAACCTTTGGGTGACTCTGGCATCTACCTAACACTGTAAATGTCAAAGAAGGTAAAGATCTACATTAGTCAAGGGAGTTTTGCTGAGAGGAGTTACCTACACTAGTGGTATCAAACTCAAACAGAAATCCAGCTTGCTTAGGGACTTAGAAAAATACTAATTAACATTACCTATGTTGCACTGTATTTTGTTAAACATTTCCCAATTACCTCTTAATTTGGTTGTTTTCAGGTTTTTGTCAGGCAGTTTGGGGCAGGAGTTTGACACCTCTGCCCTACATGAAAGAAATCACAAACCTAGTTTAAAAAAAAAAAAAACTTACATATATTTAGTGTCAACACTCTTCAGAATATTTTCCTCACACTCTATGAGGCAGAACAATGCAATCATCAGTCCTTTACGGAGGAAGACACTGGGTGTCAGGGTGGTTAAAGCAACCAAATAACTCATTATTTTACTCTCAAGAAAAGACGTCTCATGATCTGGGTCAGTTAGGGAAAGTTCTATGAAGTGGAAAATCTGAACTTGAATGAAGTCTTGGATTTGTAACGATTAGAATATTGCCAATGCCTGCCAAATAAAGCATGAACTTTTGACTCTTTAATTCAAGGGCTTCAATAGCATTTTTAGACTTAGTGTAGTCTTTAACTCTATATTTTATCAGAGGTGGGGAACCTGAAGCCTCGAGGTCACATATGGCCTTTTAGGTCCTTGGATGCGGCCTTTTGACCGAGTCCAAGTTTTGCAGAAGAAATCCTGTTATTAAGGGGATTTGTTCTGTGAAGTTTGGATTCAATCAAAGGGCTGCACTTAAGGACCTAGAGGTCACATGTGGCCTCAAGGCCACAAGTTCCCAGCCTCCAAATCTAGCTTAACTGACCTGCTGCTCTACCTTCCTTCCTATCCTGGCCTCCCCCAATCCATTTCTTATACTGCCCTCCCTGCTACAGTGTCTTGACTCAGAGGGGCCCCATCCCTAGAAAACTCAGACCACCCCCCCATGCAGAAGGCCTTCCCTTCCTTTAAGACCCCTTCAATGACCCCTCTTTTACAAAGCCTTCCCTAATTTCTAGGTGTCAGCGACCACTGAGGTGAAAATAATCTCTCCCTTCTCTAATTCTTTATTACATTCTGCCAGGACATCCCTTTGTCAATCTCACTTTTGTCATAAATATTTCTAATTCATTTTCCCTCTCTGAGCCAGAGCTTGAAAGAAAAATCTTTGAGGTTTCTATGATGTTATCCCCAACACCAACAACAGTGCTTTGCATACAATAGGCACTTCTAAAATGCATGTTGAATTGAACAGGGGAATCACAGGCTCCGAGGACCATAGACTAAGAGCTATTAAGGCCTCCTCTATAATTCAGCTCACTCATTTACATATGACGTTGTTGGCTGGGTGGTGGTGGGGGTGTTATGATTTAAAAACAAGGGAGCCAGAGCCCAGGAGCAGGGGTCCTATCCTTCCTAACTCCCTGCAATGTGAAGAATGTACTACAGACTCTTTCTACCTGGCTGAAAACTTTAATCCTCAAATTGACTTTGAATCTGGAACTTCCATGTGGAAAACACCTCCCACCCCTGTGGCTTCCCCCTCTATCTGGACCACTCTGTTTTCCCCATCTTCTTCAAGCCCCCATTTATGGACACTGGCCAGGTTGGCCATGTCTCCTTTTGCAGGCTGCATGCTGCAGTCTTTTACCATGTCCTCTTCTCCCCTATCTCTTACCTAGAGGATGCCTTCATTTTCCCTTCATCCTTTTCAGGTTCCTTTTATGTACTGTTTTTCTCTATTAGAAAGTAAGCTCTTTGAGGACAGGAACTATCTTTCTGTCCCCATTTGTATTCTCATCACTTAGCACAGTATCAGACACATAGTAAGCACCTAAAAGCTTGTTGACATACAGATAAAAAAAAAAGCATCCCTCTATAACAGGGTTAGGGAGTTTTTTTCTTAAGAGAAACCGAAAGAAAAAAGGGGAAAAATAGAGGGATGGCCATGGACACACACACGCACAAAAGACAACTGATGGCCAAGTCCCAGACTGAAAAATAATTCATGGGTTATCATGCCAATAAAAACATTGCCCACAATGATGCATTCAAATTCACTACAGGCACTATAAATGCTATTTTAAAGTTAAAAAGCATCTCATGGATATATATTTTTAGAAATGCTTGCTGTCAACCAATAAGCAACAGGCCAAATCTGACCCCCAAGGCTTTTAAATTCCCTAGCTTTAAAGGAAGTTTATTTCCCATTGGAAACTAGGGAATATGTACGTCTCATTGCTTGTAAAGACTTGAGCTGAAAGAATCAAAAAAACTGAAGATTCTTTTCCTGTGGAAAAAGTCAATCATATTTTGTCAACAAATAGCAGTTTTGAACATGCAGTAATTCAGTACCATAAGTATTTATTATGCATCTGTTATGTGATGCACACTGGAAATACAAAAGAATATCCCCCAAATTCTCTATACTCAGGGATACTACATTCTATTGGGGTTGGAGGTACAGTGCACAACTAAGCAAATATAACACAATTTCAAGAGGGAGAATTTAATAAATGAGAGACCCAGAAAAATCTACATAATGGAAGTGGAACTTGAGTTTTGCTTTTTTTTAATGTTCACTTTTATTAAATGTGGTTCAATAATCTAGCCCTTAGAAATCTATTTTTCACATTTAATTATTTTATTTTTCTCAATTACATGTAAACAAAAATATTAAAATTTTTAAAATTTAAGCTCCATATTCTTTCCCTCCCTCCCCTTCCTCCTTTTAGAGAAGACAAGTAATTTGATGTAGATTATACATATGCAGTTATGTAAAACATTTCCATATCAGCCATATTGCAAAAGAAAACACAAACCAAAAAGAACAAGAATAATAAATAAAAAGTTTTTTTAAAGTGTGCTTCAATCTGCATTCAGACTCCATTTCAGACTTCTTTCCCTGGAGGTAGATGGCATTTTTCATCATAAATCCTTTAGATTTAGAATTGCCTTGGATTACTGTGTTGCTGAGAATAGCTAAGTCATTCAGTTGGATCATCATACAATATTGCTGTTACTGTATACAATATTCTCCTGGTTCTGCTCATTTCACTTCGTGTCAGTTTATGTAAGTCCTCCATGATTTTTCTAAACCATCTGAGTCATCATTTCTTATTGTGAAACAATATTCCATCACAATCACATACTAAGACTTGTTTAAGTCATTCCTTAACTGATGCAAATCCCCTCAATTTCCAATTCTTTGCCACCACAAAAAAATGTGTGCTATAAATATTTTTGTACAAATGAGTCCTTTTGCTTTTTCTTTGATCTCTTTGCGGTACAGACCTAGATGTGGTATTGCTAGGTCAAAAGGTATGCCCTATTTGATAGTCCTTTGGGCATAATTTCAAATTACTCTCCAGAATAAGTTTATAATTCCAACAGTGCACTGGTGTCCCCATTTTTCCACATTCCCTCCAACATTTATTTCTCACTTTTCTTTTCTGGGATATTAACTAATCTGATAGGTGTGAGGTGGTATCTCAGTTGTTTTCATTTGCATTTTTATAATCAATAATTACTTAAAACATTTTTTTATATGACTATGGACAGCTTTGATTTCTTCTTCTGAAAACTACCTGCTCACATATTTTGACCATTTATCCATTAGGAAATGACTCATAGTCTTATAAATTTGATTGAATTCTTCATATATTTGAAAAATGAGGACTTTATCAGAGAAGCTGTAAAAATTTTTCCCCAGTTTCCTATTTTCCTTCCAATCTTGGTTGTATTGCTTTTGCTTATGTAAAAACTTTTAAATTTAATTATCAATTTTATATTCTGTAATGCTATCTCTTCTTTGGCTATAAATTCTTCTCATCCATAAATCCTATTTATGAATCCTATTTATGAATCCATGAATCCTATTCCCCTAATTTGCTTATGAGCTTACCCTTTATGTCTAAGTCATGTACCCATTTTTACTTTCTCTCAATATGTGGTGTGAGATGTTGGTCTACACAAAACTGCTTTCGAGTTTTCCAAACAATTTTTGTTAAACGGTGATTTCTTGTCCCAAAATCTTGAATCTTTGCTTTTTTGTCAAACACAAGATTACTATGGTCATTTATATTATACACTGTGTTCGTAATTTATTCTACTGATCTACCACACTATTAATCAGTAACAGATGTTTTAATGATAGCTGATATTGTTATTCAGTCATTTCAGGCATATCCAACTCTTTGTGACTTCATTTGGGGTTTTCTTGGCCAAGATATTGAAGTGCTTTGCCATATCCTTCTCTAGCTCATTTTTAACATATAAAGAATTGAGGCCAACAAGATTAAGTGACTTGCCCAGGTTCATATAGCTAGTTAAGTATCTGAGGATAGTCTTGAATTCATGAAGATGTCTTCCTGACTTCAAGTCTGGCACTCTATCTACTGCACCATCTAACTGCCCAGCCCTAGCTGCTCATTTGCTGATTACTACTTTGTAGTACAGTTTCAGATCTGGAACTATTAAACCACCTTCCTTCACATTTTTTTTATTGATTCCCTTGATATTCTTGATATTTTGCCCTTCTGGATGAATTTTATTATTTTTTTTTACCACTATAAACTAATTTTTGATAATCTGATGGGTATGGAATTAATTTAGACAGAATTATCATTTCATGATATTGGTTTGACCTCCCCATGAACAATTAATATTCCTCCAATTATTTGGATCTGATTTTATGTAAAAAGTGTTTTGTAATTAATTATATTCATATAGTTCCTGGCTTTATCTTGGCAGGTAGACATCCATGTATTTTTCATTATCTTCAATTGTTTTAGATTTAATTTCTCCTTTTATCTCTTCTTGAACTGTACTTTTAATGAAGCAGATAAGCCTTTAAGTAGAGGTGAAAAAGGAAGACATACTGTGTAAAGGTATGGATAATGGAGAGAGAATGTTTCATGACATGAATAGCTAAAAGGCCAGTTTGCCTAGAATAGAAAGCACGTGAAAGGAAATAATAAAAAATGTGTGCTAAAAGATTGAGTGTTTCATAAGAATATAAATGTGAATGTGTAATGTAACAAGAAAAACACTAGACCTAAAGTCAGTAGATCTAGGTTTAAGTCTGGACTCTGCCTATGTGCCTTTGGCATGTTATTTCCCCTTTCTTGAGATTTAGTTGCTTCATTTATTTTAAAAAATATATACATATGAAAATTGGCCTATATCAAGAGTTCTTAACATTTTGTGGCACGGACTTCTTTGGTAGTCTGGTAAAACTATGGACCTCTTCTCAGAATAATGTTTTTTCTTTAAATCTGTAATTGAAGGAAATGGTAAATTTCAGTTAGAGGTTAGTTAAAATACAGATGTATTTCACAGATACCTTCTAATCTATCCATGGACCCCTTTTCCGAGGGGTGGTCTGTAGGTCCCAGATTAAAAAAGATAAGATAATCTCCAAAATCCCTTCTAGTTGTAACATTCTATAAAGTTATTTCTAAAGTAATAGTATCCCCATGACCTGCCAATGAAAGATATAAGGGTAATAGTTCACTTTTGTTCAACCTTACTAATATAGAATCACTCTCTGCTTCAGTTTCTATGGTCCATACTTTAACACTTCAGAAAATTTTGCATATAGTATAGGTACTCCCACTAAAAAAACTCTAGCCCTTTAACAACTTTTTTGCAGCCATGTCTTAAGTTGTTATGGGAAAAAATTACTATCATCATTATCATCATTACTGAGTGGCTCAAATTCCAGTGTACTACACTTAGTTGGCTGGTTTTCACATAACTAATTATGCCCAAAAAAAATCTCCCCAGCTTAGTGGGATCAATCAGAATTTGTTTTGTTATGACACAGTCATGAAGAATCTGGGACCATGTCCCACTCTGAGGAGAAATGGAGAGTCTATTGTCTTGGCAAAGCAAATTAGTATCAGGTCTCTGTAAATAAGGGAACAAAGGGAGTTATGAGAAGAAAAATGGATTTATAGGTTTCACAGCTTGGAAGAGTCCTTAGGAATTATCTAGTTTTATTTTACACAAATGAGGAAACTGAGACCCAGAGAGGCTGTCACACAATGACATCAGTGTGATTGAGGTCAGAAAGGTAGTGAATAGCAGAGCTAGTGGATGAATCCATGCCTTCCCATTCCAAATGCAAATCCCTTTCCCACCATAATATAGTGCTTTTACACATGCATGATAGGCATAAATAACCACAGGACTACAGCATAGGAACAGCTACTTGTATACTAGAAATTATTAAGCATTATTAAGAGGCTACTATGTAACCAAGCACTGTAAGTATTATGGACAAGAAAACAAAAGTAGACTCCTATTTGCCAATATCTTACATTCTAATGGGGAAGAGAAATACATATAAAGTATATGCAGGATAAATATAAAAAGAAAAAATACAAATAAATACAAAATAGTTAGACAGTAGGTTAACAGGGAAGATGTAAGTCCTTTGAGAAAATCAGGAAGAGTTTCTTGGAAAAAGTAGTCCTTGAGCTTTGGATTGAAGGAAGAAAGGAATTTTATGGGGATTTAGTAAGTATTATATCGTATGCATGGGGTGGGGAAGCAACTAATACAAGGCATGGTGACTGGAGATTGAGGGTTGTGTGTTAGAAGCAGAGTAAATGACGATTTGAGTAGATCCCAGAGTAGAGGGGAAGGAATAAAGTTCAAAGAGATTAGAATGACAGAAAGACTAGTCTGTGGAGGTCTTTAAAAGATTAAAAAGTTAATAGTCTATCCTACAGGTAAAAGGAAGTTATGAGAGTTGAATGAATACAGGAGTAAAATGACTAGATCTGTGATTAAGGAAGATTACTTTGGTAGCTGTGGGTATTATTGACTAGAGTAGTGAGAGATCGGAGGCAGGGAGATCAATTAAGGAGGATGGGAAATCAAGTAAGGAGGCTGTTGCAATGATTTGATCCAAAAGTGATGAGGAGGCTGAACTAAGGAGAGCAGAGAAAAGGGTCAGATGTGAAAGACGCTGTAGAGGTAGAAAGAGAAATCAGATTTGTCAACAGATGAGATATGTGCAGTAAGAGAAAGGAAGGAATTGAAGATAACTCAAGAGGTTATGAACCTGGGATACTGGAAAAAGAGTGATCCTTTGAAGGAGAAAGGTAGCTTCTGAATAAAGATGGTTTTGGGGAGGAAGAAAATTAAGTTTCATTTTGGACATATTAAGTTTGAGATATCTCCAAAACATCCAGTTTGAAATGTCCAGTAAACAACTGGTGATGAGGGACTAAAACTCAGGAGAAATACTGGGGCTGGGAATACAATCTGTGAATCTTCTGCATAGACAAAATAGAAAGGCTAGAGAAAATCATACCAGTGAAAATGTAGAAGTTCATTTTTAAGCACCTGTGAAGACTGTCCTAATGTAACTTTAACAGGTCTTTTACATTATCACAGTAAATGGAATGGTTTATCACTGAGTGTGGGAAAAAAGAAGAGAATATACAGAAATAAACTGATATTTTTGAAAAAAAAATCACCAAAACAACATAAAAATAGTTTTAAAATCCACATGTAGCTCAGTTTTGGGTTTTTTTTTTAAGAATTTGTATGAAAAATTACCACAAACAAGAAAGAACACTTTATGGAAAAAACTACATGTCAAGTATTTTGTCCTATATAATATACAGAATAATAATTTAAATCAAAACTACTATGAAGGGAATAACTTGGGATAAGTATTGTATGGCCTTTGGAGAAGTATTTAAGAATTTCTGCTCCTGTGAACAAAATGGAACTCCAGTGACCTGGAAGTTAATGTACCATCAAAGGAAAGAAGTAAGTTTCCTCCTGAGAAGGTGTTAGTCACCCACTGAACCAGGCCCAATATTATTAAGAATGTTAAATATGCAAAGAACAGTCTTCATCCTTGAACTTATCACTGAAAATAAACTGTAAAACACTAAACTCCAGCAATATTTTGACATTGAAAGATATGAATGATATAAAATAAGTTAATTTCTTCTATTAACCAGCTGTATTTAATGATTTTTAAAGTAACCTAGAGGGCAATGGAAGAAGTTTAGTGAGTAGAAGCATCTTACTGGGGGAGGAAAGAGAGTTAATTGATAGTACAAATATATTTATAAATAAAACTAGCACAATAAAAGTAGTATAGGATGCATATATCCTCAAGGAACCGTAACACCAAAAAGGAAGGCAGATCAATCATATAGTGAGGACAAAAGATAGCCATGTACATATATTGCAGTGTTATCCATAGAATACCACATGTCTACAGGAAGGACTTCACTGCATTGGGAAGATCTTCTAAGGAGGATTTATGAGAAAACAAAAAAAAAATCACAAGGATGATAAGATGTGGAAAGAATGTCACAATTATGGGATCCCAGTTCTACTGAAGCCTCAAATAGATAGCTATGTTATCACAATCAAATTATTTCACCTCATTGGACCCCAGTTGACCCATTTTTAAACTGGAAAATAAAAGCAAAGGGTTTGACTGACTGACCAATTTCTTAGGGATCCCTCCATCGCTAGAATATGACCTTCTATTTCTTTTCAGGTCAAAAGAATCAATGCTTAGGCAGTGACCAAATATAGAATGTGTTTGTCACAAAATGAGCATTTTCAGGAGCTCAGGTCTGAAATCAGAGTTGTCATTATTATGTTAGTGATAGACATTAATTTTTTGGTTAGTTTTTCTATCTGTATAAGCTGAAAAATTTCAAATTTTTGGAAATATACTATATTCATCAAGAAGCACTGATTAAACAAAATATGTAAATTATATTGAATACATTTGTTCCCAGAACAGGATCTTCTTGGAAGAGATGAATTGAACTTTATGTTTCCATAGAAAATGTATAATATCTGTCATACCAGTGAAAATCATTTAAAATCATTTTTAAACCCTCAATAAGGCCAGAGCCTGAACTAATAAACCAGAAGAAGAGCCTGGACCAACCTGAGTAAACTCAGAGAGTACCTCTTCCTATGTCAACAAGGCCAGATGAGGCTGACTTAATATTTTCTTCTGTTTATGACCATTAAGGATAAGACCCTTAACCCAAGACACTATCTTGAATAATAGGACTTTTTAAAAATATTTTATGGACACATAATATGTTATGGCATGTTAATGGTAAAGAAAACACAGATATCCTGAGTTGTAATTTCAATCAATATGTTGTCAACTCTCTTATCTTATTGTGCTTACCACCTATTCAATTAAGATATCACTTAGCCTGTTTGCCACTTTAACCAAACTTTCAGGTCAACACCAGAAAAACTGTATATCAATGAAGGAAATTCCTTTAAAAAATTTACATCATATCATTCCAAAAAGAAAATGAGGAATGTGGGAGGGCGCTGTTTAGTGAACATGGAATGCTGGCCAGTGGGAAGCAGGTGGGAAATTTGTATTGAAAGCAGAGCAAATAAACCTTACATTTGTCTGAAGCAAACATAGTAGTCCATTAGGAACTACCTGTTCATTCATTCAGGAATGAATGTAAAAATTATTAAAACCATTCCTGGCTTCATAAACAGATGTTGTCCTTTTTAGACTAAGTATGCTTCTCACATTCTCAATAAGTTTACAAAGTCAATCAAAAGATTCATGTACCAATCCACACAGGAAAAACTGTGGATAAAAAAAATATTAATCATCCTAAAAAACAAACTAAAATTATTCAAGAAAAGTAACTAAAATATCTATATTTTTCACTTCAAAATTCTACCACAGGCACTATTTTCTAGGAAGGTTTTTAACAAAAAGAAAAGACCCATATGTACAAAATTATTTATAACAACATTGTGAAACAGAAAGGCAAAATTAAAATATTCAACTAAAAATTAACTAAATAAAGTAAAGAACCTCAATATTGATAGGCATAAAGCTATGCCATAATATAGAGAAGCCTAATATTGGAGCAAGGAAGATTTGTGTTCAAGTCCTACCTTTGCTACATAATAGTTTTAGTAACCATGGGAAAGTTACCTAACCTTTCAGTGAGTACTCTGAGCAACTCCAAGCAACATAAGATTATAAGATACAGAGTAAATGCTTATTTTTGTCAGTGAAGGGTTTTTCCACACTGGAAGCTTCCCATACTAATGGATTCACTGGTCCAGACTATTGACAAACAACTATACTTTAGTCAAACATGAGTCAATATTAATACCATAATATCAAAGTTAAAAGCTATAGTCTTTCAATTTTCAACAAACTCAAATATTCCAGGAATATGCTTTGTAGAAAATAAGAGGTTTGGTAGTGGGAAATAATTCTGGTAATGGGAAATTTGGTAGTGGGGAAAAAGTCCAAATAAATATATTCCCATTTCAAAAAAGAATGAATATTTCCCTGATTATGACAAAAAGTTGTGCAAGTAGCCCAATGAGTCTGTCTTTTAGGACATATGTCTTGGAAAAACACTAGGTAAACCCAGAACTAAAGAAGGAAAGAGATCAGACTGGATCATGTGGGGAAATGCATGGCCTTATCCAGGATCCCAAACTGTTACCTGTGGCAAAAACCCAGCTTTTTAATACCAATATTCTCTCAGTGGTGTTATATGTCTACAAATCATGGAACCCCCATGATCTCAGAAAATTCATAGTCTCAGAGGAAACTAAAAATACATCGTAGGATTACATAGTCTATACATATATTCCCAAGGATGACTTGCATGTGTGATGAGAAGAGGAGGTAGACCAACAATGAAGAACGAATGGTCAGCTAAAGAACTACTAGATCAAGAGAGAGGCTTTCAATTTGTTGTAGATCCTCTATGTAGGAATTACATACATGCTTGTTCCAAGAATCAAAGAGGATGATGGAGTAATTACATGGATAAGATCATAGATTCTCTTAAGTAAAAAGCAGTCAGGCACTAGGGAATTAGGAAGCAAGCAAACAGGTATTTATCTCAAGAAGCTAAATAATATCTCAGTTTTACATAGCACTTTAAGGTTTTCAAAACACTTAATCAAACGTATTATCTCATCTGAGTCCAGTAACACCCCTGTGAGGTATGTACTATGGCTATTGTGCCCATTTTATACACAGGGAGAGGGTAAAGGAGAAGTAGAGGGGGGTGAGGGAGATGGAGAGGAAGAAAACACAAGAACAATGAGTTCTCTAAGTAGGATGGAGCCAAGGTCTTTTTTGAAGTCTGGATAAAGCATCTGGAGAAGAGTGTGGAAGTGCAAAATAGAGCTTGCACAGCTCTTCAAAGAAAAGAATCTACCCATGCCCTAATTTAGGATACGTTAGGCTGAGTAGATGCTGGAATCTGATGAGAAGATATTCTTGGGGTAGATCAAGATGTCAGGGGGGAAAAATAGGTAGGATTTTAAAATTAGATGGCAAAAGTTTCATAACCTACTTAAGGATTATTCTATCTCTTGTAAAAAAGCTATCAGGAATTCTCTCCAGCAGAAACTTTAATGCAGCATGTCCATACACATAAAATCAAACTTGATGTTTTCAAAATTTGCACTCCAAAGGAAGCAAATGACTAGGGGAACCCAAGGGAAAAAATGGAGTAGGTTTCCAAAAATCTTACGTATTTATACAACAATGTCAAAATTAAGAAAAGTAAATGGGAAGAACTGGAAATATTCCTAAGAGTGAATATACACGAACGAACACACACACACACACACACACACACACACACACACTCTCTTTGGATTTTATTGGCATTAAAAGTGCTAGATGGCTGGAATACTAGGTACAAAATGTTACAGAAATATTGCCAATTCTTGATTCACAAGAACTGACCACGCAACTGGAACATTACCCATTTCTCTTGCTTCTTCTCCTTCCCACTGCCATCCCTTTACTATCTCACTACTTATCTATAAAAATATAATGTCTTACACATAATAGGTGCTGAGTAACATCTGTTGAGTCAGTCAATTTGGCCTTTTAGGGAAAATCAAATAAAGGTTTCAGTGGAGAAAAACAGTTATCTAGACAATTTGGCTAAAACAAGGCTTGGCTCTTTTCTATGAATTTCAATTATCCAGGCTATTTCAGCTTTGACACAGACAATTAAAAGTAGCTGTGTGCCAGAAGTTAAGAACAGAACTGTTCATCAATTATTAACAAATTTGCCTAGAAGTTCAAAATGATGTATTCACCAAAAGTTTCTGGTGAAGCAATACCAGATAATCACAGACATGACAGGTCTCTACTAATGACCTCCAATATTATTATAATAAGTTAATACTTCAAGTGATCTGAGGGCTCACCAACATAGCATCCATTCAGTAGTAGTATACTCATGTCCTCTAATAGGTCTCTCATGGAAGGAATATCCAGCTCTACTAGAGGGCCTTCTCTAATTCTTTATAAGTAAAATGAAATAGCATACCATTATGTTATCATAACTATAATTTTATACACACCCATAAAAACTTGTTCCAAAAGTCCTAGTGTCATTTTAAACTGCTAAATTTTTAAACTTACATGCACACATACACAGACAAATGATTCTGGCCTAGAGCTATCAACCAGAATTTATCAAGCACCTATTATGCACCAAGCTCTGTGCTAGGCACTGAGGATACAAATATAAAGAATGAAATAGTCTTTAAACTCAGATTTATAAGTGCTAGAATTTCAATACAGTCCTCTGATTCTGAACGCTGCGTGAGATATACTACATAAAGATAAAAAAAGGGTTGAGTATAGGCATAATTATCCTTCAGGTGACAGGACTTGGTAACAATGTTAAATTAAGTTTCCTAGATCACTACAAGACAAAACAAACCACCAACTTTCCAGTAAATTCCCTTGGCATGCCAATGACAAAAGGCTTTTTAGTACACATATCAGAGTGACTAATGCATAAACTTCCATTGCATTGTTAATGCTGTCCACCTACTAGACAGAAATATAATCCTAGAAGGTAGGTTGAGAAGGCATAAGATTCTAAAGAATTCTAAAGAAAAAAAATAGAATATGGAAGAGAAAAAAATTTGAATTAAAGTGAACTTAGTCATTTCTTCAGTTTTGCCTAAATCAAAAGACATGCACACACATACACACATAAACTGTGTGTATATACAGTTTATAAATAACCAAATCTTCAGTTATATTCAATCAGAAACAGGTTCTTAGATTCACTTAAGACCCCTCAGCACGCAGAACAGAGGCAGGCAGGCATGCTATACACAGGGAGTGCTTAATAAATAATTAACTAGACAAGCTGGAAGCTACAACTGTGAACATTCCATGCTCCCATTCCAAAATATACCAACATAAACCCCACCACAGCTGGTCAGCTGCTCATTCTTTATTCAAGGATGAAATCATTCAGGAACTAAGCATGTTAGGCCAGGGGTTGATGCTTCTGTGTGTTGTTCTCTATAGACCTAACTATCTACAGTAGGTACTCAAATACTTCTTAAAAGAATGAATGAAAAAATGAAGCAAACAACCATTTATCAAGTGAAGATGTGAAAATTACAAATGACAGTTGTAAGAATAGTACACACTGATTACAGCAGGTAAAACTATAAAAGACATAGCATGTATTTATTAATCAAGCTAGAGAGTGGCTACTTATTTGGAATATCAGTTTAATCCTAAAAGACTTCAGTTAACTGTAGACTATATTTCATAGGCATTACTGATTTTATTGGGCAGTTTGGTGGTACAGTGAATAGAGTGCTAGGGTAGGAACACTTATCTTTCTGAATTCAAATCTAGTCTCATACTTACTAGCTGTGTGACCCTGGGCAAGTCACTTAACCCTGTTTGCCTCAGTTGCTCATCTGTAAAATGATCTGGAGAAGGAAATGGCAAACTACTCTAGTATCTTTGCCAAGAAAACCCCAAATGGAGTCATGAAGAGTTGGACATGATTGAGAATGACTGAACAAAAACTGATTTTATTTGGTGAGTTTGTGATCATATAGAGATATTACAAGTGACAAGCAAAGACAAAGTATAATTCCCATTGTTTAAAAGTTAAATAAGTGTACTTGGAAATTGTAGATTTTTTTTTATAATCCATTATCTGGATAAATCCTCAAGCAATTATTAGTAAAAATTATTAGAACTGGAAAAGAGGAAGCTATCAAATAGCACTCATTGAATATAAACAACATACAAAAGTCAGCAAGGCACCAGCTGGGCTCCAATTATGGATTCAACACATAAGATAGTCTGTAGAAGAGAAAGGGAAGGGTTGGGAATCAATGAGAAGAGTTTTTTTAGCACTGCCTCTGACTGGGTGATCATGGACAACCTTAGATCCTTGAACCTCTTAGTATTCCTGTGACTCTTGTGAAACTTTGTAACATTACAAATTGCAGATTTAGAATCTAGTGGGAGATCTGCTTTATTAGAAGAAATTCCCCCAGTAAAACTTCCACCTACATTAATTAAATCACATGTCCAACCCCACCCTCCCACAAACAAAAATAAGTTTTCAGCTCTTGAGTTAGTCTGCTGGAGAGGATTCATTAAGTAAAGATGTTATTTTTTAATATGTGGAGTTTCAGAAGCAAGTGCAGTGGGAAGAGCTCTGGATTTAGAGGCAAAAGACTTGAGTTTAATTCCTAGTTCATTCACTAATATTACTTAATGAAATTGCTCACAACATAAGCTCCTGTGTGACTTCAGATAGGACACTTAACCTCTCTGGGCCTCAGTTTCCTCACGTGTGAAACGAGGTGGCCGAACAAGACTTCCTTTAAGGTTCTTTCTAATTCAATATTTATGTGCCCTTGAACTCCTAAGGTCCTTTTGTGCTCTACATCTATGATCCTAGGAACTAACCTTCAATCCTCAGAGTTCATGGTCTAGTCCAACAGATAAAACAGGTGTGCGCATGCACGCACGCACACACACGCACACACACACACACACATAGAGTAACTAATATATCTATCTATGTTCTAAATCAAGTCATCATTCTAGTAATTTTATTATAATTATCAGAGAAAGGGTCATCAAAACACTAATAATTGGAGCCAAACTTTGTTTTAGTTTTTGAAGACTATCAACTGCTTCTACATACACAAATGATATGATCTCATCTTGTCTTCTCCTACAGATTTCTCCCTCCATCAACCCCACTCTCACTTATCTTCATTCTTTTCCTGTCTATTGGCTGTCTCTTTGCAGTTTACAAACATTCTGATATCTACTCCATCCTCAAAAAAAAAAACTTCCCTTTAATCAATCCATTCCCACAAGCTATCATCCTATACCTCTCCTTTTTTGTGGTTTACTTGAGATCATCTACAATGGTTACTTACATTGTCCTTTTCTTTCATTCTCAGCTCTCTATGATTTAGCATCTAACCTCATCATTTAAGTGGAACTACTGTGGATAGGCTAGCTTTGTGAATTAGGAACAAAGGATTCACAGCTAGAAAGGGCTTTAAGAGATAATCTAGTCCAACCACAGAACCTTAAATATGGGGAAAATGAGATCCTGAGAAGTAATTTGATTTATTTAGCATCACATAGGTTGAGACAGGCAGTTCTTCTGATATCAAATCCAGTACACTTTACACTACTCTATGTTGGCTTCCCTTTTACTTTAATTTTTGCTGTTTCCCTTCCAGTAATCAGGTAAGGAAACCATTAATTAATTCCAGAGATCAAAAAAATTAATCATGGGCCATAATTTTTTCTACTTCATTTTGATGTCTTCTCCTTGTATGAATCTTGTTTACAAAAGAGAGAAAGGCAATCTGTACAGTGAGAGTACTGCAGATTGTCATGACACAAAATGGAACTGGAGATGTTTAATGTGAAGAAGAAAAGGCTTAGGACTGTAGTACATGATAACTATATTCAACGTCTTAAAGGGCTACCACTTGGAAGACGAATTTGACACTTTCTGCTTGTCCCCAAAGAGCTAAACTTGAAACATGGAATAAAAGTTGCAGAGAGGTAGATTACAGTCCCACATAAGGAAAAGTCCCAACCAGAGCAATGCAAAAATGCAATTGGTTGCTTTCAGGAATAATGTGTTCACTCTCCTTATAATTCTTTAAACCAGGGTGAAATTCAAGGATGGTACAGAAAGGAATTTTTCTAAGGTAGAGATGAGGCTAGTGGTCTAAGATCCTTCTCCCTCCCACTCTAAAATTTGTATTTGTAATGATATTTTAAATGGGAAGTTCTTTCCTTAATAGGCCCATGTGACCTGCTTGGGTCACATGGAAGCCTGAGTCGCATGAGTCTGTGGAAGATGAAGTCTGCTGAAAGGGTGGAGCAGGAAGAGGCACAGATCTGAAATGAACTTGTCAAGTGAAATTGGTCAGAACAGTCAGAACTGAGGGAGAGAGAAGAGGCTGCCAGCTATGTTTGAGACTATTTGTGGGAAGGCCCTAGCAAGGCTTGGGGCTGATGGTGTTCTCTGCATTGTTATTATGTATAGATTTTTGTTACTATGATGGATTTGGCTTTTTGGTGTCTGAATAAATGTTTTAGTTCTGTCTTCCACATGGAGAGTCTGTTCTATTTTGAGATTCAGAATGATGCCAAGATATTCATAGCTGCCATAGGCACATATTTTGTTGGTGCTACAGTATTCAGTGATTAGAATAAAAAAAATAAACACCTACTATGTGCTAGACACCATGACCAGAACTGTGCATACAAGGGGGGGAAAATTAAGTCCCTCCCATTAAGGAGCTTCATTGTGTCAAGTGAAACAGTATATGTTCATATAAATAAATAATACAAAGTAAATATGAAGATAGCTATATGAGATAAGGAGGACCTAAATTTCAGTTACTAATAGTAAGTTCAGGCACTAGCTGTAAGATCCTGTACAAGTCACTTAACCTATTTCTGACTCATATTTCCTCATCTGTAAAATAGGAATATCACCTTCCTCATTGGAAGAAGTATTGTGAGAAGAATATGAGACAATTCTTATTATATTATTACAGTGCAAACTTTAAATCACTTTTATTTAATTTAAATTTTTTGCAAACCTTAAATCACTTTATCAATTTGTGCTTTATTACTATTAAGGTAATGGGGAGTAGAAAGGGAAAGTAGCTTCAGGGAAGGATCAAAAAAGGCTGCCAGTTGATGCAAAAAGTGCTTTTGATCTAAGGATTTGGGAAGTTTCATTGTTTTTTTGTTTTTTTAAGGGAAAGAAATTCTTCAGAAAATGTAATTCTCTTGCATTATGTTAGCCTGCCAAAGTTCTAACAAGGAGAATACTTTCAACATACAAATTCTCCAACTGCAGATTTTTCTATAGTCCAAGACACCTGGCCTGAAACATCTGCCATGGATCCCAATGTGACTAATCATTTTCACACCACATAGCAAACTGGTCACTCAAAATGACCAGTAAAATTTAGCATTCACTTATGAAAAGCCAACAATTTTCTTTTGCTCTTGACAAAGGACATTGTGAGAAGTTAATAAAACTGAAAAACAACCCCACTGTAGGCAGTTTGATGGCCTTCCTCAAATGAGTGGCAGTGAAAGACAAATATACTGTGAGGTTGGGAAAAGCTGTACTCGTGATATTTTCCCAGGATGACATTAGTACTTTTTAAGTCACTTTGAAAGTCATGGGAAAAAAAAATTAAGAGAGATCTTTCATTTCCCTTTTTGTAAAACAGTATAAGGATTCTTCATTTAAGTAAACCCTAAAACACAGAAATTTGTATTGATAAAGTAGGAAATTTGTTATACATAGCCTAATAGGGTACTGTGTTTAAAATCAGTGATGAGAAATAATACTTCAGACCAACTCCACAGAATGTTATAAATACCCATATTAAAGGAGGAGGAGGGGAGAAAGCCCTGAGGGTTGTAAAAGCAGGAACAAGAATTCTTTTGACCTAGGAAGAAGACATTGGAGGGAAATGTAGAAAGTATTACCCCTATCCCCCTCCAAAAATACTGTTTATGAGAAAAAGTATTGGACTTTCTAACCTTGGCTATGCCACAGAAAAACTTAATGTGATCTTACTTAAGTCAAGTGTTAAAAGATTATTAAGATCTCTTTCACCTCTAAAGTTGCAGTTAAAGTGCTTTTGTTACCTTTTAAGGTAGCTAATTTGCTCTAATGTCTGGCATAGCAACTTCATGCCTCTGCTACAAAATGGCAGTCCACAAGGATGCTCACTGCAGGCAAGGGTAGAAAAGAGCAAAGCAGAGTACAATTATCAGTGGGAAAATCAGATTCCCTTCAGTCAGTTTTTTTCCTGGAACTCATGTAAAGTGAAGAGGATACCTGTAATTTTGTCAGCAAATCTTCACTAGAGCTATGAAAATAGCTAAAAGAACTAAAAGTTCATTTCTCAAACTGCAATCCATGATCTCCAGAAAAGATCTCAGGGAAGGTGATGATAGCTTAGAGATCCTGAGGTCAGAGTGGAAAATTAGAATCAAATGTAACTGAGCCGATTCTAGTATTGGCTTGAGAGGTGGTTAGACACTTTGCTACAGACTACCCAAAAGAAGGCAGCAAGTGACCAGGTAGATGACTCACAAGCATGGGTCTATGCCAACAAAGCTAATGTGTCCAAGAAGGTCACTCTTCCATTGCTGCCAGAGATGAAATCTTCTGTCAATTTTCTATACCTCTTAAGGGCTTCCCTTCCCACTATCTCTTTTCCTTCACATACTCCACCCCACCCCATAATGGGGAAGAAAGAGAGGGGAAAATAGCTAGCTGGGATAAAGTGAGGCGTGTGTGTGTGTGTGTGTGTGTATGTGTGTGTGTGTGTGTGTGTGTGTGTGTGTGTGTGTGACAGAGAAAGAGAGAGACAGACAGAAATGCAGAGAAAGATAAGAGAAATGTAGTTTTGTTTGTAAAGAATTGGGAAGAAGTCAATGGATAGAGACTGAAGATTAGAGAGAGAAGGGGATGATAGAGGGAACAATATTAGAGATGAAAGGATGGAATGGGGTGAGAGCCACAGGAAGAAGGCTTAGACTTTGCAAGAAGAAATGTTACCACTTCTTGTGAGACAGGGATAAAGGAGGAAATGGCGACAAAATATTTTAATGACCTAAGGTAAGGAGGAAGGGAGAAGAGAGATCTCCAGGCATATCCTTCCCCCTACCCCTTCTCTTTCTCTCTCCCTCTTCCTCCAGGGAAATACTAAGCAGAATGTTCAGTCAAGATGGTGCTGTAAGGGGATGCCATGTGAGGTTTGAGAATGGATAACAAATTCTGAATAGCCACTATGGTGAGCTGCATAATGAATTAGGGAAAAGTGTAAAATGGCTACCTTGCTTCAATAATGGTCAGTTGAGATTATATAACAAAAATTTGCATTGGACTCAGCAAGATAATTAACTGTCCACTCTGAAGGCACTGTTCAGAGGACACAGACATATGAAGGCAATGGTGTGACCCCAAGAAGTTCATGGAGCATGTACAGATTCAAGATGACATGTGCACAAGTAAATATGATTCAAGGCAGATTGTGATGATGGTAAGAGCCTAAAAGGGCTTAATGCAATTTTGAGAAGGGAGAGATAATTTTCAAATATGGTAGCTAGATGAGGGAAAATCAGGAAAGGCTTCATGGAGGAGGTGGTACCTGAACTGAACCTTGAAGAAAAGGATTTCAACCAACCTATTTTTCAAGGCTTGATTCAATTAACTCAAAATAGTAAAAGTTGAGGAGAAGGAAGGGAAATGAAGGGTATGGAAGGAGACTGGCCATGGTGGGACCTTCCATATGGAATTAGGTATATTAAAAGATTAATTGGAGAGGGACTTGTTTTGTGTTATACTTTAACTTTGGGACATAATTTCAAAGATTTACTCTCATAATCAAATATTAATAACAAATAAAAAATTTTTAAGCCAACAAGCTATTTCCAAAAGACTTCACTGACCATCCTAGAAAACAGCATGCTGTGAAATGTAATAGAGTTCCCTAAAACAGCTACATTTGCAGACATCAAACCCAAATATAAAAGTTATAAGTGTTATTTTACATGTTCTCTATCTGTTTATGCGTGAGGATCTTGCCTTTTCCCATTGTATTTGAATAATGTCAAACAGCCTGAGTGACAAGCTGATTCAAACCATTATTCAAATTATGAGAAAAAGAATCCCTTAAATTGCTTCTGAACCTACTTCTGAAATACATTTCAAAATTTTAAATAAGTTGTCTTTAGAGGTTGTAGTGGCCAAGAGAATGAATCACCCTGCAGCCAGCTTGGTGAAGAACTCAACTCACTTGGTCTAGAGACCAGGTTCATGACTCACATCCACAAGTCTCAAACTTTCTTTCCAAATTTCTAGGAGTTACAGGCCCTTCAGTGATTTACCTTGAAAACCCTGGGCCACTTTCATGACATAGGTATTGGAGCAGACCTTGGCAATGAATCAACAAGTATTTATTAAATATCTACTAAGTATGCAAAGCACTGTGCTGAACTGTGGAGGTACACTTAGAAAGAGTTAAATTACTCCTCAAGAGCTGAGCTTTTATGGGGAATGTAAGATTACAAACACACAATTATAAGGTTAATACATATATACGTACATACATATATAATATCAATGCAAAGTAAAAAATACAAGGTAATTTGGAAGTGAGGTCATTAGAGGTTAGAGGGATGGGAAAAGACTTCATGTAATGGTCCCTAAACTGCTTAAGGAAAAGAGGGACCCTGAAGCACAGAAATTATTTCTGAAAATAGTGAAGAAAAAAATTCTTTTCTTTTTTATTAAATGATTTAGTCTTTTTGGCACCCCTCTCACTTGGTGAACCAACTTTCTTTTCTAGTGCCTCGTCTCTATTAATTATGTCCTGTTTATCTCATACAGTTTGTGTTTGTACATACTTACTTGCTTTTTTTCCCCCCAATTCCCAATTAGATTGGGAATTCCTTGATGGCAAGGACTGTCGTTTGCCTTCTTGTATCACTAGTATTTAGGGACGTTCATGGCACTTTGTAGGGTACTCAATGTTTATTGACTGCCTGAATTATCAATAACCACAGTTTACCTAACCAGACTAAGAAACATGTTCTCATCTTACTTCACCTGTATTATACACATATTTTACATTTTGTATGGGTATACATAATATATGGTATATAATATTATCTATATTATTGCTAAATGAAAAAGTCAGTACAATTGTGCATCCTTGTTCACCACCTGTAAGAATCCTTTCCATAGCATGGTTGGAAATCCACTAGCTCCCACCCCTCCCTCTATGGAGAGTTGTAAATTTTGAAAGCAGAAATGTCATAGTCCTTCAAGCTCTTTACCATTCTGTACCACTGACCTCATGCCCTATGCCACTTTTAGAAATACAGAGGTTTTTTTAATATTTACTTAGAATTAATACTAGTACACACATGTGATACCATCTCTGCCCCCTTTAAAGTATACATAACACTTTAAAGTGTCTTTCAAGAAGCAAATAAGGTTTGAAGAAAAGAGTAGATTCGAAATATTAAAGTCTGGCCAGAGGAGTATAATATTTGCATTGTCCCAGTTTTTCCACTGACTCACAGAAGGATTAAAAATACTCCTATCCAAAGAAACTTGCCCTGCCCTTAAGAGAAAACATATATATAATATGTATGTATATATATGTATGCATGTAGCTGCCCCATTGAACATACAAGGAGTACCACCACCTCCACTAATGCAGGCTGGAAAGACATCACTGAGGAGAACAACTTTCAAAGACAATAATTGACCCCACTTCTCCCCTACCTCCTCCTCCCTCCCTCAAAAAACCTACAGGAAGCTTACTTAAAAAAAGAAATCAATGATCAGTATGAAAGGTGTTCTGTAAATGTACTTTGTTTTAAATGTAAGAAACACTAACCACCCACTTCCTGAATAGTTCACTAAAACTTTTACAGCTTCTGCAGGACCTCATTCCATCCTGCCAAAATTTCTTTCACTTAGCCAAGAAAAGTGAAAACTATTTTTGGCATCCCAAAATGCAGCTATGGGCCATTAAATTATATTCAGTATCTAAAATGAATGACTGCTTTTATGGATTTTGAAAATGTCTAATCAAAGTTTAAGTGCAAATTCTGTGAATACATTAAATCCTGTAGCGAACTCTGGTGGCATTTTTGTATCCCAAGAAAATACACAAATTTGAAAAGATGAAAAACACTTTCCTTGGGGGAAGCCCCAAGACAGCAGGCAGTTTTTACATTGGATTTGTGTTAGGAGGGAATCTTCTGTGAGTTGTGCTTTTCTTAACTTGAATGTGAAAAAAAAATATTATATTATAAATGTAGCCTGTTGCATATGGAAAGTAAATCCAAGTATTTAAATGAATGAACGAGTTTGCAAGCAACAGACTACTTCAAGGTAGATGCAGGAGGTGTGTCGAAGGCTCTGAAATGTTACTCTCAATATTTTCTGATTCCTTTAATCACAAGAACTTGTTCTGAAAAATCTGAAAAGCTCTGTATGCCCTAGGAGGTAAAATTCCTGGAAAACTTGGCAAGCTAAGTTCAAGAGAAAACAGAAAAGGAGCAACAGTGTCTAATTTGTGGAATTCTGGTAGGGCGAGGGCGTTTTCAGATTCAGGTAAAGCTGGTAATAAGAGATTTAACGATCACAGAAAGAGGAGGAAACCACATTTTCCGGTGCTGGGAAATTATTTGAGTTAAACTAAAGAAAGGAAGGGATAAGAGGAAAAGGATAGGGTAGAAGGAAGAAATGGAAAGGACTGGAGGAGGAATTTGGTTAAAGGGAGAGAAAGAGGTAGGAGGGGAGTGAGTGAGGGGGAGCAGAGGGAGTGACAAGGAGACAGGGAGCAGGAGAGGGGAAAATTATAAGATGTGGGGGAGGAGAAGGAAAGTGGAGGAGGAGAAAAGTGAGAGGAGGAGAGAATAGGGAAGGAGATGAGGGAACTGAAGCAAAATAAGAAAGTGAGGGAAGGAGAACAAATGAGAGTAGGAAAATGTGGGAAAGGAGAGCAGGGGTGGGGGGAGGGTTGGGGGAAAAAAAGAGATGGAGAAAGAGAAACAGGGACTGGGAAGGCGAAGAGTGAGGATTTCCCCCGCTGCTCCCGGCGGCTTCCAGATTCAGCTGTGGAATCTCCAGATGCTAACAAAGGAGACTCCCTCTGGCATAAAGCAGGAGTCCGGGGAGAATCTCCGTAGACAGATCCGGCTTCTAGAAGTCTTACCAAGTATGGGGCCAAAAAAGACAAAGAGCTCTGGGGCCAGATCCCTCAATCCCCACCCACTCCACTCCACAACACACATTAAGGCAAACCTCAGCTCCCAAACCCGCGCCAGCTCCTCATTCATTTATTTCCCTGCTTCCCCCCACCCCAGAAAGATGGAAGGGGATAAACTTTTCACAGCCCAATCACAACCTACCCCTCCCGGGAGAAGCCAGAGGAATCTCACAACCCACCCCTCAGCCCCTCAGTAAGCCACTTACAGGATGGAGGTCTGGGGTGAGACAGCAGGGACACTCTCCAGCATTAGATGCATGCACCGTACGGTGGTGCGGAAGCAGAGGCAGCGGCTGGGACACCCCCCATTGCCGCCGCCCCCACCATTGCTGCCCAGCTGCGGGGAGACCCCCACAAAGACAGCCGAGCTCCAGAGCAGGAGGAGCAGGAGCCAGCGCGGGAGCCACGCTCTGGAGGGGGCCATTGCAAACCCAGGAGGAGTAGTCTCGGGAACTGGGATCGAGGGGAGACGGCCTGGGGGGCGGGGGGGTGGCAAGGGGGTGCGAGAGCAGGCAACGAAGAGCAGCACCCAAGTTTGTCCCGGCTTGGCTGCCTCTATAGAGCCGGACCGTGGCTACACAGCCGCAGAGGCAGCAGAGGCAGCAGCTGAGCGGATTTCCCCAGCTGCCCAGAGGGGAGGGGGGAAGGGGAGCAGAGAGGTGGAGGGGGGGGGGGGGGGTCTGGCCAGCTGTGCACATGCGCCGTAGATTCTCTCCCCACCCTTTACCCACTGAAGCAGGACATTTAGTGGGAGAGGGCAGGGGGTGTGAGGAGAGGGAGGAGGGAGGGGGAAGGAGGGGCGGAGCAAGGGAGTGAAAGAGACCAGTCTGCGTGGCTCAGTCGGAAATTTGTAGGCACAAAGCCTAAAGTTCCCGCTTGTCTCAATGATCAAATATTGAACACGTGCTATAGCTCAACAAGTTGATAATCATGTCTACGTAAACTTCACAGAATGGGAAGCTACAGAACTCCCATGGCTTCCCTGAATGACAGATCTCTGCTTTGGAAAGAGATTTAAAGGGTCTCAAGCCCCATATCCACTCAGGATTCCTTTCTTTTTTAGCCGAGTTATCATCCAGCCGCAACCTGAAATTGTCTAGTTGAGGCAGAACCCACTACTCCTGGAGCATCAATTTCCACTTTTGAATAGCTCTAATTGTTGGGATGTTCTTCCTTACAAGGCGCTGAAATCTGCCTCTGTCACTTGCACCCATATGCTCCTACTTGTGCTCTCTGGTGGCAAGCAGAACAAGACTATCCCCTCTTTTACTGACACTCTTCCAGTATATTTATCTTTCAAGAAGTTGAAGACCTTTATCATTCCCTCCACTAACTCTCTTCTAGCTAAAGCTCCTCACCTCCTTTAGTTCATCCCACCAGTTATGGTATCCACTCCTTTCATTAATCCTGGTTTGCCCTCTTCTGGACAAGCTTTAGTCTGTCTTCATCCTTTTTAAAGTGTGGATGTGGCTTTCTTACAGGGAATATCAAGCAAGAAATAGCAGTGAGAAAGTAAATTTCAATGTGAGTTTCCAATAAATAATTTTAGAAGGAATTAGTGAGGAATCATGGTATCCTTCAAATAAGTAGACAGTTGAGAAAGCATAGGAAAGTAACTAAGGAAAATGTCACCTTTCCTGGGGAGTAAAAAACAGTATTTAGGGAGTCTCTGGATGAAATCCAGGTAACAGATGAAGGAAAGTGGGAAGTCCTTAGAGAAGGTGCTAAATTCAAATCAGTCAGCTCCTGTTTGCAAGCCACTGTGCTGGGTGCTGGGTGCTGGCCATCCAAAGATTAAAAAAAGACACCACCTCTGACCCTAAGGACCTTACATTGTTAGTATGAATTTTCTCACTGATGGCAAATATACTTTCGGAAGGTCATGAGTTCTTGAGAGCTGAATGTCCGCTTGTTTGCTGTATTGTATTCCCACATGGCCCCCAATGTCAGAAAAATTCTACAATACATATAATAAAGCTGCAATTGTGAGCAGGAGAGACAAAACAAAATTATATAAAACATAGTTCCTGGCCTCATGAAGCAAAAATATAGTCTAGTAGAGAGATGTGATAAATAAGCAAACTACAATACAAAATACGATTCCTGTCCCCTCTATAATCCTTACTCTGATTTGTTTTCAATCTCTTCCTACCAGTTGCTTTCCTACTGCCTACAAACATTCCCTTGTCTCCCCTATCCTCAAAAACCACTGGCATGATCCATCCATATTCACTAGCTAACATATCATATCTCTCTTGCCTTTTGTGGCTAAATTCCTTAAAAAGGTCATCCATGTATGAAAAGTACCTGCACTACATTTTCTCTCATTCTTTTAACTCTCTACAATCTGGCTTCCAACTTCATCATTCAAAATTTCTGTCTCCAAAGTTACTATAAATCTCTTAATTACCAATTCTAATGGCCCTTGCTCAGTCCTCACCTTTCTTGATCTTTTTGCAGTTTTAGACATATTGATCGCCCTCTTTTTGATACTCTCTTCTGTCTAGGTTTCCTTGACACTACTCAATCCAAATTCTCCTTTCTGACCTCTCCTCAGTCTCTTTTGCTGGTCCTTTATCCAGGTCAAGTTCACTAACTGTGGGAGTCCTGGGCCTTCTTCTCCATCTATATTATTTCATTTGATGGTAGCGTCTGCTCCCATGGTTTTATAATGTCAGTTATAATTTCTTTGCTGATGATTTTCAAATATACTGATCAAGCCCTAATCTCTCTGACGAACTCTGGTCTCTCATTACCAGTTGCCTATTTGACATCTTGCACTGTATTTCCCATGCATCCCAAACTTAGTATGCCCCAAAATGAACTCATTATTTACCACCACCCCACTTCCCTCCCCCTCTTTCTAACTTCCCTATTACTTTTTAAATTTATTTTATTTTATTCATTTATTTTTTATTATTTAATTTTATTCTATTACTATTGAGGATACCATCATCCTCCTACTCACCCAGACTAACAACCCAGATGCCATCCATGACTTTCCATTCTTTCTCACCTCCATACTAAATCTTTTGCCACAGATTGTCAATTTGCCTTCTTAACGTCTATCACATGCAACCCCTTCTCTCCTCTGATTCTGCCACTGCCCTGATCCAGGCCCTTAACACACCTGGACTATTGAAATAGATTGCTGGTTGATTTTCTACCACAAATTTCTCCACACTGTAGTCCACCACCTTCTACTCCTTTGCATACTCTGCTCTACTCTACATTCAGCTGTCAAAGTGGTCTTCCCAAGAGGAGATCTGACTATGTCACCCCTCTACATTTTTGTGGGGGGAGGGAAATAAGAAGACTTACTGGGACACTATTATAATGGAATAGTTCAGGCTGCTGCTGCTGAGGGCCTGTCTTAGTACCCATAGGAACTGAGAGGAAAGGATAATACAGAAAGAAATTGCTGAGGGGAGAGCAATTTGGAACTTATGCCCAAAGGGCTACAAAAATGTGCATACCCTTTGACCCAGTAATAATCACTTCTAGGACTTATCCCAAAGAGATCATAAAAATAAGAAAGGGCCCTACATGTACAAAAATATTTACAACAGCTCTCTTTGTGGTGGCCAAAAACTGGAAATCAAGGGGATGCCCATCAATGGGGGAATGGCTGAATAAGTTGTCATATATGAACGCAATGGAATACTATTGTGCTATAAGAAATGATGAACAGGAAGACTTCAGAGAGGCCTGGAAAGACTTACATGAACTGATACTGAGTGAAAGAAGCAAAACCAAGAGAACTTTGTACACGGGAACAACCACAGTGTTATTGTCCTTCCTAGCAATGCAAGGACCTAAAAAATTCCCAATGGACTTTTGAGGCAAAATACCTTCCATATCCAGAAAAGGACTATGGAATTGGATCACAGAATGAAGCACGCCATTTTCTTTTGTATTATGTTTTGTTTTGTTTTATGGTTTCTCCAATTCATTTTAATTCTTCTATTCAACATGACTAAGGTGAAAATGTATTTAATAGGAATGTATGTGTAGAACCTATATAAGATTGCATGCCATCTCAATAGAGAGGAAGAAGGAGGGAGGGGAAAAAAAATCTAAGATACATAGAAGTGATTGCACAACACTGAAACAAATAAAATAGTTTTAAAAAAAATAAATCACTGAGGTAAACCTGACAGGATTTTCTACTAATTTCTATAAAAGAGATGAATTAAATGGAAAGAGTCAAAGATAACACCACAATATGTCAATGGTATTGTTATTGACAGAAATAGCTAAGTGAAAAGAACTGGGTTTGGGCAAAAAGATAAGGCCTGTTATCGATACCGTATTTATGAGGAACAGAAAGAAAGCCAATTTAACTGGAACCTTGAGGAAAAGAGTATGTCAATGCTGCAAATTGATCTAAAAAGATAAGCATTGATCCATTAGTTTTTCAATTAAAAAGTGATCTATGACCTTGGAAAACACAATTTCAGGACAGTTCTGGGAACTGAAATCAGATTGAAAGGGGCTGACAAAACAATTGGTGGCAGTGAAATAGAGGCATCAATTTCCAAGAAAATTCATAGTAAAGAAAAGAGAGGTGGAACAGTAATGAGACAGGATAGAATAATCAAGAGGTGATTTTTTTAAGTGTTTGAGAGAACTGAGCATATTTGGAAAAGGTGATGGGGTCAAGGAAAAAGGATATATTGGAACAAGATTCTAGAAGAGTCAAAAACCAAAAAAGACTGAGATCAAGAATACTGGGTAGTATGTGATGGAGAAGTTTTTTCCTCTGAGACAAGAAGAAAATGGCCAATGATACAGAAAAGTTTTGAATGGTAGAAGTTAGTTAAGGGAGTTTCCATCTAATGATCTAACCTCAATGAAATATCTTATCTAGTCTAAGTGTGAATTGTAAAGGTATTGTTGGGGACTTCAGAAGGAAGGAAAAGGTTTGGAAAGGTTTCTGTAATGACTGAAATAGTCAATATGCATAAAGCATGATTGTTGAGTAGCAATAAGGCCCTAGAGGAGGTTACTGTACATAGGTTTATAGTTGGAGAATTCTGTTTGATTTGAAGGCTTTCCCCAGGAAATCCCAACACTGGGAGCAAAAGCAGCGGAAAGAGATGTTGTAATTATACAAAACTGAGGATAAGAGATGGAGGGGCAAGTTAGTAAATAGTCTAGGAGGAAATGGATTTCTATGATCTTGGTTTGTGAATCATTAGACTCTCAGACCATAGGAATACTCTGGGTAGGGAGGCAAGTGAAGAGAATAGACAAAAAAAAATGGAGAGGGTTGGGGATTAGAGGTCCCTTAAAGGCAAATTGTAGATTTAGTGTGAGGAATGAATACAACACATGGAAGTGTGTGGGTCAGAGACCGCTGACTCAGATAAAACTCAGAGATTTCTCAAGGTAGAAGCAAAGCAGCAAGATTTTATTATGATCTCACAAGAAAGAACATCCCCTCTCTAATAAGTAATCAAGAGAATGAGGCAATTACAGAAGGCAAAGATGGACATTATATAGCCCTAATGCAGATTCCACCTCTCCCCCCACTGGCCTTTTGCTCCCATTGGCTAGGAGGCAGACTTACAATCTAAACACAACAGAAGGATGACAAAGTTCAGAGCTAGGAATTTTAGTCTCCTAAGTACTGCAATTCTGTGAGATGGTGAGGTTTCACAAGATACAGTCATGCTGGTGTGTGTTTGATATGGGATAGGAAAAAAAGGCATTGGAAAAGTCTTTGTGGTCAGGGTATTACAGGGGTTATCCAAATGAATTTTGGAGTCCCTAAGGATGATGACACAAAGTGAAATAATGTAGAAGACCATTAGCCAGGTAACCAAGACAGCGGGAAAGTTGAGAATGACTAAGAAGTGAAGGCAGTAGGGTACCACAAGGAAATCTAAGTAGGATACTAAGCAACTAGGCTAAAATCAGTCACGCAGTGAATATTTATGGAATATCTATCATGTAAGGAGTATCATGGTAGCATGTATCATGTGAGGAATTGTAAACTTTACTACTCATACATCTAGAGCTAGAAGGGACCTCAGTGACCATATAGTACAAATCATCATTTTATAGATAAGAACTAAAAGAAGAACAAGATGGTGGATACATAAAGCTTACAATCTAAATACATTCATAAAACGTAGTCACATCAAAAAAAGTGGAAAATTAGATGAGTATTAACGGAAAAGCAGCATTCAAAACAAGTTACTGAGAAAGGACTAGATTCCACTCATGGGTAACTACTTGTGAAAATGCATAAAGGTGAGAAATGGAGGTATAATTAACAGATTTTGAGAAAATAGTTAATTGTTCAGATTACCTAGACTGTGCAATACATAAAGAGTAATAATATGGGATAAGAATAGAAAGGTAGGTGGAAGCCAAGCTGTAGAAGGGTCTTGATCAACAATCTAAGAATTGTCTATGAGAAGCCACTGAGGGTTTTTGTATAGGGGACTGACAAAGTCCCTCTCAGAGGTAGAGATGGGACTGAAACCTCTGTGTCCTGATTCCAGGTCATAGCATTAGAGATCTAGAATTAGAAGGAACCTAGAGGTGAGGTAGGCCAACCTCTCTATTTTTCAGATGATGAAACTGAGGCTCAGAGAGATCAAGTGACTTGTCCAAGTTTATACAGACAACAAAAGTGGTTGTCTGTATAATTTAAATCCAGGTGCTGTTACTCTAAGTTTAATGGTCCCTCCACCATAATAATCTTAGCAGTCTGCTGTCCTACCTCTTAAGTGCTATTCAATAACAATAAACATTCATTAAGTGCCTACTATGTGTCAGGCAAGTGCTAAACATTGGGGATACAAATAAGAAAAAGGACCACAGGCAGTGCCTTCAAGGAGTTTACAATGTAGTTGGGGAAGACAATACACAAAAGGAAGCTGAAAAGCTCGAGAAAGTGGAAGTACTAGAAGACACTTGACTCTCAGGCATGGTGTTGGGAGAGTGAACCCAAGCAGAGCAGCTGGTGGGAAATGAAGAGTTGTCTGGGGAATTCTGAGCTTGCTGCAAGTGGTGGCATTGGGAGGAGCTTTTTGCTTATCCCTCCAGATCTCCAGTCAGAGAAACAGAGGCAACTGAGTCACTGGTGAGATGTGTGTCAGAGCTGAAGCAGTCTCCATGGTGTCAAGTTTCCTTCTGATGATCTTATCTTGGGGAGAGCATGATATGATTGATGGTGGTGGTATTGAAGCCAATCAGAGCATCCATAGTAAATGCATGCCACAAATTTCCCACACCTAACTATACAAGCTTCATAAGTTGATTTGACCAGAAATATTCATTACTCAGTAACTCAACTTTTGGGATAAACCTTTTCAAATTTAGCTTGATTGGTCTTCAGATACTGTCATCTGACACAAATTGTTCTGGAAGCCGTGTTTTCTTGGTAGTATCTTTCAGAGCCTTTGGGAACCCTGGGTTATCTCCATATTTCAGTGAGGATCTGGATAAAGACCTCATTGGATGAGTATAAATCCCTTAAAATTTGATTGAAATTTAGTTTTCCTGTGTAAAAATACACCTCAATGGCTGTTTATTACATAGAAACCTGCTTCTACCTCTCTGCTTCAAATATTGAAACAACCTGATAAAATTCCAATTTTAAGAAACCAAACATGCCCATTAGAGGATAACTGGACATGTTATGGTATGAGAATGTTATGATGGGCACAGTTCCTGAGAAGACTTGAGCGCAGAGTAGAACCAGAACAATATTGTAATGATGAGCAACTTTGAAAAACTTGGGAACTCTGATCAATGCAATGACCAATGCAACCATGATTCCAAGGGACTCATGACAAAATATTCTACCCACCCCCTGACAGAGAGGTGATGGACATAGAATGCACTCTGGTGTATTCTTTTGGACGTGACTAATGAGGGCATTTGTTTTACTCTATCACATGTATTTATAATAGTTTGTTCTTTTCTCTTTTTTTTTCCCCAATGAGAGAGTAGAGATGGAAGAGAGATGTATTTTCATTGATTAAAAAATATTTTAAGGGGAAAAAAGCAATTTTTGTTCTGTGAAGTTCGGATTCAGTCAAAGGGTCATACTTAAGGACTGACAGGGCCACATGTGGCCTTGAGGCCCCAAGTTCCCCAGCCTGGGCCTAATGGGGTTCCTTTCATGGGAAAATTCCAGAATATTCCCTTCTTAATTCAATAATGATATAAATGATTATTAATAATCAATAATTTGGGGAGATCCACAGTTCTCTCCTTCTTTTAAAGTCCTGATTTTTAAAAGTTCAATCTCTTGAAGGACATTGCTGATAATGAGATTGACTAACTTTCTTGTTTAATACCTTCCCCTGATTTAGGTGAGGCACATACATTCTTTGAATAGATAACCCAAAGCTGGGCATGGTATGGGTATAGAGATAGCTTTTCTCTGTCCAAGGGTGATATGATATCACTTTCAGTTTCTCATTTTAATATAACCTATCTCCCATTGTATTAATCAGAATTGATTGCTACTCCTCTCCCAAAAGAATATATAAGCCCCAAGCCCACCCCACCGTGACTGTCTTTGGTCTCTGAGAGAGGGCCTAATGACCATTCTTTTATAAATAACATGCTGACCTTATTAATATAATTATCAAGTTACCCAGAAACTATGTCTCTCAAAACTTTTTAATTGTCACAACATGACTCCAAAAGTCTTACTTCCCTATCTCTTATCATGCCTAATAACTAAACATACTTAGCCAGGCAGGAAAGGATTTCTGTTCTAGGGTCTGAGGCCAAAAACTCTAAGCCACCATTCCTTCTTCGGTCAGAAACAGGCACAGGAAAGTGATAGAAGATACTCATTTGTTATAGGATTGCTACTCATTCACATCTCTACCAATATGATGAGCCCCTAAGAAAGGAGGGCCAACAGATTTACTAAAGAGGTTCAAATTGTCCCAGATTGGACAACAGAGCAGGCTAAAGCTTCTGTACTAAAGCACTTAGCCAAGCTCTCCCAACATTCCCCTTGAAACAACTTTAAAATAATGCCTCAAATCAAAATCTGGAGTGGCAGAGCCAAAAACAGGTCAGGATGACACATTCTTCCAGCCGGAGACATCTTGGGATGCTGGAAGGAGAGATCTGTGACATGGTGGTTGGGGAGGAGGAATAGGCTAGTCTGGAGCCCAGGTGTTTGCAACACAAGTGGTAGGACTTGGTGATGTTTATAGAAGCAGTAGCAGCTTATGAAACTCTCAGGGAAGACCTGCCAACTGGTCAGAAAGGGACTACAGAGGCCCCTGTGCTAGCACTGGATGCAAGAACAGAAGCTATTTGGCACCTCCTTTGCCTATGTCGGTCACAGTTCAAGGGCAGACAGGCACACTTGCAGTGCTCAAGGATCAGAAACACTGAGTAACAGTGTAACTTCTGGACCTGAGGAAGCAAGGATCCTGAGGAGAAGTATTGATTGAAATCCCAAGGGATTAGGGGCCCTTCCTTGTTAAGGACCAGAGCATAGATCAAAGGAACAGTGACCATACCCCTCCTCAGATCACACCCCTCTTCAAATCCTATCACCTCAGAAGTTTAAAAAGCTTCCAAACACCCAGGACTAGCTCTGAAAACAAGAATTTGAAAAAGTCTAAAGCTTGGGACAGTGCCCCTCTCCACCCACACCTGGGAACAAACTTAAATGCAACATAAACTTCAAAGTGAGATCAGCATTAGGATTGGCCTAAAAGTGACAACTGCTCTTCCAGATGAGTCATGGATATCTAAGTCATATATAGATGATAGATAGATGATAGATAGATAGATAGATAGATAGATAGATAGATAGATAGATAGATAGATAGATAACTTATTGATTGAGTTGAATGGAAAAGAAAAGGGAAGAGAGGCATCTTTGGAATGTCAGAACATGCATATGTGTGAAGAATGAACTTCATCGAGGTCTAACTAGGCTAAAATGATACTCTCTTTTTCCCAATGTCGAATTGTTATCAGTCATTGTTGAAATCATCTCAGTTACTCAGTGAAGATATCAAGTAACTAGCACCCACAAATGATCTCATTAGGATTTCTGTGTGCAGACATTATTCTTGGTTTCAGATCAAGAATGTTTTGCTCTACTCCAGTGAAGCAGAAAGGTAAACACCATTGTGATAACATAACCTTGTTGGAGGGGAGAATTGTTCAATATTACTTGCTGGACTCTGTGTGTATGTGTGTGTGTGTGTCTGTGTCTGTGTCTATGTCTGTGTCTATGTGTATTTGGGGGGGAGGAAGTTGTTTTGAAACCTGGGTTCTAGAAAACTGGTCCTTGAAGGGGAGAGTATGAACACTGAATCAGGAATCTGAGAGCAAGGAAAGAAAGAAAAAAACAGAAGGAAAAATGGTTTATTAGTTCTATTTATATCTATCATTCTAGTCCTGCCAATGAGTTAGGAGCTGAAGAGACTCAGAAACAAAAACGTGGTGTCACCAGGGTGTGAGTGTGAGTCTAATCGAGAGAGAAAAACTAAGACTTGAAGGAAACTTGAACCGAAGTCAAGATGTGGTAAAGAAGACTATGGAAGGGGATCAAGATATCTAGAACATGTGGCCTTGAAGCCATGGACTTTCTAGAGGAAGGAAATCAAGTGTCAGCCTAGGGCAACACATAAAAGAAGTCAGTTTCCTGATTAATGGCTAAAGTGTAAATTTGCTTCAGTCAAGCCACCCAGAGAGTGGGGATAGGTAAAGGTGAGAGAAAGCTTTCAAGGCTAGATGCTTTAGGTGGTGGGGGTAGAGAATATCTGGAAAGGTCTCTAATGCTGAAAATAATATAGATTAAAAGCTTAGATGCAGAGCACTTAAATGACTAGCTCAAGGTCATGGTCAGTGTTACAGCATGGACACAAATTTGAATCTCTATGCTTTATGACATATATTAATGTTATATATGTTTATCTATGAGTTTTATATATGTTTCTATTTAAGCTCTTTCTATTCTACACTGCTGCCTCCTCATATCTCAAGTTCAGCATCTCAGTCTCTTAGCCTGAGTGCAGAAAAACAAATACTATGTGTCTTGAGATTACAATTTGCCAGGAAGTCCGCTTATATGAGGGCAACTAGGTAGTACAATAGCTAGAGCCAAGGGCCTGGGTCAGGAAGATGAGTTTTCCTGAGTTCAATGGTCTAGGGTCAGGAAGACTCATCTTCATAAATTCAAATTTGGTTTTAGGTATTACTAACTGTGTGACCCTAGTCAAGTCACTTTGATAGGGTACAAGCCCAAGCCAAGATCTTTTCCCTTTTGATCAGGAGGGCTTTTGTCCCATTAGTCTGAAGGGCTCAGAAAGTCTGGCTTTTGGGGGGCGCTTCTTGGATTCCCCTTCCATTTCCCCCAGGTCAGATACTCCCTATCTTCTATTTAGTCTTTTGATATTCCTCCCTTTGATCCTATTACCAGCCACTCCCATCAGAATCTTCCCAGTACTTTATCTATGGAGACCATCCCCGGGACCTCAGACTACCTGGCAACACCTGCTTCTGGCCCAGGCCCTCCATTGTCTGATATTGCCTGATTATCCCCAGCTGTTGCCAACACTTGACCAGTCACCCCTCCTTGGACTTCTCAAGATCCTCTGTAAACCCCTCCTCCCATCACCCTAGGCTACCAGACCACCCCCAGAATCCCTCCTATATTCTTTTCTGTATTTAAGGTCCGTCTTGCCTCCATGAAGGTGCTCAGATTCAATCCAGCTCAGACCCTGTCTAGCTGGGATTCTATCTGGCCTGCTGGTGAACACAAGCCTTACAAATGCTTAGGCTCCTTAAGAGTCAACCCAGCAAGACAAATCTTTAATAAACTTAGTTTTCTTAGACTTTAAGAAGGATTGAGTCAAATTCATTCAAGTAGGACCCAGTGTGTCAGTATTTTGGGGTCCCCAGCATCCGTTAACCTTGTCAACTTAACCCTATTTGTCTCCTTTTAATTAAATGGAAAATAAGCTGGAGAAGGACATGGTAAACCACTCCAGTATCTTTACCAAGAAAAACCCCAAATGGGGTCACAAAGAGTTGTACACAGCTATAATGACTGAACCACAACTACTACTGATAAGGAATTTTCTGCATAAAATATGTTAGTGTTGACGCAGAATAGAAGTACCTGCCAGTGGCCTGAGGTTTCCAGGAATAGAATTATCATTTGAATTAGAGATTCTTGAAGGGGTGACCCTCACTAATGCCTTTTCAAACCAAACAGATATAGACTAGAAACCTAGAACTCCACTTACATGTAAGGAAGAAGGGAAGAAGGGAAAGGGGGTAAGTCAAGCAAAAGAAGATGAACTAAGAGAGAGCAAATCTTGATTCCCTGTGAGTGTGTGTGTTAAGGACCAGGATGCAAAGGGTGGAAGCTGCAGAGTAGATTTCAGCTATCAGCAAGAACTTCCCAACAATTAGAGGTAAAAGGAAAGTGAAATGTTGATGCTTTTTCCCTCACCAGAATTCTTCCAGGAGAGGTTAGATAAGTATATGTCTGGGCTATTGTAGAGATACTTGTTTAGACATGGGCTGGACCAGATAACTTCTGAAGTCCCTTCCCACTCTGAGATCCTTTGAATGCTGATAGGCTTCTACCACTTTGCAACGTCTCCTTTGGGACAACATTTTATTTCCTGCACATTTGTCCTTTTAGTACTGACTACTAGTTGTTATTCAGTTGTTTCAGTCATATCTGACTCTTTGTGACCGCATCTGTGATTTTCTTGGCAAAGATACTTGAATGTTTTGTCATGGCCTTCTCCATTTTACAGATGAGGAAACTGAGGCAAATGAGTTGATAATTGTTTAATATAAACTCTAGATTTTAGGAAAGGCCAGAGTTTGAATAGTCTGGACTTTGATAATCCTTTGATATAAACTTTAGATTTTAGTAAAGGCCAGAGTTTGAATTAAGAAGAGCCTGGACCTAATGGTCTCCTTTGTTATTTTAAGAGAATGCCTTTTGGTTTGCCAGAAATGCAAATGAAGCTGACAGTAACTTCCTTACCAGACCCTTCTCCTGGCATTTTAGTGATAAGGAAAAAAAAAACCAAATGTCCTGGGTTCTAATTTCCACTTTGTTAACCCTGTTAAAGATACCCTTTCTTGTGTCCACAACTTTAAGGGCCTGTTTAGGACAGGATGTCTATCACCAGAGTAATGGGATTTTCTCCTTATCTTATGTCACAGAGACATAAGGTACAGAAAGGAAATTCACAGTTTGGGATTATAAAACCAACTAACAGTACTTTGTTAATTTTACAATTTGTTCAACTAAGAGAGTTCCTTTCTCAGGGTAAAATGTATATAAACCAGAAGATTTCTGCACCAGGTAGTCAGATAATTTCCTGACTCCATAATGTATTATGTTACTGTTTTCTTTAAAGGGAATTAATTAAATAATAACACATGCCTTTAGCCTAATGATTGATGCCTTTTCTTTAACCAACTTTTCAGGTTGACAGAGTTAAGTGACCTGCCCAAGGTCACACAGCTAGTAAGAGTCTGAGGCTAGTTTTGAACTCAGGTCTTCCTGACTCTGCATCCTGTACTCTATCCACTGTACCACCTTGCTGACCCAACTGAGCAACAGAACTCTTAAAAACACCTAATATAAAGATTGGATATTATTTTTAGTGAAAAAAGTAAAGAGATAGAGCTTTTCCTACAGGTTAATCTTTTCCTTCAGGCTAATCTAGATATCAGGGAACCCAGATGTAGAGAGTAAAGAGGGTAAGAGGATGAAACTAGTAAGGGGGAGGACAGTTACCAACATGCTGAGTACTGGGACTTAGTCGAAGAACACTGTGGTGTCATAAGGCCAGAGGGTCAAACTACTTTCTTACACCAAATCTTTTCATTGTGGCCTTGGGCTTTGCAACAGTAGTTCTATCATCTAAACTTTTGTCCCAGGTAGTAACAGTATCCCCAGAGGCCAGGTCTTGGGGCATCTCAAACAGTATTGTTTCCTGGTCTAGATTTCTGGAGCTTTGAAAAAAAGAGTAACAAAATAGTAACAGAAATAGTTAGATCCATGTAAAAGATTAGGATTTCATCCTTAAGGCAAACTCTTTAGCATTTTTATTTGGAGGGGAATTAGGAGGATCCATTTTGTTTTTCATCATGCCCCTTCTCAGACTTCAGCATTTCTGAGTTTATGCCAATCATGCATATTCAGGGGTCAAACTTCTTTGTATTTAGAACAAGATGTTTTCAATTTAAGGAACAAAATGATGAATAAGAACAAAAAAATTACTTCTCCCAAAAATCCTGTTTAGACATTGCATAACTTCTTTTTAAAAAGTTTTATTGATACCTTCTCTTTTCATATCACAGACATTTCCATGCATCCCCTGACTTTAGCACCACTCCCCAGGGCCAAATACACTCTTCTACTAACAATAGCAAAAAACAGTCTCACAAAATCATCAAAGTCAACCCAATTGGATAAGTACATCCACAAGGCACATGGGCTGTCTATAGTTTGTCTCTTGTTCTGGCCATCTGACCAGCCCATCTTTTAACAATCACTTATATCTCTGATGACATCCTATACACATTTTCTTCAAAGTAAGCTCTTTGCCATTTGTTGTGGCCTAATTATACCCAATATGTGCTTAAGGGGATTTGATCTGTAAAACTTGGACTCAGTCAAAAGGCCAAACCCAAGAACTCAGAAGGTCCCATGTGCCCTTGAGACCACAGGTTCTCCACCCCTGATTCTGGTCCATTTTCCTCACTTTGCAGGAGAGGATATTGAGGACCAGAAAAAGAAGCTGACACAAGTCCTAAGTATTGGCACTAGAATTTGTGTCTATCCTGTAACTCCAAATCTAGTGTTATTTACAATATACCAAACTTTCCCCCTTATCTCATTGATTCCAATCTAATCCAAGAAGCATTTGTGAAGAACCTATTAGGAGTCAGTGGTACAAAAGGAAAAGAGAAATACTTGACATCAAGGAGTTTCCACTGTATTAATTCATTTAAATCACAGATTATTAGAGGTAAAATGTATTTGGAGATCAGGTAGTCCAAGTTCATTTTGGTAATAATAGCCCACATTTCTATAGTTCTTCAAGGATTACTCAATTCAATTGAACACAATAAACATTTACTCACTATTGTGTGCAAAATACTGGAGACACTTTGTGAGCTCCTTGAGAGCAAGTACCAGCTTTGACTTTTTTTTTTTGTATTTCTTCAACATGTGGGCAATGATCACTAAGGTAAAAAAGAATTATCCCTGTTCTCTAAAAGTTTACATTCTTTGCCAAGGACAAGGAGGGGATACTATACAAATTTTTAAGCGAGGTAACAAATGACTCTCCCACCACACCACCACCACCACCACCACTCATTGACAAATAAATAAAGAAATATGAGATAATTTGAGCTGGGAGAAAGTACTAGCAACTGGAAAGGAAATATAAAACTTCAGGAAGGAAGTGGCACCTAAGTTTCATCTGAAAGAAGAGAAGGAATCCAAGAGGCAGAAGTGAGAAAGGCAGTATACTACAGGCAGGGAGAAAGGTTTGTAAATATACATGGGAGGCAGGAGATAGAATGCCAAGTTCAAGGAATGACTTCTAATCTAGTTGGACTGGAACTTAAGAGTGTATGAACAGGGTTTGTAATAAAATTGGAAAGGTAAATTGGAGCCACTGTGGAAGACTTTAACTACAAAACTAGAAAAGCATCCATTGAGATGACTTCACAGGAACAATGGTAACCACGTCCAAAAAAACTATAAAACTGTACATACCCATTAACCCAACAATACAAGTTGTAGTTTCATGACATGTCGTGGTGGTCCATCTCAAAGAATTAAAGAATCAGACCACCTCTAATCCAAATATAAGTGTTTATTGAGCATTGATGCCCCTTAGAAGAGGGATTAGGTTACAATAGAAACCAGCAACTTCAGTGAAAGCAAGATTGATATTTTTATGGGCTAAAGATGAAATTACATAACAGAAATTATTCTGAATGTTAAAAAGGCAGGAAGGATTTGTTAAGGGATTAGGTAATAGAGAGGGGTAAGGAATTAGGCAATAGGGGAAGGATTCCAGCCTCAGTGGAACTGCTCGTGCAATTAAACACAATGCATACAGGAAAACACATTGGGGTGGGGCTTATATGGACAATGATATTATAATAATCCTCTCTACATCTCAAGTTCACCTAAAGGGTAGCTTTTGCTATTACTGCACAGGTACCTACTTAAGGCAAGTCCCTTCTATTATTTTGGGGTCCACATGCTGGTTGGACATCCTAGTGGTGCTGCTTTCTGATTGGCTGGCTATTGTGGTTCTGAGATTAGATGGATGTAGTGCTTGACTATGTGGACGCACCTGTTCAAATATGTGAATTGGATCTGGGGGAAATAGCTAGCTAGGGGCAGTGATTGTGTTGAGAGTTTGGGGGCCTGTGGTGTGGTTAAAGCTAGATTGT
This sequence comes from Bettongia penicillata ogilbyi, assembly GCA_023548195.1. Lineage (NCBI taxonomy): Eukaryota > Metazoa > Chordata > Mammalia > Diprotodontia > Potoroidae > Bettongia > Bettongia penicillata. Next base: position 1,699,225 of record JAJHZJ010000330.1, read on the forward strand.
GTGTTTAAATCAGGATATGCCTGCTGTTCAGTGGGGCCCATAATGAAGTTAGAATATTGGGGTTGGGGGCAGCTTTATTAGGGTTCTATCTCCACTTCTAGGTCTGTATCCCAAAAGATCAAAGGAAAAGGACCTATATGTGCAAAAATATATGTAGCAGGTCTTGGTGGTGGTAAAAAATTAGAAATCAAAGGGATGCTCATCAATTGGAGAATGGCTGAACATGTTGTGGTGTTTGATTGTGTTGGAGTACTATTGTGCTGTGGGAAATGACAAAGAGGATGGTATGAGAAAATGTAGCAAAGCTTCTATGAGTTATGCAACATGAAGTAAGCTACTCTGATCAATACAAGAATCCATGACAATTCCGAAGGACTCCTGATGGAAATATGCTACCCACCTCCACAGAGAACTGATGAACTCTGAATGAAGGTTGAAGTATAGTTTCCTCGCTTTTTTGTCTTTCTTGCTTTGAAATATGGCTAATACAGAAAAAGAATGTTTTGCATGATTTCATATGTATAACTGATATACTGCTTGCCTTTTCAGTGGATGGGAAAAGAGTTGGGAGGAAGAGAATTTGGAACTCAAAATTTAAAAAGAAAAGAATGTTAAAAAAAAAAAAGATAAACTTAAAATGTTAAGAATGGGATTAAAAGTTAAAACAGAAAGACACGCCAAACCCCATGTCGCAACCCTAGAGCCCTGGAGGTGCCCTGTGGTGGATAGGGGCAATCTGCCAGTATAAATAGGTTGTGTGTGTGTGTGTGTGTGCGTGCGTGCGCGTGTGGTTTGTCCTTCATTCTTGAAGAGGACTGTGACATTGGGAAGATGATGCCATGAGATGCAAATGAATTGGATTACAGTGAGGTAGGGCTGTGCAAAGTCACCAGCCTCACTTTCTCCTCCAGAGTGATGTGGGTCCAGTAGCCAGATATAGATCAAGAAAACTGGAAATGGCCAAGCAGTATAAATAGGTATTTAAAGAGTATATACTACACTAGCACATAGTAGGAGCTTAATATAGACTTATAGACTGAATGTTATCTCTTTACAAAGGCAGAGAACATATTCCTGGATCCTCAGAAGTTTTCAGGGCTGATTAAAATTCTTCAGAGTCAAGGAAAAACAAAATACTGATTACTGTTGTTAGGAATTTTACTGCTTTTTTGTGATCAGCAAAGTAGCTCTGCGTCAATAACACAGAATACACATCTGCATTTTACTTCCTGCTCCTTAGGCCAGGACTTAAGAGTTTTAGAGTAAGAAATTTGAAAGCATATGTTTCTATAACAACTCATATCCCCAGTACCTACTAACTTTTCTATAGCATTCTAATGTTTACCTTTAAAGCACTTATCCTCATCATGTCCTTGAAGATAAGTATTTTACCCACCTTTTGAAAGATGATTATTTTTTAACGATCCTAGATCTTCCCTTCAACTTTGATATATCTGTGTCTCTCTGCATGGTATAGTGGACAGAGCACTAGACTTGGAGCCCAGAAAGATCTGAGTTCAAATTCTATCTCACACACTTACTAGCTATGTGACCCTGGGCAAGTCACTTAACTCTTCTCAGTTTCAGGTTCTTTATCTGATGCTGCAAGAAACAAATGCAATAATGTATGGGAAGAGCTTAACAAACCCTAAAAAAATGCTAGATGAGTGTTAGCTTTTATAATTATATAATTATTCTGGAATTCACAGAACTAGACTTCAGGTTTGAGATGTTATTCCAGCCTTTATGTTTATAATTTTTAAAATATTTTTTATTAATATGAACTTGAGGAACATAATCATTTCTTTATTCAAAGAACAGAAAAAGAGGATTGTATAGGACATTATGAATCTCTATTACATACAGCTTGGTTGGTTTTTTTTAAAAATATGTTAAATGTAACCCTGTAATTCCAACAGGACACTATCTATCTTTGTTTCCTGAATTTCCTTCTGATCTCTTTTATTTTTTTAATGTTTGATTAATAGTCTTTTCCTTTTCTTATCTTTTTTTTTTTTGGTATCTCTATTATTACCCTTTCCCATTCCCCTCTGCCATTTTACAGAGGAGGAAAATAAGACCTGGAATAATGAGGTCTCTTGTCCAAAGTCACACAGAGGAGTCAGCATAGCAAAGACTGAAACCCAGACACTGTGCTGCCAAGTCCAGCACTCTCCTTACTTCCCCTTGCAGTTTTGTTTTTTTACTCCAAAAATTAAAGAACCAGGGATATATAACCACACAGTAGGGCCCTGCTAAGATTTTCTGTCACTTAGACAAATGGATGGGAAGAAATGGTTTTAATATTATGCTAAACAAGTCTCTGAAAGCCAGCCGTTCCAAATAGTTGTGCATGGAGTTGTCCAACCTCATTCCCCTTTCACTTAGTGCCCCTCAAATAACTAGCTATTTGCCTTTGGGAAAGTCAGTTCCACACACTAGATCTCACTTTTCTCCTCCATAAAAAAGAATTCTCTAGAATGAAGAGTTCTTCAATTTTAGACCTGCTGCTAAAATTCATGAATGTGCTTATATCCAAACCAAAACAGATCAGGAAATAAAGGCAGTAGGTCTTTGATATTGTTCTTAAAACTATAGGTCTTCAGATTTAGAACATCTTATCAGGCAAGGTTCTGTATTCTGTGAGGGGGCGTGAGCTCACTCAATAAATGTTTATTGAATGGATTGAAATTGAGGATGGCAGGTACTGTAGGATAGAGGACAGCAACCCTGGGGCTATGTTCTAAGGGGAAAGGATTATTGAGATTTTTAAAAAAGTATTCCCAGAACCCTACTTTGTAGAAGGAGCATTGGAGTTTGAATCAGGGACTCTTAAGAGGCCTACATTTAATAGCTTAAGTAAATGAGGACAGTCCCCTTTCCCTAAATGGCCCTCAATGTTCTCTGTAAGGTGAGGATAATGATACTTGCTAGAAAAGCTACTGAAAAAGCCAATCACAGAGCCAAGAAACCTTGGGTTCAAATCTGGCTGCTGACACATATTTTGAGTCCTTTGCAAATCATTTTACTTCTGAATGTAGGAAACTTTCTAAGGTTGCATGTTGGTATTCAGTCATATCTGACTCTTCATGACCCCATTTGGAATTTTCTTGACAAAGATACTGAAGTGGTTTGCCACTTCCTTCTTCAGCTCATTTTACAGAGGAGGAAACTGAGGTAAACAGGGTTAAGTCACTTGCCCAGGATCACAGCTAGGAAATGTCTGAGGTCAAATTTGAACTCAGGTCTTATTTAATTCCAGGCCCAGAACTTTCTCCACTGCACCACCTAGCTACTCCTTACAAGCTGCATAGAATGTGCCAACCTGGCCCCCATAAGTTATGCCAATGCAATCCCACTTCAGTCTTTAACCTAGTACTTTCAGTATCTACCTCAAGAATTGTTACGAAGAAAGTCTTTGCAAATGGTAAAATGTTATGTATGTTTATCTGACTTGTTAACATTACTGTGTTTCTCCACAAATATATTTTTGGTTGGGGAGTAAAATGCACCGATTTAAAAAGCACCTTCTTCTCATATAAAAATCTCCCAAGACTACCAAGAGCTGAAAAAAGAACCAAATCTCTTCTGGAAATTATGTTTGGTTCATTTGGACAACCACATGTGTTCTGTAGAATAATTTCAGTTTATTTTTTATTCTGTTCACTTCCAATTTCCCCAGGAATACAATATTAAATTCCCTGTGATTCTTATTTAGATGGCTCTCCCTGGACTTTTATGCTTGCCAGATGTGAGGGAACTACCATTAGGACTGGATGCAACATAATTCCTCTTCTTACAGTTTGATGTAAATCAGCTTGACATTCCCTGAGTCTCTAAGACAGAGGTGAATTCCTCCATCTTAAGTATTTCAGATGACTTCTGAATTATGGTACTTAAAATTAAGTATATTGTTTTGATCTTACCACCCACAAGTGAAGCCAAAGAACACACTGAAGAGGCACAGAATAACTTCCCCCTTTGGAGAAGTTGATGTTAACCAGCAACACTACTTCCATTAGTGTCATGAACCAGGAATGTAGTTAATCCATCAGTCAATAGACATTTACTAAGGGACTTCAGTGTTCTAAGCATTTTGTTAGATACAAAGACAAAAGCAAAACAGTCCTTTCCCTCAGGGAGCTTACATTGTACTGGAGGAAAATAATATTACCATATTTTGCATAAGTTTATAAAAACACATACAAAGCAACTACAAGGAAATGTTGGAAGGAAAGGCACTGGCAGTTAAGAAACAAAGAAACACGCCCCCATGGAAAAAGTGGTGAGATAAGTCTTTAAGGAAATCCAGGATTCTGAGAAGGGGCTAGGGGCAGGGAAATCATTCTGAACATGGGTGACAATCAAAGCAAAGATATGAAGGCAGGAGCTCATATGTGAGGAAGAGCAAGATGGTCCTTTTGTCTGAACCATAGAAATGGAATATTCAAAGAGAGAGTTATTCATAATAATACTGGAAAGGTATCCAAAGGACCTAGACCAATACCTGGCACATAATAGGTAACCCATAAATTCCTGTTGAATTAAATTGAATGCTTTACTTATTCTATCAAGTGGTTTTTTTAAAAAAAAAAGAACAAAGGGAAAAGGGCAATACTTAATCCAAAGGAATGAATCTTTAATTAGGAAATTACAATTAATCTCTAATTAGGGAGAGGAACAGAGAAGCAGGGCTCCAATTTCCCTCAAATCCCATCAGATAGGCCCTAAAACTAGGCATATTTTTTATTAAAGTGTATATTCTACATTCTTCCTGAGTTCAAATTTGACTTTAGACACTTACTATCTTACCACAATCCTTTTGGGAAAAATACAATATTATCCAGAATTATTGGCAAAGTATTTTTTTAATGACAAGGTGGTAAGCAATTATCCCTGGAGAAGAGATGAAGGGGTATGTCTTTCCTTTCAGTCCTTGCCTCAGTTCCTCATCTGTAAAATGAGCCGGAGAAAGAAATGGCAGCCACATCAGTATCTTTGTCAAGAAAACCCCAAATAGGATCACAAAGATTGGAACACGACTGAACAACAAACAAAAACCCCCTACCTATTCAATCTCATTTCCTAAGTCAAGAAGCAGAGCATTCCCTAGTCTGCATCCTCAGAGGGCCCTGTATCCTCAGATTCTTTCCCATATACCTTTGCTTCACATGGTTCCCCTATCCAAAAATTCCCTCCTCATTTCTTTAGATCTCTCCATATACGTTGCATACTTTAAGGTCCAGGGCAAGTCTCCCCTCTCCGTGAAGACTTCCTCAGGTCCCTCCAGCCCACAACAATCTCTGATACCGATGATCTCCTGCTAAACAGAGTCTGAACCTCACTGCAAGTCATGTCATCATCTTGATGTCATGGTCCTCTTTGAGAACAAAGGACAAACACAACAATTTAAAAATCACAGAATACTCTATTTTTTTCTGTGGATTAGTCAATTTACCCACCTTCAGCGGAAGCAGGTTGTGAGTTGTTTTTCCACAATGCCTAATACAGAGTAATTGCTGATTCCCATACAGTCATTATCAGAGGGTTTTGTTGAAAAAATAAAACATTGGTATCTTGAACCCTTGATTTTGGTAACTGCTCCAGTTGAGTTCGCCTGCCTTGGTAGTAGGTCCAATTCCCTAACCCTTTTAAGTCCTTCACACATTTAAGGTTTAAATGATCTGAAACATAATCATAGACGTCTGTCCCATTGGAGTAATTTTTAATAATTAAACATCTTACCACAATCCTTTTGGGAAAAACACAATATTATCCAGAATTATTGGCAAAATATTTTTTTAATGACAAGGTGGTAAGCAATTATCCCTGGAGAGGAGATGAAGAGGTATGTCTTTCCTTTCAGTAGATTGGGGGAGGGATTACAGGTTTAGAATATTACACAGTGAAGAGAAGTGGTTACTCTTTTGGATTGACTTTGATTAACTGGTTTTCTTTGTTACAAGCATGGGCCTATTGGGAATAGCAGAAGGGGAACATCTGGAATGATCACAATAAAAAATAATGAATAAAATTTATTATTAAAAAATGCTAGATCACCTTTCTCAGATTTGACCATCCCAGTACCGTAACTAAGAATTTCAGTATGTGGGGCAAATTCAGTTTACCTGGACAAAGGGTGGTAGTAGAAATATCCACTCCTGCAGGTGACTGAGGTTGTTTTTTCATTCTCAAAGACTATCAATGACATCAGGAGGGTAATATATTGACTTTCAAGTAAATTGAATTTGAGTGAGGCAGAGCTGTGCAAAGTAAAGTCATCAGGCTCCTCCTACAGAGTCATCAGAGTCCAGTGGCAAAATATAGGTCAGGAAGACTGGCGATGACCATGTAGTGGGAGCAGCATTTTGAGGTAGATTGGATACAGAGATCATAGAAGTTGAGAGAATGAAGAACAGAGAAGCCAGGTATAAAATGTTAAGATGAAGGATTGCAAGCCAAGTATTGGACTTATTGGGGAAGGAGGGGGATCTGAAGGTTTATAGATATCAGCAACCAAGTTCTAGGCAGGATGGAATTAACTCTAAAGGAGAACTGCTGAAGAATGATGACAGAGAGATGCTTTGAAAATGGCAGTGAGCATACCAACTCCTTCTGTATGGATTTTGAGAGAAAGAATGGCAAATGTTGGAGACTGTACTAAGAGAAGTTTTATCATAATGAGGAAGTTAGGTTTCAGGGAACATCAGAAGATAGAAGCAATGTTAGAAGGCTGGAGAGAATTTTGTTAGTAATAGAGAATTTCAAAGAATTCAAAAGAAAGAGAAGGCAGAGAATAGGGATTGAAGAAAGCTAATACTTACTTTACTGTGTTGTGTATGTATGTGGAGAGGGAGCTGAGCAAAGTGGACAGGATGCATTTTCTTCACTGCTTTGCCTCCTACCTGCTGATTGCTTGACCGTCTCAGATGTCTTACACGGTGCAGATGCCTAAGACATGAGGCACAGTGGTGGCAGACCACTCTGATAAAAGGATATAATTCCAGGAAAAGGTTCTAACAACCTTTGAGGCAACAACTTGATGGACAGGGAAAAGAACCCCGATCTCCCTGCCCCACATCAATAGCTGAGCCAGAGCCCCAGACACTACTGCTATGTTTGCCTCTGGAGAATCCTAATATCCTAAAAATACTTAGAAAGCTGGTAATGCTAAAGATCTTAGATTTTCAGCGTAGAGAAAAAAAAAAGCCAGAAAACAATCTTCAAAACATATTAAATTCTTCATAAGCTGAAGTTCATCCTTGGATTAATTTTTCACCACTCTCAGCCAGTTGTTTTTTTTTTCTTTTTGCAAATAAATTGATATAAAATCTGGATTGTTGTCATAGACCCTTCAATGGAAAAGTCCATGTTTCTTTTAATTTTCTTGTTGAAATCATGGCCCCAAAGTAGGAGGAATCTTGTTCATTACCCACAAGGAGAACATTTTCAACTGAGTGCCAACCAAACATTTTTTGTCATATTCTTGAAGCATAGCATCTGGGACATCTAGATAGATTCTTGCTTATTGTCCAACACTGCCACTTGCTGGTCATCTCTTTTAGTGCTTTCTGAATACTCCTAAGAGCATGATTTCTATCTGGAACATAAAGATGGATGCATATCAGGTAGCAAAGGCCATTTGAACTTAGAGTGTGTTGCTGGTGAAAAGTAAACTGTCACTGAGAATTCAGGGAACAAACTCTTCATGTTAATTCTGCTTAATAAAAATAATCCTCACTTTAAAAATAAAATTAATCAATCAATATAGCTTTTCAGAGTCCCATCTCCATTAAACATATTCTAGTGTTATTTTTATCAAGGACTTGATTGAAGGCAACAAGGTGATGAAAATTTATGAAGAATATCCAAGTTCATTGGATTATCAAACCAGAATGTGTAAAAAAAACAAATCACAACAGAACTATAGACCATTTTTTTTCTTTTTGGGGAGGTAATGGAGTTAGGTGACCTGCCTGAAGTCACAGTAAATGTCTGAAGTCAGATTTGAACTGTCCTCCTAACTCCAGGGCTCTTGCTCTATCCACTTGGCCACCTAGCTGCGTCCATCCATATAAGCCAATTAAAAAACAAACCCACACCCATGATTTCATCGGAGTAGAAACCCATGAACTCACTGGGAGATATTTCCCCCGTAACACCCTCAAAACTTATCTTTGCACACTCAACTGCATAACATCTCAACTCTTGTCTTTGTGTTGGCCATTCTCTCTGCCTGTTTAGCTCAAGCACTACTTTCTTTTCTGTCTGAAACTCCTGCAAGGCAGTGACTGCTTCATTTTTGCCTTTTAGCCAGCCTTGTCCCCTAGTACAGTACCCACAACTTTGAGAAATGTTTGATACCCTTTTTTAAATTTAGATCACCCTCCCCCCTTTTTAACCTCCCCAAAGGGGATCTTTTACAATTCTCCCCCACCACCACCCCACATCCCATCCACCAGCTTGGAACTGTAAAACATTAAGTGGATAAGTAGATAATAGGTTGCTGCCCTTGAAGAAAGAAACCATTACCCATGAAAGCTATATATTATCATATCAGAGTAACAGCCAGACAGGCTGGCACCCACCCAGCTGTGGTTTTCCTTCCTCTTCATTAGAATTTTTATTGCCTTCTTTCCATAAATTTTAGGGTTTCAGCCCAAGGATAAATAAGACTGGGCTATACCAGGTTCTGTTTCAGGAAGTTAATTGAGTGTTTATGCCAACGGCAGAATTAGGACCACTGGTTAGAAGTTACAATAAGGCAGTTTCCAGTTACAAGTCAGAAAGGATTTTCTAACATCGGGACTAGATACTAGAACGAACTGCCTGGAAGGGTTTTGTAAGGTCCTGTTGCTGGAAGGTGTCAAACTTGAATAAATACAGTGAGTGCTAAGGACAACCTTTGGTGCTGAGATACACAGATTCAAAGAGTATATAGTCCCTGTCCTCTAGGAATTGCACCTACCAATCTGTTACTAGACGTAAATTCATAATATTGCAGGATATAAGTGTTTTGTTGAGTGTTAAACTTTTGCCAGCTAGGAGAATGAAAGGTTTCCTGGAAGACATGACATTTCAGTTGGCCTTTAAAGGGTTAGGGATATTGAGTGGAAGAGAAAGATAGGGAATGTGGCCCCTGGCTGCTCAGTTAGAATGGACTGAGCAATGAGCACATTAAGAAAATGTATGAGGAGTAGAAACTCTGGAGTTACAAGAACTGAATTCAAATTTGGATCCTGTCTTTAAGAACTAGTGTTGGTTTTTGCACCAATTGCTGAAGAAGGATTTGGCCTCAGACCTGGTCTCTACCTCATCTCCCCTCACTTTAAAACAAAGGACCTCCAGAACTTCGGAAGATTTTGGACTTCCCATTCATGTCTAAAGATCTGTGTCAGGAGCCAAGGACAGACATTTCAAAAGTAAAACAGATTCAAGGAACCTATGCAGAAATTGCTTTACCTCAAAAGAAAATCTCTACTTCAGCAACAGAAGTCCAGGAACTGAGTTACCCTTGCCTAAAGTGTGTTCTATGGTGGAGCCCACTCTTCCCTGAAAAAAGTGCTTGAGGCATCACAGACATACCAGACGTTTACACCAACCCTTCATATTATGCCGTCTAAATTATCTCTGTAAAAACTAATTGTTTGGTTATCTAACTGACATCACCTACAATCATAGCAAGAGGCATACAGGGGTTTTTGAGCGAGAGTATAAGAAAGTTCTTGATAGTTCAGGGAAAGCCTTAGAACCCAGAATGCTCATAGTAGCCACATTTGGCAGGGGGAAGCATTTCTAAAGTTTTTATTGAATACCAAGGACCATGAGAAGATCAAGCTATAGTCATATGAAAGTGAGGTGCACTCCCTGCCCAAGGAGTTTCCATTCCTAAAGGGGGAAAACAAAGCGTTTTATGTTGGGTATTGCAACAACTACTTTAATTAATACATAGGCTTGTGCTCTGCTTTCATAAGCCTTTGAAAACCCAGAGTTGTTGGGTTTAGAAGGACTACAGTGGAATTCTGAGAAGAAAAGACAGCAATCATTAAACTGTATCAATTTAATTATTTAACTCTGACATTGAGAATCTATAAGAAACTTATATGAGCAACCAATACCCAGAATTGCAAAGCAAAAAAAGCACACTTTAGCACAAAGAGGAAATATTCAACATCATTATTGATCAGAATATCACTCCAGTTGTTGATTTTTCTTTCTATCTTTGTCAAATCCTTAAGATTTTTCTTAAATGGAAAAAAGAAGTGGGGTTTGTTTCATAAAATAAAAACAGTGCTTATCAGAAGGGTCAGGGAAGCCATAAGCCAGACATGAATTAATGAGAAAAACATGTATTGAATTCCTATTCCCCTATTAAGTTCTCCAAGTGCTATGCTCAGTATTGCGGATGGGCCACAATTACAAAATGACAATCTGTGGTCAAGTTCACTAAAAAGTCTTAAGAATGCACCAGAGGGGCTGATTGCATGGCCCAGACAAACATTTTTAGATTGTTGGAAGGTCAGATGCCATTGAGATACTGTAGGACATACAAGCAGCAGGGCAAATGATAAAGCCAGGAAGTCCTCAGAAAACAGAGAGGTTTGTTTCATAGTCCATTTTACCTAAAGGGAAAAGTTGGTGATTTCCATTACCCCCAAAGTCACTCAAGCAGTCTGGATTGGTTTCTAGGTGGTTTGGGGCAAGAGTTGAGCAAGTCAAGAGTTCAGTTAGATCTGACAGACATGAGGATATTTGCCTTTGTCTTTTTATTATTAGTACAATGTGAACAATTTCTACAGTTATTTATAGCATGTTTACAGTATAATATATAGTATTTTGTGTATAATATTGAAGAAAAATTAAAATAGCACATAGAAAAATGAAGAAAGTAAATGAAGAAAATGACCAAAGATAGCCATGGAAGACAGCTACAACACAAGGAGGGAGAAAGGGTAAAGAGATTGATTCAGAGATTATATGGCAAGGTAAAGGAGAGAAACATTTTAAATTTCACCATCTGCAAAGTATTGATTGAGTCCTCTCACTTTCTAGTTGCTTCTCTGGCTAATCTTCGAGCTTCAACATTGCCTTCAACTTTCGAACGAGCAGGTACGTGTTTCTGTTGAAACAGAAAAAAATGTTGAAATTTAATTAATCTCAACTATTCCTGTACCTTTAAAGGAAAACCTCAAACACCAGTTACTAGATTTCAACAGAGTTAGCATTCACAAGTGATATTACAGAAATGTTTCAAATCCATCTCAATCAACTGAGAGTGAATGAATTTCATACTAATAATATGCTTCTTTTAAAATACCAACTATGAAATTTTAAGCACCTAAAATAATGTTTCTGGGACCCTTCCCTCCTTTCTTCTGGTATGCCTTTTTAAAAAGTTTCTTCACTCAAAGGGAACAAGTGAAATTTGTGAACAGTATAGGGTCTGCCTGGAGTTTCAGGATGGAAGTAGGTAACTGTTATATCCGTTTTATAGATGAGGTTATGTTACTTACACTGGCAAGAGTCAAATGATTATTTATTAGGGTCTGGATTTTTTTTTTTTGATGGTTGGGTTTAATTCTTAAACCATTCATTCTCCAATTTTTTTATATTGCAAGATTCAGCAATTTCCTGTCAAAAATGTATTTTGTACGGAAAGCTTTTGAGTTATAGGCAACCTTAAAAACAGATTCCAACATTACACTTTGAGCTTTGATTTCTAGCTGCCATTGTTACCTTGAGTTATGGCATCAGAAAAGAGAACTCTCAACAAAAGCAAAAATTCCTTACCCACTCAACCTTCATGTCCCGAGTCATAGAATCCAGTTTCATGAATTGGTCTTTGTGGACAACATCTTTATTTTTACTTGTTTTCCAGTCGTTTTCCTTCCATTTGTTAATCCATTCATTCATACCTGTGTAATTGAAAAATATCTTTCCTTAATTTTTTACTTGTTTTCCTAATAAAGCTTCTATAATTTTTTGAAAAACATTCCCCCAGAGACTCCATAATTAAAGGGAAAAAAACTAACCAAATTGCTATAATTAGAACAGATTATGGATGATGTATATCAATTGTATCTACCCCAACCAATGTCTAAAAGCTCATAAAAAATTATGGCCTATATTCCCTAAATTGTCTTAAAAGAACAAAACTTGTACATCATTTCATATAGATAGAAGGTATATGTGTTGTACATGCAAAATGTTTCTCCTATTACCAATGGTAAACTAATCTCTACCCCAGTAAATATTAATCTTATTAGGAGTACTTGGTTTTCTCAGAACAAAAGGTCAGTATATGGATTAAGGATTCATGGACTAGAGACAGTAGTAGGGGGAAGACTATCACTTCTTCCTGGATGTAGATCATGCCATATCCCCTTTATGCTTTTATACAAAAAGTCTTTTTAAGATTTGCCATGGTGAAAAATTTCATTACACTGCAGCCCCCACAAACTTTCCTAGACCAATCCCCAATGACAAAAGCCCATCAAAGTTGTAAGGAAAACTATAGAAGCTTTTCTAGACTAAGAGCATGTTCATTTTTCAAGTCAAAGTCTTTAAGCAACTAGGGATCTCTCTACCACCAACAAGAACACACTGACTGGTAGTTCAAATTCAGTTTTCATTGCATGCAGTATAAGAGGCAGAAATATTCTCACCATTCTAAGGATGTGAAAACTAGAGATCAGGTAAGTTTAGAGTTTATCAGCACCATGCAAGTTGATATCTACAGGAGTGTATAGTACGGCTAGAACACAGAATTCTACTGCTTGGTTAAATTTTAACTTTTTCAAAATTTGTGGTTTTATCATTGTCAATTCATTCCTTCATAGATACAGACCCTTTCACAGCATTAGTCCTACAGATTTCTTAAAATTCTCCTTAAAGGATCCATGAACCACACCATATCTGTTGTTTCCCTCACCTTTAACTCTTGGGAGATGATCAAGCATACAACCTTACTGGGAAACTATTTGTGTTAATAGGCTTTTGTCCATTATCTGTCATTCATTCCCCTTCCCAGGAGCTTAGAATCCTTAAATGTATTACACAATTTCTCAAATAAATGTAGTCCTAATCCCATCAACCTGCTGTCTTCACTACCACATAGCAATGTAGTACGGGGGAAGAAGTAATGGTTTTGGAAGACCTGGGTTTGACCCTAACAGAAGTGGTTTCAATACCCAACAGCTTTAGTCAGTGTCAGAAATAGCTCCAGAGCCCAGAATCTCTGACCACCCAAAGAAATATAAAAGTTATTTAAACTAGAATCCTTTGTTCACCTTAGACTTTAGGATTTCTTGAGGGTGGGTTTTTCTGTTTTTGTTAGGCTTTTGGACAGGGGTGAGATTGTCTCTTTTCTCTGAAGATGCCAATGACTATCTCTCCACAAAGTAGTACAAATCTTACCTTTGGTGATAAGTTGATTATCTGTGTACACAGTAAGTCTGTCCATATTTTGGGCCTTTGCTTGCTCAATCCCTTTGGTAGCTGCCTTGAAAATATATTTACTTGTTAGGCATCACATTTCTCAATTTTCATCATTCCAGTGTTAAGTAAAAAGGAATTATGAATGCATGCTCTTTGGTGTTCTCAGGATCACCCCACTAGCTCTGCGACCTTAGGTTGTGAAAACATCATTACTTTCTCTCGCTTCTTTATCTGTCAAATAGGGATAATACTTAGACAACCTATACCACATGACTGTTGAGAAGCATTTTAAAAATGGGAAGTACCACAGGGGAAAATCAGAAGGGACAGGTAATATATAGTAAGTAGTCTAACCCTGATAATGACAACAACACATCTTCAATATTACAACTTGAAGCTTGGAGCAATGAACTGGACTGAATCAGCCTCTTCAACCTGAAAACAGGGTGTCTTCCTAATATATTGACAGCAGTAAAAATGTGATGAGAGAAATGGCAAGCAGAGAAGGTGCTCTAGGGGCAGGGTTTCGGGGTCCCATTTTATTTTGGTTTTGGTAGTACAGTACACATTCTTATCGAAGCTATTTTAGAGTTAGTTCATTAGCATCAGTGCCAGTGAGAATCAGTATCACTTTAGGGATCCATAATTTACATAGTTTTATGATAGGATGTTAGAGGGCCTTACCTTGGGGCCCAGCTGGCGTCTGCTAATTTAGCAGTATCAGGATGGCTTCTATGCTCCCTAATTTATAAGGCTGTTTTGCAATTTACTTCTATGTTTCCCTTTACAATCTTATTTCTGTACTACTACTTATATACTTAAGTAATGGAATATTGAGGGGAACCATAAAAGACATGATTATGACAAAAACTTATATACTATCAGAGAAACATAACTATTGGCAATATTCAGATAATTTTGAAGGAGGTACCAGTTTGAGTTTCCCTTTCAATAAAAAAGAAATGGAAGAATATTGTCAGTGGGAGGTTGCATGCTTGCGAAAGCTTTTCCTGTTTCCCTGGTAAGGGAGCAAAAAAGTTCTTAAAATATTTATCCTTATTCCTGGTGCCTTTCCCAGTTCCCTAGATGTAAAATTTTTCAATTCAGTAAAGGTAAATAGATTTATGAATGTCAGCTAGGTGGTACAGTCGATAGTACTGGACTTGAAATTACAAAGAGTAGATTTCACATCCTATCCCGATACACTTAAAAGTTTTGTTTGATACTGAGCAATTACTTAATCTCTCTCAAATATTTAAGTCCCATGGTTGCTGAGGGGATCAAATGAGGAAATACTTTGCAAACCTACATATAAATGTAGTTATTAAATGAACATCTTACATCTTTCTCAAGCACACAGTTTCTTCAAGGTTTTGCCCCTTACATCATAGACATTCCATGAAAAAAATCATCATTTAAATAGTTACTTCAACAGCTGTTACTTTTAGAAATGGAAAAAATTGGGGCTTAAGGGATTATAGTGCTGTTAACTTTGAAGAAAGAATTGTTGAAATTAGTTCTCCTTACACACTTAAGTGTAACTTAAGTGCTGTTAGACCTCACAGTTCTTTTGCAACTAAAATTATTATCAATAGAAATGAAAACCTAAAATGACCAACTATAGAATGATTTCTTTCTTCTAAAGATCAAGACCTATAACTTACTTCTAATGATGCTCTTTGGTTTGTCTGTCGTCCAGAATGTGTGGCACTTGTGTTTCTGTAAAAAACAAACAAGCGATAAAAACATAAAATACAAGCTACTCTAGGTTAAATAGAATATTTTGAATTTTAGAAAGTTAACGAGTGGAACCATTGGTTTCACATTTTTTTAAAGTAAGCCTTGATAGGAACCATTCATTCTGTAAAACAAAAGATACTGTTAACCTGAATTCAGCAGAATACAGCCAATATGGTAAAACAGAGGTCTTTAATCAGGGCAAATGAGCTCCAGCTCAGGATGCCACTCAGCAAGTCCTGGGGTACTCAAGCAGGGGTGTGGGAAAAGAGTTTATATAGAATACTAAACGGAGGTAGAAAGAATGGCTAAGCTACAGGTGGAAATTAAGTTGTTTTCAAAACAAGCAAAAAGCCTAGGTATCTTTGGAGGGCAGAGTTTGGGAAATTTACAAAAATTATCAAGAGGTTGAGAGTGACATTGAGAAATTTACAAAATAATCAGATGCTTCAAATGACAAAGTCTAGTTAGCCCCAGGCCTGGAAAATTGAGTCAATAAACAGTGGGACAATGTCAACAGCTCTAGATCATATGGCTACTCTATTCAGTATTGCTTTGGATAGAGCACCAGTGCAGGAGTCAGGAGGACCTGAGTTCAAATTTCACCTCAGACACTTGACACTCACTAGTTGTGTGACCCTGGGCAAGTCACTTAACTCCAATTGCCTCATTCTGGGTCATTTCCAGTCATCCTGATGAATGTCTGGTTACTGGATTCAGATGGCTCTGGAGGAAAAGTGAGGCTGGTGACCTGCACAGCCCTCCCTCATTCAAAACAAAGTCAAGTGCAAGTCATGTCATCATTTCTCTGATGACATGGTCTTCTTTGTCAATGAAGGATGAACACACACTAGAGCCGTAGTGCTGACCTTATTGTTATATGCCTGTGAAACATGGACAGTCTACCAGTGCCATGCTAGGAAACTGAATCTCTTCCATTTGAACTGTCTCAGGAAGATTCTAAGGATTACCTGGCACTGAAGTCCTTGCTCGATCTGAACTGCCACGTATTCAAACAATGCTTCAGAGAGTGCAACTCTGACAGGTTGACCACATTGTTCGAATGCAAAATGTATGCTTGCCAAAAAAGACTATTTTGTGGAGAACTTGCATGGGACAGGCGATCACATGGTGTCCAGAAGAAACCATACAAGAACACTCTCAAGGTCTCTGTCAAGAACTTTTGACTGTGCAACATGGGAGATACTGGCACAGGACCGTTCAGCATGGTGTGCTCACATAAGAAAAGGTGCTGTGCTCTTTGAGCAAAGCAGAATTGAGACAGCACAAAATAAATTCCAAGATGTGCAAATTTGGGATATCCACCCCAAATATTCATACAAACTATCTGTGCCCAACCTGTGGTAGAGCATTCCGAGCTCATATTGGTCTGATCAGCCACAGTCAGACACACTGAAATTTCACTTTATCATGGTGATGTCATTTTGGTCCTCTTTGAAGAGGAAGGACAACAACCAAACAACCAGCCAACTAATGACTAACTCCCAAGTAAAATTCAAATTATTTCTATACCTAAGAGAAATAAATTTCTGCTATTGGTTTTCCAAATAGGTCTCTCACTTCCTCATAATTTTGCAGTGCAATGCACTGAGAGGATAATTTTAGATCTTACCTCTTTAAAATCTTTGTATAGCTTCTTTTAAGACTACTTACAGTTCATGGTTTGGTTTCCAGAAGACACCAACACCTCCTTGTGCTTCTTCTCTTCCATTATTTTTGCAGGAACCCTTGATATACACACTGTTGGGGTCTGTAAAACACATATTTGTGCAGTATATTACTCTAAATGAGACTTTGAGGGTAATTATTAGTTATTGCATTGTTTGAAATCTATACTTTCATGACAACAAAGAAAACTTATATATTACTTAGACGCTAGACTAATTTAACGCTTAATTCAGAATGTCAATGCTGACCCCAGAAACCTTCCGTGGAATCCAAAGATTGATGCAAGGAAATTTCCAGTTTCCTGAGGCCTACATTTTGATCAATTTATGTGACTTATTAGGAAATTCACCATATGCCAGCCGATCAGATGTCCGTTTTCTTGCTCCTTTGTTTGAATCCTAAATAATGTACAACTCAGAGTTTAGGGGGAGCAGACCACATATTTTGGCTCTCCTTTTTGGAAATTAGTAAACTTCTTTGTAAAAATTCTAAGAACACAGTTGAGTTTTTAATCTTGATGAAGAAGATAAATTCCCACCCCTCTTGCCACCCCAACACTGATTTTATGATTTAATCTTAGATTTGAAATTCGGGGTTAGACTAAATACCTGTGGTCCTAAAACCAGAGAGGCCCTCATGTTTACCAACCAAGTAAAATATCATCATTTTGCTGTGTATTAAATTCTAAGCCTGAACTTCAGGGCTTACAAAAGACTTGGATTCAAATCCTACCTTATCAACTAGCTATATTACTCTGGACACTTTAAGTAACAATCTCCTAAACTTCAGTTTTATCATTTGTGATAGGGGATGAGGCAAATAATATTGTCTGAGTGGGTTATAGTGAAGATAAAATCAAACTGTAGACAATTTTGTAAAGCTGGTAGTAAGTGCTCTTTTCTTCTACAGACCTCTTTTCTTTGTTTTAGAGCAAAAGGAAAGTAGAAGGTGATCCAAAGATCTGCAAGTGTTCCTAAACTTAAATCTTAAGGATTGTCTGGGGAACTAAGAGGTCAAGGTCAGGTTTCAGTTGCCAACATGTCAGAAGACAGAACAGGAATATCTACTAAACTAGGCTGTGGGTAGTTTACTTTTTAAAAATTCATTCTAGGTATTATTATCTTTTACATGTAATTATTTACATTTGTTAATATATGCAAATTATAGACTACAATTAATATTTATTACATATCTAAATCATTACTTTTATTACTAAAATGTACAATTAATTTTTTAAAATGTATTTGGGGGGGTCAACATATGAGGTGTCTTAAAGGAGCTTTCTAATTTTGGATCATAGACTGAGAGGTATGGAAGGGATACCCCAGTGAACAATCTCATCTATTTCCAATTTTACAAAGGAACCCTGAGACTCAAGACAGAAAAATCACTTGCCTATGGTCATACTCAAAAGAGTTAAGTAGCAGATCTGTGGTCATATACTGGGCCTGCCTCTAAATCAGACACAGTTCAATTAAAAAAAAGAAGCCCATAGGAAGAGAACTGTATAGTTTCATAAATAAGTTCTTTGTCACTGAGCAGAACTTCTACTGTTGCGGGGCAGAGGCTGATCTGGTAGGCAGATATCGGCCCCAACACTGCTGATACAGATGGAAGGGAGATTTGTCCCATTCGTCTAGCCTTTATGAGGACGCATATTTTAAAAACATATACTCAAATTTACCATTTCAATTCATGAGATTTCCCTAGAACAGTTTACAATTTCTCCCTCTTTTTAAATGATTCTATCTGAATATTAAAAATTGAGCCCATTTCTTGACATTCTCAGTGTAGTCAATCAAGTTCCGGGTCCTGTTTTCTTGCAAGTTTTAAAAGGATAGACCAGAGGTAACTAAAATAGAACCATTTACTCACTCACTAAAGGTGTAGACAAAATGCTGTCTTCTCCATCTGACCTGACCCCCCTCCTCAGCTGGCAATTTTGAGCAACAAAATCTTTAAGCATTGTGGGTGGATTTTCTGATCTGTTAGATGAAGTTGGTGGATTAGGGTTAAAAACCTGGAGCCAAGTGACCTCAAAAACTCAACTCTTTCATTTACTACTTTGTCATCTTGGGCTGTCACTTAACCTTGCTTCGGTTTAAACTGTCACCTTTGTTAAATCGAAGTAAGGGTAAGATTAGATGAATTGCTGAGATGCACTTTAGCTTTAAATCTTAGATCCTATGACCTGGGAAAGCCTTACGAGACAAGACAGATGGACAGAGCAGCAGTCTGCCTCTGATTTCTGTCAGTTTCTCCCCAGGTAAGTATCTGTGTGGGGTACAGAGACCCTTTCCAATAAATCAGAGACTTAGAGATATTAACAGAAACAATAGTTCGTTTATTGACTTTCTCAAGACAGGGCTCCCTCAGAGTACCCAAAAGATGGCTCCCAGGAAAGAGAGAGAGGCGTGTTCAACACAGCAGATTACATAGGTCCTAACCCCAATCCCCTCCTCCCTAGCCCCCTTCCTCAGGGCTCATTGGTGCAAGCACTGAGAGTACAATCTATTCTAGGCAATCTACCCCAGCAACAGAGAACAAAGACAGTTTTTCATGAGTTTTTGCAAGAGTAAACAGTTTTAGAAAAAAAAAAAAGGAAAGGGGAAGAGGGGAGAGGTGTTATTCTTCCCCTGTTACCTGCCTAAAAACAAGGCGGGAAAGTCTGAGAAAGTACAGAATATGTTGAAAATATTTATCTACAAGGTCAGCCTACTGCAAACATTTCAACAGGACAAGAAACAATTACCTCTTTGAGAAGAGGCTTCACTCTTGAGAGATCCTCAGAGATCATCTCTCATACATCCCTCCCCACCTCAATTTCTTTGGGGGCTTACCTGATGCCTGGTGTGGCTGCCCATACCAACTTTCAGAGCCTCTAGTTTCCCAGCCATAGTCATAGCTTCTTGGATTGTGTTTCCAACTCATCTTCCACTCTCTCCAAAGAATTGGTGAAAAAAAGAAAATGTGTCTGACTTCAGATATGGTGAACTCTCGAACTGCAAATCCAGCAGTTTTAAAAGCCAAGCAAAGAAGTGGGTGGGGCTCCAAATTACTGCCCAGACTCCACCCCTTCCCCCTCCCCCTTTTAATCTTGAAAATAACATTTTGTAAAATCTTAGTCTGACCCTAAATATGTTTTTATTGCCTGGCCAGTTTTCCTTTTCCCACAGTTTCTCCCCTTCTCTCTCTTCTCACCCCTCCCCCCCTTCTTCCAAGGTAAGAAGCCCTCACTCCTTCCCTTCACATCTTTTATCTTTTCATATTCATTTATGCTTTCCTTTAATTTTTGTTAAACTACTGGGTGCTAGTAGTCAATACAAAAAAATACTGTATAGGGAAACAATTCCTTTCCTTCAGGTGTTCACAAATTAGTTAGAAGCCTTACTGTAGGTTATCAGTGCTAGCTGCACACATGTGGATAGAGTGATCTCTGAAGGCGCAGAGGAGGAGGTAGGACTTGGGAGTTGCTTTTGGAAAGAGGGTGTGTAAAATTTTAATTGACAAGAAAGAAAAGGAAGTCTTTCCAAGGAAAGCAAAAGGAAAAGAAATTGGTCAAGTGGTAAGAACTTGTCTACAACCTAGCAGTCATCTGTTTGAAACAAGAGAAAACCTGAACAGTTCCTGTGCTCAAAGAGCTTACAATATATTGGGGGGGAAATCATGTACACAGATAAAAGATGTAACTCATAGGTCTACTTTTAATAAGAAAAAATATGAAAAGGTAAAATGTCTCCTTTGCTTAAATTTAGAGTTATTTTCTCCTATGACATTGTATAATATGGAGGATTTTTGTTCTGTTTGAAATCCTTCTGGCTAGCCAACTTCAAAGAAGCTAAAAGTATGTGTCAGTTGCTTCTTGCTTCCTCCCAACCAATAAACCATTAGCATCTCTTGCCCCTTCTCACTATCTCTTATGAGGTCTTTGTCAATATTTCCATGAAGTGCAAAGCCATCTTTAATTACCACGTGATTTCTAATAAATCAGAAAGGAAAAGAGCTGTCTTCTAACAATGTAGCTTCATTATTGTTGATTTTGTACAGACCTATGATTCAATTGTAGTAGAGAAATCCCAGTGAAGAAGCTCCCTCTAACCCTGCATAACTGATGAAGAATGCACGACCCTTGCTCTTTTTCCCAAATGAATTTGGGTATCTTCTGGGGAGCAGAGGCCGGAGCTGTTGAGATTCAAATTGAGTGATGAGGAAGAAGCACGATCTCGGGTACCACTTAAAGCCACTTTAGGAGACAATGAAACTAACACTGACCCTTCCATCCTGGGGTGAACTGTAGAACAGATAAATGTTAAGGCACAAGCTCAGTTCTCACGTGAATGGTCTCAGGTAGGTAAAGGTGAGGGCTTAACCGCTGAGCTCTCACGAGGCCCCCCAGAGAACAGCTGGGGACTGAGGAGTGAGACACGAGTTATCTTGTTTTTCTACCTCTTCTCAGTGGGAACTTGCTGGGGAGAGCATCCCACCCTTGAGGTTGGTCCATGGTCTCAGCAGGTTTCATTAACTGGCTAAGGGGCTGAGAGCAGCTGTCCACGAGCGAACTATGCAGCTGGGAGAGCTTAACTGGGGACAGAAAAGCCTGAGAAGGGGGGGGTTTCCTTCCTCCTCGGGACTCGCCCTGCGTGTTAACATGTGGCTTGTATCAGTAATAAAGCCTACACCTCTGCTTCACTCTGGCGGTCTCCCATAAGTATATCCAGCTGATCACCAAAGACCTGGAATAGGTAAGAGGACCTGGCAACCCATGGCATTAGGCTGGTCAGATAAAGCCCTAAAATCTGAAACTGCAGTCCCGATTACCTCATTTAACCACCCACTGTAGGTTTTATTCTATAAGAACCCTTATCCTCTCCTGGCTAGGGAGTATCCTCCTTAAGTGAGGTGACATCCTCCTTAACTCCCCCCAGGCTGCCAACCCCCTTAAGTTGGGGTTTCCCTTAAGAGGCAGGAGGTCTGCTTGTTGTGTTGTGCTTGGTGTGTTGTGTATCACCCCCGATAAAAGCCTCTACTTGATTTGGTAACTGCTTGAGTGAGCTCTTTCGAGACAACTTTGGGATGCGGTGCTTGGACCCCAGTTTCAAAAATCACATTTTCCCCTAGCCTCAAAACACTTTTCCTGGCAGCTTCTTCCCAGGTCAAGAACATTGTGCCTAGCAATTACTCATGAACGTGATGGACTCCTAATACAACTGCCCCCAGCCCCAGTAGTCTAAGTTTATTACAGGTCCACTGCGATGAAGTTCAGGGGTGATGGGGACCCCAAAATATCAACAGTCAGGGGTGTGCTCAAATGAATTCGACTCAAGCCTTCTTAAAGCCAAACAAAACAGTTTATTAAAGATTCGCCATCTTGGGCTGCCTCTTAAGGAGCCTAAGTTTTTGTAACATTTGTATTCACAAGCGGGCCAGATAGAATCTCAGCTAGACAGAGTCTGAGCTGCACTGAATCTGAGCGCCTTCATGGAGGCGAGATGGAACTTAAATACAGAAAAGACTATAAGAGGGATGGGGTGGGGGTGTGGGGGGAAGTCTGGTAGTGTAGACTGATGGGAGAAGGGAACTAGGGGAGGGTCCTGAGAAGAAGTTCAAAGAGGGAATCCCAGGAGTATCAAAGGCTGGAAAGAGCTGGAGGCAATCAAGAGACATCAGACTAGGGAATGCCTAAGGGGGAAGCAGGTGGGGCAATCAAGTAGTAATAGACAATGGTCACAGATTTGAGTACGAAAAGCCAGGTTAAGTGGGGAGATTCAAGGGAGTTCCCAGAGTCTGAACTTACTTAACTCCCCCCAAAGTTCTAATTTCTTCAAATATGCCTTACTGCTCACTAGAATAACAGGTGTCTCCCCCCTGAAACTCATATTTCCCACAGAAACAACAGGTGTGTCCATGCACTCAACCACAGCCACATCCATCTAGTCTTAACCAGGACTGCAATACTCAGCCAATCAGAAAGCAGCAGCACCAGGATGCCCAAGCAAGATGTGGACCCCAAAACAATGGAATGGATTTTCTAAGTAGGCAACTACACAGTAATAATAAAGAACTGACCTAGAGTGAACTTATGACATACAGAGGCTTATTATAATTCATTATCATATATACATACCACTCCTAAATGAGTTTTTCTGTATGCATTGTGGGTAATCATATTCTCAGTTCCACTGTGGCTAGGACTCCTCCATTACCTAATCCCTTAACCAACTCCTCCTGTTTTTTAAATATCAATCATTCCTATATTTAATGTAAATTTCTGTTATGTAATTGCATCTTTACCTATAAAAATCTACCTTGCTTTCTCTGAGGTTGCTGGTTCCTCTTGGAATTTAGCCTGCTTCATGAAAGGTGTCAATCTCAATAAATGCCTATAGTTGGAATGGAGGTGGTCTGACTGAATTAGTTTTTGGTGTTCCAGAGTTTAAACCTTAACAAATGGGCCCCAGCCAAATACTTATCTCCCTCCCTGGTACAGTAACAAGTTGTACCACTAAGAATTCCACTGAATTATCTATACCAGCTCCTACTTTATTTATACATCTTGGTCTCATTACTTATACCTTTGGCTTTAGACATGTGTATTCCCTACATCTATCTTATCAAACAAAAAACACTGATGGGTGGCAGGGCATTCCTCAATCAGCCCTGGCTGCAAGTTGACTTCCTGACATTGCAGACCTAAAAAACACACCTTCCTGTGGCTCCCCACAAACCCCACCATTTGGGCTTTTCTTGGTGAATTCCAAGTAAAATGTCTATGCAGTAGATACAAAAAATACATGTTCTTTTAAGAACTGACTGAATGGAATGAAGTTAGTGAAGACTTCTCAGTGCTTAACAAAAGGCTTTTAGTAGATGGTTAGGCCTAAATTTCTGTTTCCTAGAAATCATGTGACTTTTGGGAATATGAAACTTAAACTCTGCCCCTTGGGTTGCCATCTCAACATCCACATCAACATAATGCCTATTGGTTATTCTACTGCTTCCTTGTCCCCTATTCGCAGGGTAGACTGTCTCGTTTAGATTGTGAGCTGGCCTCCTAGCCAATGGGAGTAAAAGGCCAGTAAGGAGGTGGGATCTGAGTTAGGGCTGTATAATCTCTCTTTTTGCCTTCTGTTGGCCTCACTTTCCTGATTACTTATCAGAGGAGATGCCCATTCTCACGAGATCATAATAAAATCTTGCTGCTTTTCTTCTACCTTTAGAAGTCTCTGATTTTCATTTGAGTCAGTGGTCTCTGACCCACACGTGACCATTCCTTAACCACTCCTTAACCCCACTCTGAATCACCTAGTTAGCATATTTTGGCACATGTTTGATTATAGGTTATCCTATGTAAACTTTAACTGTACCCCCTGAATGTGATAAGTTAGTGAAGACTTCTCAGGGACCTAAGTCTACAGTAGATCTAACCCTAGGCCTAAGTTTCAATTTCTTGGGAATCAAGTGACACAGGGGAACTTGAAATTGTGAAACCACCCTACCATCCCTCTCCCCTTGTTTGCTTAATTCCATTTCCTTATTCCTTGTACCTGGGGCAAATTTCTGAAAATAAGTTGCTTGCTCAAGCTGTTGACCAAAAGGGTAAGGGGAGTGGGTTTGTGGTTTTTGGCTCTATATGTTTCTGCCTAGTAAAGGCGACACCCGATTCTCTAGAGAACAGAATAAAGGACTTCCTGTTTGTACCTTGAGACACCTTAGAGTAGTCCATTTCAGTAGGGGTCTTGCCATCCCACACACCTCTTTAAGGTGGCAGGTTCTTTAAGAACTTTTGCCTACTGAAAAGCATAACATAAACTTTTGCCAGCTTTGACTTAAAGATTGCATGAGTCCTGAATTCATTCCAGATGACCCTATTCAGTACTCCAGTCCTTGAGGGGTCCCTCAATCACCTTCAAACTCTATCACTTGCACCCCAACATTTTGGGGTGCCTCTGAACCTCTTATATTCACACCTCCTTTGCTACTTTATAGGTTTGAATTGGTCCAAAGTCATATCACCCACACCTGTCAGAGGCATGACTTAAACCCAGGTTCTTCTGATTATACGCCCAGCTGCCAATCCATTAAGACACAGTACCTCTCCTCTAACACCATGAGAAATGAGAAGGGATGACACCTTACAACTCCTCCCTCCCGGTAATTATTATGTGACTCAATTCTTGATCATATTCATGTTTCCTATGACTCATGCACCCTAACAACCTTGGAAAGTTCTCTGTACAAGAGCTCATATCCTCCGGCCGACATTCTTTCTTATTACACTGGGTTATCCACTGGCTAAAGTGAAAGCAGCTTTAATAGCAGAGGAAAACAAAATGTGGGGGAGGTGATGGAATGAAATTTCCCCCCTCATCTGTTTGCCTTTGTTGCTGCTTCTAAAAACAAAATCTCATTGGAAACCTCCAACAAATTGTGTGCTAATGGCAGGGATAGGAAGGTAAGGTAGGGAAAGAGGTGAGAATTCACTGTGTTCCCTTCCCTCACTCCCACTCTTGGGGCCCATCAATTGGTCAGAAGTACCAAGCTAGGTCATCTTGGAAAGGCAAATGAGCAGCTACTTCCTTACAGGAAAAGAAAGATGATTGCAAATCCACTAGAACAAGAGGTGTCCTGAGAGTTTAAAGCTAGCAAAAAACTTCAGCCCCATTACTACTTACCCTGGCCTCTGCCCCACCTGTGCTGGTGACGCTGCCCTAGGTCTCTGCTGATCTTGGTGATTCGGTTTCCCTTCCAGGGCTTTTTGTGCTTCCCTTCTTAACTTAGCTGGTTGGGGAACCTAGAGCATTTCTTACAATGAACTAGGGCAAATCCCTTTAAATCACTGACCCTCAGTTTTCTCTTCTGTAAAATGAGGGGGTTGAACCACTTAGTCTTTAAGATGTCATCTAGCTCTAAATCTATGATTCAGTCAATAATTGGTAGCTATATTCTAACCCTCACTAAATATTATCAGCTAGTAACAGGACAGGCAGTGTGGTATAGTAGATAAAACACTGGATCTGAAGTCAGGAAAATCTGGGTAACCCTGGGCAAATGACTTAACCTTTCTTAGCCTCAGTTTCCCCCTTATAAATGGGGATAACAATGCCTGTAACACTTCTTACATAACTTTTTGAGGATCAAGTTCAATAGAGTGTGCATGTGAAGTGTTTAGCAAACCTTAAACTACTATGTAACAATCAATTATGCTTCCTTTGGTGTCAAATTACTAAAACCTATTAACTCTAACACCTTTCAGATTGCTTCCAGCTTTACAATTTTATAACTCTTCCATGACGATATAATTTACCTTCCTTCCTCTTTGGTCAGGCAAGAAGCATTTAGCAAGCACCTATTCTATTCCAGATACTGTGCATTTAGGGTTACATGGTAAAATTGAAATAATCCTTGCCCTCAAAGAATTCATAGTTCTGTTAAATAGGTCATTTCCCCTCCTCTGCTTAAATCTGACTCTCTAAAAACGGGTCTAAATTGTTATGTTGGCAGATGCATGTATCATCTCCGATCCAGGGTCTGCTCCTACATTTCCTACCAGTCCTGGGGTACCAATCCTTAGAGGATCGGACCTTACGTTTTTACATTAGGTGCCCTCTGGACCCAGCCAAAGGACGACGTACTAAGGTAGAAGGGCGTTTTCCCTTTTTTCACTACTTTGATTAGACTGTAGCCCACATATCTCATTCTAGAACTTAGGTCTCTTTCCATTATCTTCTCCTTTTTGCCAGCACCTGACAATTTCATCTCAGCTAATAAGGTACTCAACCCTTCCATTGTATTGGGGGCATCTCCTCACGGCATCCCTAAGTGGCCCACACGAATCTATTAAGACACCAGCACCCACATTTCCATGAATTGGTATCAAGGTGTTCCCCAGTATTTTCCTCCCTTCCCTATCACATTCCCTGAGAATCCTGCAGAGACACCCTATGTGCCCTATTTAAAATCCGCTTTGTGATGCAAGAATTCTGAAGAAAGGAGCACACAGAGCTAGGGGATCAGCCCAATCTTTTTTAGGGGATTATACTCCCTGGAGACCACTTCAGTGAGACTGCGTTTTGAAGGGCTACTATAGTGAAACATAACTCGGTATGTCTGTGCAGGAACTTTGTTTTTAAAATATTAACGTGCTGTAGAGAAACTCGAAGGAGGGAGTTGAAGGAGGAAGTGAGTAGAAGCATGTTCGCTCTTCCAAAAAGTGTAGCCCAAAGTAAACAAGCTGTGAACATGGTAGCCAAGATTATTATATAAAATGGCTGGTGGCCATATATTTTTTGGCTCTTAACTGTGGCGATTGGTCCGTTTAACTCATCGCAAAAAACAATGCAGTCACAAAAGTAAATTTAATTAAAGGTTTTGATTTTGCAGGAATTTCCCTGGGAACCATTACCTACATTGTCCGGGGGAAGACTTCATTGTCATGGCTTTACTTCACAATTTATGTTCATAGGGCTTTTTTTACTTTTGAAATAATTGTTTAACTTTGTTATAGACACTGAATACACTTACCTATATGTACATCATCTATTCTCCTAATAGAATGAAAACCGAGTATAGACTATTGCTTTCGCCTTTTTTGGCAGGGGTAGGAGTGAGATGGCAGGAGAAAATCTCTATCGGTCTATCCCTAGTAGCCTAACAAGTGCCTTGCAAACAGTATAGGCTTATTAAATGTTGATTTGAATTGAATGAAAAATATAGGGGCTTATTCTGAAATGTTTGGAATAATGCGGTAATACTTTGATTATTACTGATTACAGTGGCGGAAGAGTAACATGATTTCTATTAATTTAGAAACCTTGTTTTAAGTTTGCTAATTTCGCATTAATTTTCTTGACTGGGATACTAATGCTATGGTGCCTACTAGGAAAATCTGTGCTGCCTTGTACAGACATGAGCTCTGTAAAGCCTCTACTAGTCAACTAAATATACTAGAGTTTCCCTTTTTCAGTGGGGAACTGGTTCATCACAGCTAGCCAATCAGAAAGACTTCTGAAGCTGTCTGCTTTACATACTGGTGACCCTTTGGGAGTTAACATTAACTGAACTTGGAGGTGCCTGCAACAGTGGAAACCAATCTTGACCATCTTAAAGAGAGCTGCAGACATATTGGCTCCTAACTTACCTAAAGATCAGCAAACATTCTGCTTTTTGATTTGTGTTCACAGATGTCTTCTCCCTGGACCTCCACTTCGTTGAAGTCCTGATCTGTTGTGTTAATTTTGTGTTTAAGTGTGTTCATTTTGTATTAATTTTCTTGGCTTTGAGATACTAGTGGTGTTAAGCCCTTCTCTGTCCATAGTCATAAATAGTGTATAAATACCTCAGCCTTTTCCCACTCTCCTTTGAGCACTTGAGAAATTGTCTCTTCCTTTGCAAGCTGCTCCTTCCCAGGCAGTAA